>OX352772.1:146910176-147382367 GCA_947095535.1 Poecilobothrus nobilitatus
AAGTCTCTGAAATTTGAGAGGATTTGGTTCATGGGTTCGGATCTTGGAAGCTTCCGAACGAGCTCTAGAGCAAACGAGTATATCTCCACAACCAACAAAGATAGAACCTTTATTTTTAGTACGAGTGTGCTGTTATGTTTCCTTTTCTATAAAATTGGTAACTGACATTTGAAAGAATTTGAACCATGGATTCGTATATTGGAAGCTCCCAAACGAGCCCCAGAGCAAACGAGATTATCTCCAAAACCAATAAAGATAGAACCTTTAAATTTTTTACAATGATGTTCCTTCCCGTTTGATTTATGTCTCTGAAATTTAAGAGGGTATGTTCCATGGGTTTCGATGGAACATACAATTTTGGAAGCTTCCGAACGAGCCCCAGAGCAAACGAGTATATCTTCACAACCAACAAAGATAGAACTTTTATTTTTAGTACAAAGGTGTTCTGTTATGTTTCCTTTTCTGTAAAATTGGAAACTGACGTTTGAAAGAATTTGAACCATGGGTTCGTATTTTGGAAACTTCCGGACGAGCACAAGAGCAACGAATATATCTCCAAAACCAACAAAAGTAGAACCTTTAAATTTAGTACAATGGTGTTCTGGCATGTTTTCTTTATGTTCCTGAGATGGATTCGATGAATTGGAGAGGCAATTCGGGTACCTGACACACACCTCTCAAGGACTAACAATCTTCAAAATTAATAAAGATAGAAACTTAAAATTTTTTACAAAGGTTTCAAGCTGATCCCAAGAGGATGCTTCTTTTACGTTCCTGAAATTCGAGTTGAATAAGACAGAAAAGGGAAGAAGTTCAAGCAGCTGCCAAAAAAACTTATAGATTTTTAATTTAATTCGAATTATTCAGGTGTAGGGTATTAATAAGTCGGTTACTGTTACATTTACTTGTTTTTTATGAACTGTATCCTAAAAAACGAAAATTGCTTACCCAGAATTTGGTATTCAAGATTTTCAATTTATCAACATAGCATTAAAAAATATGAGTAGAAAGTTAATTTTTTTACAAGAATAACGATAAAATTTCAAACTTTCTTTTCATATATATTTTATCTATTTTTATTTAAATTAAAATTATAAAAACTTAATTTTAATTCAAATATACTAACCAAATTTGTGCACAATTTATTAAAGCTTTTGAATTGTTAGGTTATGTTCACTAAATTATGAACAATTTTTACTCTAATTCTTTTTTGATAGTGTTAAAATGGCTGTCATGTTAAAATGCTTAAAAAACCTTTTCCTATATTTTTTATAGAAAATATATTAAAAATTTTGAGTTGAAGGCTGAAATTTTGTAAGATGGTAGCAGATATTCTAAACTTTAATTTGAATTAAAATTCGACTTAATATACATTTTCGTAAAAAATCATATTTTTAGGTAAAAAAATAAGAAAATAAAAAAAATTTTCAAAATGTCATTTTTTGAGCTTTCCGCTCATTTTTTTTGTATGTATTTTACTAATCTAAACAAATATTTCAGTGTCCAGGCCTTCTAAATTATTGTTAACCGTGCTTGGAAAGAAACGAACGAAAATAAAAAATAGTTTATAGTTTTTGTGTTACGTCCAGAGCCAACAATAATGGAAGGCCATGACATCGAAACCTTTGAATGTATTAGTGCAAAATTTCTATGTATTTTGAGAGAAAATTACAAAAAATGACATTTCTTAAAATTTTTTCTTTTATTTTTTTTTTCTTTTTTTAAAAAAAGACCAAAATGGGCAGAATTTCAAATAAAGTTTTTTTTTTAAATATGCATCGAAATGTTCCAATTTTTTTTATTTCAGATAGCTTATTATTTGCCCAATACAACAAGTAGGTTTTTAACTTTGAACTCAAAAATTTAAACCCTTTTTTAAGCAAATTTGTAAAACTCCAATTTTTTTAAATTTCTTATTGCATCCATGTTGCTACTGTCAAAAAAAAAATGAGTAAATTTTTTTTATAAATTCTGTGCACATAACCTTAAAATTTAAAAGCTTTTATATTAAAATGATAGAAAATTGGTAAGTAATTTTTTTTAATGTTTTGTTCAGGTGGAGTTTTTGTATATTAAATTTCATTAAGAAAATATGAAATATATATAAAAATGAAGCTTGGAGTTTCTTCTTTACTCTTGTAAAAAGATTAAATTTCAAATCGCATTTTTCAGTGCAATTTTGAATAAAAAACGAAAGGAGGTTCTGATTTTGATATACGTAAATTTTCAAATTTTTATTACAGTTATAAAAAAAAAAAAGGTGTAATATTTAATAGTGAAGTATAGAAGTAGTTGTAGTAAAACATAATAAAATATATTGAAGATTAATTTAATTTATTAGTTCATTGAATTTTAGTAATTATTGTATTTAATTTGCAATTTTTAGTTTTATTTTAACTTTCAAAAAAATTTTATTTCAATTTTGAAAGTTAAATTAATTATTGTTTTTATTTTAAATAAAATAAAATTTTCGTTTTCATTTAAAAATTAAAGCTTTAGTTTTTTTATTTAGTTTTTATTTATTCTATTACTTTTTTTAATTATAATGGTTCGAAAATGTGCGCTTTCTGGATGTAAATTCAATTATAATTCTCACGCGAATAACGTTCCAACTTTTAAATTTCCAAAAAATGAACCATTAAGAACATTATGGATAAGCGCTATATCAAAAGAAAATTAGCAACCTACGGCGTATAGTTGCATATGCGCTTATCACTTTAAAGAGTCGTGTTTTTCTTATACTAATAAAAGGCAACGTTTATTGCCAAACTATGTTCCAAGTATTTTTTCCCAATAATGTAGAATATTTATCTGATAATACAAATAGCACAGAAACGTCAAATTCTCGGGATAGTAATTTTATTTTAAACTTTAATAATTTAGTTTCAAACTTTGATAAAAATATTAATTTAAATGGCTGGTTTCTACATAAAAATAGAGAAAGTATTGTTTTATGCGTATTGCAAGAAGATGAATATTTCGCTTGTGCTTTTAAATTTAGAATTGTAATTAATAATAATCTTCTTGTTACCTGCTTCACAGGCTCTAAAAAAGAACCAGCCAAAAATTTTGTGAACACATTTTACCCAAAAATATGAAACTTGTATTTTGGTCTCAGCTAAAACAATTGATATCGTTTTTTGATAATACCAAATCATCCGTTTCTGATGAACCATTAATAATTTTACAAAACGCTTTGATCTTGTTAAATGATTATATAAATTTCGAGGATGATTCTGTAAAACGGGATAAATTCAATTTTATTTTTAATCAAATTGAACGGATAAATCTAAAATCACCGATATATAGTTGTGATACCATAGTAATGTCATTTTTAACTTTTGCACATTCCAGAGCTACTTATAAAATTATTTCTCAATTTCTTTCTCTTCCAAGCAGTCGCCATCTTCAAAGACTATCTTCTCAACTGCATGTAACCCCTGATTATAAACATTTAGAAAATGATAATAATTATTTAACAGTAGCTTATCAATCCTTAACGGAACGAGAAAAATTTGTAGCCATTTTAATTGACGAAATTTATGTAGAACAAGGTCTACAATACAAAGCGAATGGTGTCGTTGGAATGGCTGACAATAAATCTACACAAGCTGCCAGAACAATTATAGCCTTTATGATTAAGTCTGTTTACGGAAATTTCAAAGACATTGTACGTTTACTTCCCGTACTTCAACCGTCAGGTGAATACTTGACAGAAAATACAAAGGCTATAATTGAATTAGTCCAAAGTAAAGGTTTCCGCGTTCTTGTAATTATAACAGATAATCACAAAATAAATCAAAATATGTTTAAAAATTTGAGTATTCAAAATCAAAATTATTTCCCTAACCCTAACGGTAAGGGAAATATATATTTGCAGTTTGACACTGTACATCTTTTCAAAAACATTCGCAACAATTTACTTTTAGCACCAAACCAGTGCTTAATATTTTCAGATTTTGAAACCAAAGAAATTAAACATGCCCGTTTTGCACATTTCACGGAGTTGTTTGAAAAGGAAGAAAATCTTCAAATTAGAAAAGCTTATAAATTAAACAAGAAGTCTTTGAATCCAACCAGTTTTCAGAAACAAAAAGTTTCATTTGTAGATAATATAATCCACCATTCTACAATTGCCTCCTTAAAAGGATTTGAAAAAATGCGACCAACTGCTGATTTCTGTGAAATTATCCGAAAATGGTGGGATATATGTAATACAAGAGGCAAATTCCATGGTATTAGAACTAGAAATGAATGGAATAAACCAATCAAAGAGACAACAGATCTTCGTCTCAATTTCCTAAAAGAATTTTGTGATTGGTTATCAATTTGGAATACAAACGAAAATCCAAACAGTTTTAAAAAAGACACTTTCAATGCTTTAGTATTCACTACTAAAACATTAATAGATTTAGTCCATCTATCCTTAACGGAACTTCAAATGGACTATGTTTTACTAGGTAAATTCCAAACTGATGATTTAGAAAATAGATTCGGATTATATCGTTCAATAGCTGGGTGCAATTACAACATTTCATATACCGAAGCTATTGAAAGCGAAAAAAAAATTAGAATTCATAAAATATATAAAAAATACCATAACCAAAAATAAAATTTACAAAACGATATTGGAGAGAATTCTTTACATTCTTTACAAAAGAATTCGATAAAATTTTTGATTCGCGTTATTTAGCTGAGGCAAAATTTAATACAGATTGCAATTTATATACGGGAGGATATTCCTCACATTGTTTGGAAAAACATACAAAATGCGTCGATTGTAAATCAATATTCCTGAAAGAACGGGGGACTTATTCGGGTTCTTATTATTTTGACGAACTTATTAGAGGGGGTCTTTCTTTACCGACGGATGAGGTTAATTATATTTTATTTCATATGAACGCAATCTGTCAGGAAATTTTACGGGATTTTGGTTTAAAAAAAATATTCTTTGAGAGAAGTAATCAAAAAGGCATACTGATTCAACTAACATTCACTAGTCTCAGTTTGGGTATAAATGACATAGATTTAGAATCGACGTGTAAATGTGGTAATACAAGTCGCAATATGTGTTTCCAAATAAGTAAAACATTCGCTAATATTTTATTAAATAATTTTACTAAACAACATAACGATACTCTTAAAAGTAATAAACAAAATAGAAAATTAAAAATATTTAATAATTAAAAAGAGTAATATGTGATATTTATTGTGATATTTTTTTTGTTTTGTTATTTGTTAGTTTTAAAAACTAACAAAGTTATATTTGTTTTTAACTTTTAGTTTGTTTTTATATTTTGTTATGTTTTTTTGTTAAATTTTTTTGTTTTTATTTATTATGTTTTTGTTTTTCGTTTTTCTATTATTTATTATTGTTTATTATATTGTTTTCCTTTGACAAAATTTGTATGCACTTGTCTTACAGATGTGTGCATTAGGCCTACTGGGGATAGCACGTAAAAAAAACGCTTCATATTCCCTACCTCATAGGTGGTGTGGAAATGGGAATAATTTTAATATATAAGATATTTAAATATTTATTTTTTTATGTACCTATATTTAGTTTATTTTATTAATAATCTTAATTTTTATTTTTTAATTAAAATTTTCTAACTTAATTTCTAAACCAAAATTCTTGATAAAATTGGTTTTGCAAATTTTTTTATTGCCCATACTGTATCAAAAACTTCAAAAACCACTCTCATTCAAGTTTTGTTAAGGAGCTTTAATAGTGGGAAAATAAATGGAGGTATTTTTTTTAAAACATAATTTTTTAATTAAAACATTTATATATTTTAAATTTGAATACACGAAAAGATGTGTTAAAGATGAAATTTTATGGTGGCCTTTGGAAAATTTGAAAAAATGATTATTTTTTGAGTTATTAAGGTTTATGCTTTACCACTATTTCATTTTTTACTTTTTCCATAAGAATACGTGTAAATTTTTAGGAAAGCTTTACCACTATTTCAAAGATCTCTCTCTATGTCAAGGCCTGTGAAAACATTATTGTAGGTTATGGTTACGCCATAACCTACATTAATTTTTAGAAGGCCTGGACATCGAAATACTTAAATGTGTTTGTGCAAATTGTAAATGTATTGTGAGCAAAAGCTTCGAGAAATGACATTTCATAAAGATTTTTTTGTTCTTTTCTGTTTTTGTTTCAGAAAAATGCCCAATTTTAATAATTTTCTTTTTGAGTTTTCGATATGAAATATTTATCCAAACATGCCAAATTATATATTAAAATAAAATTTGGAAATTTTTCTTTAACATAGCACACTTTCAGTTTTCAACTTGAAATTTTCAACATATTTTCAACAAAATTAAATTTTCAGTTTTTTTTTAGCATTTCATATCGTCGCCATTTAATATTCTCAAAAAATTATGACAGTACAAAATTATAATAAATTAGTGAACATAACCTAATAATTTAAAAGCTTTCTAATAGATTGTACTACAAATTTGGTAAATATATTTTAGTTCAAACTAAGTTTTTATATTTTTAATTATATTAAAAAATTATAAAATTTATATAAAAATAAAATTTGCAGTTTTTTCTTTATGTCAATAAAAAAATTAGCTTTCAAATCATATTTTTCAGTAATATTTTGAAAAAAAACAAAAAAAGAAGTACCAGATTCTGGTTAAGCAATTTTCGTTTTTTTCTATACAGTCTATAAAAAAAAAATTATTGTAAATAGAATATTCATGTACTTACATGAAATAGAATAATCTTTTTATGAATAAAATTTTAAATTGCAATACTATTTGAAAAGTATTAGAAAAAAATATATATTATTTTAATATATGTATATATATATAATATTTTATTTTATATAACTCTAAAGTTTAGAAATATTTTATTTTATGTAGTCATATTTTTGTAGAGTTAAATTTTTGAATTGAATTACTATTTTTAAAAGATTTTATTGTATCAATACCTATTTAAAAAAATTAATATTGCCTTTTTTAATAATTTTCTTAAATAAAGTGGGTGGAAAATGTTCGGTAGTTGGGTGTAAATTCAATTATAATAATAGCACAATATCTGTAGCTACTTTTAAATTTCCGGATAAAGAGCCTTTGAGAAGCTTAAAAGAGCCTTGTACAAAGATCAGACTGGCAACCAACAGCTTATCTTTCCATATGTAAATTGCATTTTTCAGAATCGTGTTTTAAATTAAATAATGATAAAAGTTCGCGTTTAATACCAGATGCAGTTCCAAGTATTTTCACCAATTACTTGCTAAATTTAATAGAAACTAATGATAAAAACTTACGCGATGATAATATAATTTTAAATTTCTCTAATTTAGTTTTAAATGTTTGTAAAAAAATAAATTTAAAATACTGGAAATTATATAAAGGCCAAAATAATATTATTTTATATATTTTAATAGAAAATAATTATTTTAAATGTGATTTTAAATTTAGAATAATAATTAATAACGATCTAAGTGACCTATTTAACTTATATATTTTAATAGAAAATAATTACTTTAAATGTGATTTTAAATTTAAAATAATAATTAATAACGATCTATGTTACTTATTTGACATTTAATACAGAAACAAAACAATTTCAAAATATTTTAAAACATTTTTCTTTAATGAATTAAGTATAAAAAAGATGCGACATTAATTTTCTCTTTGAACCAAATTGAATAAACTAAATTGTTATTTCAAGATTTATTGTTGGACCACTATTTTTTTACATAAGACTACGTGTAAATTTGTTAAAAGCTGACCCATTATTAAGCTTTTACCCTCTGCATTTCATGGCCTGATAATTTATGTGAGTCTCGCTATATCATATAAAATTTCTCAAAAGTGCTTTTAAGAAACTTTTTATAGTGGTACAGAAAATGAAGGCTTTTTTTTTAAAAAAAATTTAAATGAAATTAATATATTTAAATATTGATAATTTAAAAATGCGCGGGATTGAATTTTATAGACTTGGAAACACGGCTAACAATAATTTAGAAGGCCTGGACACTGAACGAAAAAAAGCTGTATAGGGATCTATTTTTCATGAAAATACACGTAGTCTTATGGCAAAAAATAGGGGTCTATTAAAAATTTTCAAGTAACTCAAAAACAATTAATTTTTTTTAAGTTCTTCCAAAGGGGGTATTAAAATTTCATCTTTTTTACATTATTTGGTAAAAAATAATTTTAAAAAATTTAATTTTTTCATTGATAAATATTAATTTTAAAAAATTCCAATTACTTTTTTATTTAAAAAAGTTTTTTAAAAGCATTGAGAGAGCATTTATTTCGTACAATACTGAGCAAAAAAATTATTGCAAGCAACATAATGTTTATGACAATTGAAATTTAATAAATTCAGTAATATCTGAATTTATATTAATTTTATATACATGTGGAATATATTTTATATGTGTGTAGTAAAATGGTAATAATTTATACAATTAGATAATTAACTTAGTATTTTTTTTAAAACCGTACCCCTAGTCCACTTCAGCTAAGAAATGAAAAATATATTAATATACGTATGTATATCCAAAACTAATTTTTTTCATTCAAATTATTTTAAATAAAACAATATCACAAATTAAAAAAACAAAACTAAAATTATAAAGCAAAACAATTCATTAAAATGAGATGGAAGAGAAATAAATTTAGAAATAATGGAATACAGATCTTGAATGGGCGAAAATCAAAAATTACATTACGATGGCTTACAACAATATTTTTGAGTTATTAAACTTAAAAGTTGAATTTGTTCAATAATAATATTTAATTAACAGATGGTATAATAGTTATTCTAAATTTTAAATCAATTAAATATTTAAATTAATAGTTATTCTAAAATAAAAATTACAATTAAGTAATTATTATCAGATAAAAAATATAAAAGTTTTTAGCTTTGTATCAATTTCAGCCATTTAAATTTTTTTTTTTAATTTTTAAAATTAAATTTTGAAAGTTTAAAATTAAATCATCATCGCCTGTTTCGGTTTTCTATTTAAATAAATATTCAGGGTAATTGCAGAAAATACTGGAAACTGCATTTGGTATCAAACGCAGCCTTTGAGCGTAATTTAAAGAAAAATATGATTTCGAAAAATGTAATTTAGTTACATATGGAACTATACGCCTTCGGTTACCAACCCAATATTAATACGGCCCTTATCCATAATGTTCTCAAAGGCTTTTTTTGGCAAAAACACAAAAAGTCAAAGACTGTTTAGTCCAAAATTTCACATTTTTTAAATAACTTATTTAAATTAATTAAAAAAGGCAATATAAGATGCTAATAACTAAATAAATTAATGCTTTAAAAATATTATTTATTTAATTCTTTAAAGTAAAATTTTAAAAAATAAATACCTACAGTTTATACTCATAACTATTATACAATGAAATATTATACCCTACACCTAAAGTATAGGGTATATTAACTTTGATATTGTGTTTGTAACCACCAAAAGGAAGCGAGTTAGATATGGACATGTATATATATTCTGAATCAGGATCACCTCCTGAGTCGATTTAACGATGTCCGTCCGTGCGTTCGCACGATAACTCAAAACCTAATAAAGCTATCTTGATGAAATTTATATAGTAGGTTACTAATTACGAAAGGAAAGCTAAGTTCGAATCTGGACAGTCCATGGGTTCGGATTCTGGAAGCTTCCGAATGATTCCGGAGCAAACGAGATTATCTCCAAAACCAGCAAAGATAGAACCTTTAAATTTTGTACAATGATGTTCCTTCCCATTCGATTTATGTCTCTGAAATTTAAGAGGATTTAGTCCATGGGTTTGGATTTTGGAAGCTTCCGAACGAGCACCAGAGCAAATGAGATTATCTCCAAAACCAATAAAGATATGACCTTTAAATTTTGTACAATGATGTTCCTTCCCGTTCGATTTATGTCTCTAAAATTTGAGAGGATTTGGTCCATGGGTTCGGATTTTGGAAGCTTCCGAACGAGCCCCAGAGCAAACGAGATTATCTCCAAAATCAACAAAGATAGAACCTTTAAATTTTGTACAATGATGTTCCTTCCCGTTCGATTTATGTCTCTGAAATTGAAGAGGATTTGGTCCACGGGTCTGGATTTTGGAAGCTTCCGAACGAGCACCAGAGCAAATGAGATTATCTCCAAAACCAACAAAGATAGAACCTTAAAATTTTTTACAATGATGTTCCTTTCCGTTCGATTTATGTCTCTGAAATTTAAGAGGATTTGGTACATGGGTTTGGATTTTGGAAGCTTCCCAACGAGCACCAGAGCAACTGAGATTATCTCCAAAACCAACTAAGATATAACCTTCAAATTTGGCAGAGTGGTGTTCTTTCATGTTTTATTTAAGTCTCTGAAATTTGAGAGGATTTGGTTCATGGGTTCTTATCTTGGAAACTTCCGAACGAGCCCCAGAGCAAACGAGTATATCTCCACAACCAACAAAGATAGAACTTTTATTTTTAGTACAAAGGTGTTCTGTTATGTTTCCTTTTCTGTAAAATTGGAAACCGACATTTGAAAGAATTTGAACCATGGGTTCGTATTTTGGAAACTTCCGGACGAGCACAAGAGCAACGAGCATATCTCCAAAACCAACAAAAGTAGAACCTTTAAATTTAGTACAATGGTCTTCTGGCATGTTTTCTTTATGTTCCTGAGATGGATTCGATGAATTGGAGAGGCAATTCGGTTACCTGACACACACCTCCCAAGGACTAACAAATCTTCGAAATTAATAAAGATAGAAACATAAAATTTTTTACAAAGGTTTCAACCATATCCCAAGAGGATGCTTCTTTTACGTTCCTGAAATTCGAGTTGAATAAGACAGAAAAGGGAAGAAGTTCAAGCAGCTGCCAAAAAAAACTTATGGATTTTTATTTTAATTCGAATTATTCAGGTGTAAGGTATTAATAAGTCGGTTACTGTTACATTTACTTGTTTTTTATTAACTGTATCCTAAAAAACGAGAAATGCTTACCCAGAATTTGGTATTCAAGATTTTCAATTTATCAACATAGCATTAAAAAATATGAGTAGAAAGTTGATTTTTTTACAAGAATAGAGATAAAATATCAAACTTTCTTTTCATATGTATTTTATCTATTTTTATTTAAATTAAAATTATAAAATCTTGATTTTAATTCAAATATACTAACCAAATTTGTGCACAATTTATTGTAAAGCTTTTGAATTGTTAGGTTATGTTCACTAAATTATGAACAATTTTTACTCTAATTCTTTTTTGATAGTGTTAAAATGGCTGTCATGTTAAAATTCTTAAAAAACCTATTCCTATATGTTTTATGGAAAATATATTAAAAATTTTGAGTTGAAAGCTGAAATTTTGTAAGATGGTAGCAAATATTCTAAACTTTAATTTGAATTAAAATTCGACATTTTTGGGCAAGTATTTTATAACGAAAACTTAATACATATACATTTTCGTAAAAAATCATATTTTTGGGTAAAAAAAATAAGAAAAAAATTTAAAAAAAATTTTCAAAATGTCATTTTTTGAGTTTTCCGCTCATTTTTTTTGTATGTATTTTACTAATCTAAACAAATATTTCAGTGTCCAGGCCTTCTAAATTATTGTTAACCGTGCTTGGAAAGAAACGAACGAAAATAAAAAATAGTTTAGTTTTTGTATAGTTTAATAGTATAGTTTTTGTGTTACGTCATAACCTACATTAATTTTTAGAAGGCCTGGATATCGAAATACTTAAATGAGTTTGTGCAATAATTTTTTGAGAGTATGAAATGGCGACGATATAAAATGCTAGAAAAAAAACTGAAAATTTAATTTTGTTGAAAATATGTTGAAAATTTCAAGTTGAAAGCTGAAATTTTGGTATGTTAAAGAAAAATTTCCAAATTTTATTTTAATATACAATTTGGCATGTTTGGATAAATATTTCATATCAAAAACTCGAAAAGAAAATTGTTAAAAATGGGTATTTTTCTGAAACAAAAACAGAAAAGAACAAAAAAATCTTTATGAAATGTCAATTTTCGAAGCTTTTTCTCACAATTTTAATTCAAACTACGTTTTTATATTTTTAATTATATTAAAAAATTATAAAATATATATTAAAATAAAGTTTGAAGTTTTTTCTTTATGTCAATCAAAAAATTAGCTTTCAAATCATATTTTTCAGTAATATTTTGAAGAAAAGAAAAAAAGAAGTACCAGATTCTGGTTTTCGTTTTTTTCTATACAGTCTATAAAAAAAAATTATTGTAAATAGAATATTCATGTACTTACATGAAATAGAATAATCTTTTTATGAATAAAATTTTAAATTGCAATACTACTTAAAAAGTATTAGAAAAAAATTAATATTTTATTTTAAATAACTCTAAAGTTTAGAAATATTTTATTTTATGTAGTCATATTTTTGTAGAGTTAAATTTTTGAATTGAATTATTATTTTTAAAAGATTTTATTGTATCAATACCTATTTAAAAAAAATTAATTCAATTATTGAGTGCCTAATATTGCCATTTTTAATAATTTTCTTAAATAAAGTGGGTGGAAAATGTTCGGTTGTTGGGTGTAAATCCAATTATAATAATAGCACGATATCTGTAGCTACTTTTAAATTTCCGGATAAAGAGCCTTTGAGAAGCTTAAAAGAGCCTTGTACAAAGATCAGATTGGCAACCAACAGCTTATAGTTCCATATGTAAATTGCATTTTTCAGAATCGTGTTTTAAATTAAATAATGATAAAAGTCCGCATTTAATACCAGATGCAGTTCCAAGTATTTTTTCACCAATTACTTGCTAAATTTAATAGAAATGAATGATAAAAGCTTACGCGATGATAATATAATTTTAAATTTCTCTAATTTAGTTTTAAATGTTAGTAAAAAAATAAATTTAAAATACTGGAAATTGTATAAAGGCCAAAATAATATTATTTTATATATTTTAATAGAAAATAATTACTTTAAATGTGATTTTAAATTTAGAATAATAATTAATAACGATCTAAGTGACCTATTTTACCTATTTAAGTTATATATTTTAATAGAAAATAATTACTTTAAATGTGATTTTAAATTTAAAATAATAATTAATAACGATCTAAGTTACCTATTTGACAGGTAATACAGAAACAAAACAATTTCAAAATATTGAACGATATTGAAAAACGCAAAAAATGAAATATTATTATTGACCAAAATTAACCTTTTAGATATGAAGGTACCTATATATAGTTGGGATACAATCGTCATCTCATTTTCCATTTTTGCCCACTCAAGATCTATTATTACTATCCGGTCGGAAAATATTGATTTTTGTGATATTTTTTTTGTTTTTTACTTTTTAGTACTGTTTTGTTTTAAATTAATTACTTTATTTTGTTTTATTATATTTTATTTTAATAAATATATTATTTAGTTAAAAAATTATTTATATATTATTTATAGAAAACAATTTTTTAAATGCATATTTATGAATGAACACATATTTTAAAACATTTTTCTTTAATGAATTAAGTAAAAAAGATGCGACATTAATTTTCTCTTTGAACCAAATTGAATAAACTAAATGGTTATTTCAAGATTTATAGTTGGCCCACTATTTTTTTACATAAGACTACGTGTAAATTTGTTAAAAGCTGATCCCTTATTAAGCTTTTACCCTCTGCATTTCATGGCCTGATAATTGATGTGAGTCTCGCTATATCATATAAAATGTCTCAAAAGTGCTTTTAAGAAACATTTTATAGTGGTACAGAAAATGAAGGCTTTTTTTTTAAAAAAAATTAAATTAAATTAATATATTTAAATATTGCTAATTAAAAAATGGGCGGGATTGAATTTTATAGACTTGGAAACACGGCTAACAATAATTTAGAAGGCCTGGACACTGAACGAAAAAAAGCTGTATAGGGATCTATTTTTCATGAAAATACACGTAGTCTTGGCAAAAAAATAGGGGTCTATTAAAAATTTTCAAATAACAAAGCTGTATAGGGGTCTATTTTTGATGAAAATACACGTAGTCTTATGAGAAAAAATAGGGGTCTATTAAAAATTTTCAAATAACTCAAAAACAATTAATTTTTTTTAAGTTCTTCCAAAGCGAGTATTAAAATTTCCTCTTTTTTACATTATTTGGTAAAAAATAATTTTAAAAAATTAAATTTTTTCATTGATAATATTAATTTTAAAACAAATATTAATTTCAAAAAATTGCTTCCAATTACTTTTTTATTTGAAAAGGTTTTAAAATCATTGAGAGAGAGTATTTATTTCGTACAATACTGAGCAAAAAAATTATTGCAAGCAACATAATTTTTATGACAATTGAAATTTAATAAGTTCAGTAAAATCTGAATTTATATGAATTTTATATACATGTGGAATATATTTTATAATATGTGTGTAGCAAAATTGTAATAATTTATACAATTAAATAATTAACTTAGTATTTTTTTTAAAATCGTACCCCCAGTCCACTTCAGCTAAGAAATGAAAAATATATTAATATACGTATGTATATCTAAAACTAATATTTTTCATTCAAATAATTTTAAATAAAACAAATTCACAAATTAAAAAAAAAAAACTAAAATTATAAAACAAAACAATTCATTAAAATGAGATGGAAGAGAAATAAATTTAGAAATAATGGAATACAGATCTTGAATGGGCGAAAATTAAAAATTTCATTACGATGGCAACAAAAGTTGAATTTGTTCAATAATAATATTTAATTAACAGATAGTTATTAATAGTTATTCTAAATTTAAAATCTATTAAATATTTAAATTAATAGTTATTCTCAAATAAAAATTACAATTAAGTAATTATTATCAGATAAAAAATATAAAAATTTTTAGCTTTGTTTTGATTTTTTATCAATTTCAGACATTTAAATTTTTTTTTTTAATTTTTAAAATTAAATTTTGAAAGTTTAAAATTAAATCATCATCGCCTGTTTCGGTTTTCTATTTAAATAAACATTCAGGGCAATTGGAGAAAATACCGGAAACTGCATTTGGTATCAAACGCAGTATTTGAGCGTTATTTAAAGAAAAACATGATTTCGAAAAATGTAATTTATGAATTGAATTGTTAGGTTATGTTCACTAAATTATGAACAATTTTTACTCTAATTCTTTTTTGATAGTGTTAAAATGGCTGTCATGTTAAAATTCTTAAAAAAAACTATTCCTATATGTTTTATGGAAAATATATTAAAAATTTTGAGTTGAAAGCTGAAATTTTGTAAGATGGTAGCAGATATTCTAAACTTTAATTTGAATTAAAATTCGACATTTTTGGGCAAGTATTTTATAACGAAAACTTAATACATATACATTTTCGTAAAAAATCATATTTTTGGGTAAAAAAAATAAGAAAAAAATTTAAAAAAAATTTTCAAAATGTCATTTTTTGAGCTAACCATTAATTTTTTTTGTATGTATTTTACTAATCTAAACAAATATTTCAGTGTCCAGGCCTTCTAAATTATTGTTAACCGTGCTTGGAAAGAAACGAACGAAAATAAAAAATAGTTTAGTTTTTGTATAGTTTAATAGTATAGTTTTTGTGTTACGTCATAACCTACATTAATTTTTAGAAGGCCTGGATATCGAAATACTTAAATGAGTTTGTGCAATAATTTTTTGAGAGTATGAAATGGCGACGATATAAAATGCTAGAAAAAAAACTGAAAATTTAATTTTGTTGAAAATATGTTGAAAATTTTAAGTTGAAAGCTGAAATTTTGGTATGTTAAAGAAAAATTTCCAAATTTTATTTTAATATACAATTTGGCATGTTTGGATAAATATTTCATATCAAAAACTCGAAAAGAAAATTGTTAAAAATGGGTATTTTTCTGAAACAAAAACAGAAAAGAACAAAAAAATCTTTATGAAATGTCAATTTTCGAAGCTTTTTCTCACAATTTTAGTTCAAACTACGTTTTTATATTTTTAATTATATTAAAAAAATAAAATAAAATTTATATTAAAATAAAGTTTGAAGTTTTTTCTTTATGTCAATCAAAAAATTAGCTTTCAAATCATATTTTTCAGCAATATTTTGAAGAAAAGAAAAAAAGAAGTACCAGATTCTGGTTTTCGTTTTTTTCTATACAGTCTATAAAAAAAAATTATTGTAAATAGAATATTCATGTACTTACATGAAATAGAATAATCTTTTTATGAATAAAATTTTAAATTGCAATACTACTTAAAAAGTATTAGAAAAAAATTAATATTTTATTTTAAATAACTCTAAAGTTTAGAAATATTTTATTTTATGTAGTCATATTTTTGTAGAGTTAAATTTTTGAATTGAATTATTATTTTTAAAAGATTTTATTGTATCAATACCTATTTAAAAAAAATTAATTCAATTATTGAGTGCCTAATATTGCCATTTTTAATAATTTTCTTAAATAAAGTGGGTGGAAAATGTTCGGTTGTTGGGTGTAAATCCAATTATAATAATAGCACGATATCTGTAGCTACTTTTAAATTTCCGGATAAAGAGCCTTTGAGAAGCTTAAAAGAGCCTTGTACAAAGATCAGATTGGCAACCAACAGCTTATAGTTCCATATGTAAATTGCATTTTTCAGAATCGTGTTTTAAATTAAATAATGATAAAAGTCCGCATTTAATACCAGATGCAGTTCCAAGTATTTTTTCACCAATTACTTGCTAAATTTAATAGAAATGAATGATAAAAACTTACGCGATGATAATATAATTTTAAATTTCTCTAATTTAGTTTTAAATGTTAGTAAAAAAATAAATTTAAAATACTGGAAATTGTATAAAGGCCAAAATAATATTATTTTATATATTTTAATAGAAAATAATTACTTTAAATGTGATTTTAAATTTAGAATAATAATTAATAACGATCTAAGTGACCTATTTTACCTATTTAAGTTATATATTTTAATAGAAAATAATTACTTTAAATGTGATTTTAAATTTAAAATAATAATTAATAACGATCTAAGTTACCTATTTGACAGGTAATACAGAAACAAAACAATTTCAAAATATTGAACGATATTGAAAAACGCAAAAAATGAAATATTATTATTGACCAAATTAACCTTTTAGATATGAAGGTAACTATATATAGTTGGGATACAATCGTCATCTCATTTTTCATTTTTGCCCACTCAAGATCTATTATTACTATCCGGTCGGAAAATATTGATTTTTGTGATATTTTTTTTGTTTTTTACTTTTTAGTACTGTTTTGTTTTAAATTAATTACTTTATTTTGTTTTATTATATTTTATTTTAATAAATATATTATTTAGTTAAAAAATTATTTATATATTATTTATAGAAAACATTTTTTTAAATGCATATTTATGAATGAACACATATTTTAAAACATTTTTCTTTAATGAATTAAGTAAAAAAGATGCGACATTAATTTTCTCTTTGAACCAAATTGAATAAACTAAATGGTTATTTCAAGATTTATAGTTGGCCCACTATTTTTTTACATAAGACTACGTGTAAATTTGTTAAAAGCTGACCCCTTATTAAGCTTTTACCCTCTGCATTTCATGGCCTGATAATTGATGTGAGTCTCGCTATATCATATAAAATGTCTCAAAAGTGCTTTTAAGAAACTTTTTATAGTGGTACAGAAAATGAAGACTTTTTTTTTAAAAAAAAATTAAATTAAATTAATATATTTAAATATTGCTAATTAAAAAATGCGCGGGATTGAATTTTATAGACTTGGAAACACGGCTAACAATAATTTAGAAGGCCTGGACACTGAACGAAAAAAAGCTGTATAGGGATCTATTTTTGATGAAAATACACGTAGTCTTATGAGAAAAAATAGGGGTCTATTAAAAATTTTCAAATAACTCAAAAACAATTAATTTTTTTTAAGTTCTTCCAAAGCGGGTATTAAAATTTCCTCTTTTTTACATTATTTGGTAAAAAATAATTTTAAAAAATTAAATTTTTTCATTGATAAATATTAATTTTAAAAAATTGCTTCCAATTACTTTTTTATTTAAAAAGTTTTTTAAAAGCATTGAGAGAGAGTATTTATTTCGTACAATACTGAGCAAAAAAATTATTGCAAGCAACATAATTTTTATGACAATTGAAATTTAATAAGTTCAGTAAAATCTGAATTTATATGAATTTTATATACATGTGGAATATATTTTATAATATGTGTGTAGCAAAATTGTAATAATTTATACAATTAGATAATTAACTTAGTATTTTTTTTAAAATCGTACCCCCTAGTCCACTTCAGCTAAGAAATGAAAAATATATTAATATACGTATGTATATCCAAAACTAATATTTTTCATTCAAATTATTTTAAATAAAACAAATTCACAAATTAAAAAAAAAAAACTAAAATTATAAAACAAAACAATTCATTAAAATGAGGTGGAAGAGAAATAAATTTAGAAATAATGGAATACAGATCTTGAATGGGCGAAAATTAAATATTACATTACGATGGCAACAAAAGTTGAATTTGTTCAATAATAATATTTAATTAACAGATCGTTATTAATAGTTATTCTAAATTTAAAATCTATTAAATATTTAAATTAATAGTTATTCTCAAATAAAAATTACAATTAAGTAATTATTATCAGATAAAAAATATAAAAGTTTTTAGCTTTGTTTTGATTTTTTATCAATTTCAGCCATTTAAATTTTTTTCTTTAATTTTTCGCTTGTTTCGGTTTTCTATTTAAATAAACATTCAGGGTAATTGGAGAAAATACTGGAAACTGCATTTGGTATCAAACGCAGTATTTGAGCGTTATTCAAAGAAAAACATGATTTCGAAAAATGTAATTTACATATGGAAAACTATACGCCTTCGGTTACCAACCCTATATTAATACGACCCTTATCCATAATGTTCTTAAAGGATTTTTTTGGCAAAAACACAAAAAGTCAAAGACTGTTTAGTCCAAGAATTTCACATTTTTTAAAGAACTTATTTAAATTAATTAAAAACGGTAATATAAGATGCTAATAACTAAATAATTTAAATCTTTAAAAATATTATTTAATTCTTTAAAGTAATATTTTAAAAAATAAATACCTACAGTTTATACTCATAACTATTACAGAATTAATTATTTTTTTATTAACTGTATCCTAAAAAACGAAAATTGCTTACCCAGAATTTGGTATTCAAGATTTTCAATTTATCAACATAGCTTTAAAAAATATGAGTAGAAAGTTAATATTATTACAAGAATAAAGATAAAATTTCAAACTTTCTTTTCATATATATTTTATCTATTTTTATTTAAATTAAAATTATAAAAACTTGATTTTAATTCAAATACACTAACCAAATTTGTGCACAATTTATTGTAAAGCTTTTAAATTGTTAGGTTATGTTCACTAAATTATGAACAATTTTTACTCTTATTCTTTTTTGATATTGTTAAAATGGCTGTCATGTTAAAATGCTTAAAAAACCTATTCCTATATGTTTTATGGAAAATATATTAAAAATTTTGAGTTGAAAGCTGAAATTTTGTAAGATGGTAGCAGATATTCTAAACTTTAATTTGAATTAAAATTCGACATTTTTGGGCAAGTATTTTATAACGAAAACTTAATACATATACATTTTCGTAAAAAATAATATTTTTGGGTAAAAAAAATAAGAAAATTAAAAAAAAATTTTTAAAATGTCATTTTTTGAGTTTTCCGCTCATTTTTTTTGTATGTATTTTACTAATCTAAACAAATATTTCAGTGTCCAGGCCTTCTAAATTATTGTTAACCGTGCTTGGAAAGAAACGAACGAAAATAAAAAATAGTTTATAGTTTTTGTGTTACGTCATAACATACATTAATTTTTAGAAGGCTTGGATATCGAAATACTTAAATGAGTTTGTGCAATAATTTTTTGAGAGTATGAAATGGCGACGATATAAAATGCTAGAAAAAAACTGAAAATTTAATTTTGTTGAAAATATGTTGAAAATTTCAAGTTGAAAGCTGAAATTTTGGTATGTTAAAGAAAAATTTCCAAATTTTATTTTAATATACAATTTGGCATGTTTGGATAAATATTTCATATCAAAAACTCGAAAAGAAAATTGTTAAAAATGGGTATTTTTCTGAAACAAAAACAGAAAAGAACAAAAAAATCTTTATGAAATGTCAATTTTCGAAGCTTTTCCTCACAATTTTAGTTGAAACTACGTTTCTATATTTTTAATTATATTAAAAAATTATAAAATTTATATTAAAATAAAGTTTGAAGTTTTTTCTTTATGTCAATCAAAAAATTAGCTTTCAAATCATATTTTTCAGCAATATTTTGAAGAAAAGAAAAAAAGAAGTACCAGATTCTGGTTTTCGTTTTTTTCTATACAGTCTATAAAAAAAATTATTGTAAATAGAATATTCATGTACTTACATGAAATAGAATAATCTTTTTATGAATAAAATTTTAAATTGCAATACTACTTAAAAAGTATTAGAAAAAAATTAATATTTTATTTTAAATAACTCTAGTTTAGTAATATTTTATTTTATGTAGTCATATTTTTGTAGAGTTAAATTTTTGAATTGAATTATTATTTTTAAAAGATTTTATTGTATCAATACATATTTAAAAAAATTAATTCAATTATTGAGAGCCTAATATTGCCATTTTTAATAATTTTCTTAAATAAAGTGGGTGGAAAATGTTTGGTTGTTGGGTGTAAATCCAATTATAATAATAGCACGATATCTGTAGCTACTTTTAAATTTCCGGATAAAGAGCCTTTGAGAAGCTTAAAAGAGCCTTGTACAAAGATCAGATTGGCAACCAACAGCTTATAGTTCCATATGTAAATTGCATTTTTTAGAATCGTGTTTTAAATTAAATAATGATAAAAGTCCGCATTTAATACCAGATGCAGTTCCAAGTATTTTTTCACCAATTACTTGCTAAATTTAATAGAAACGAATGATAAAAACTTACGCGATGATAATATAATTTTAAATTTCTCTAATTTAGTTTTAAATGTTAGTAAAAAAATAAATTTAAAATACTGGAATTGGTATAAAGGCCAAAATAATATTATTTTATATATTTTAATAGAAAATAATTACTTTAAATGTGATTTTAAATTTAGAATAATAATTAATAACGGTCTAAGTGACCTATTTTACCTATTTAAGTTATATATTTTAATAGAAAATAGTTACTTTAAATGTGATTTTAAATTTAAAATAATAATTAATAACGATCTAAGTTACCTATTTGACAGGTAATACAGAAACAAAACAATTTCAAAATATTGAACGATATTGAAAAACGCAAAAAAATGAAATATTATTATTGACCAAATTAACCTTTTAGATATGAAGGTACCTATATATAGTTGGGATACAATCGTCATCTCATTTTCCATTTTTGCCCACTCAAGATCTATTATTACTATCCGGTCGGAAAATATTGATTTTTGTGATATTTTTTTTGTTTTTTACTTTTTAGTACTGTTTTGTTTTAAATTAATTACTTTATTTTGTTTTATTATATTTTATTTTAATAAATATATTATTTAGTTAAAAAATTATTTATATACTATTTATAGAAAACAATTTTTTAAATGCATATTTATGAATGAAAACATATTTTAAAACATTTTTCTTTAGTGAATTAAGTAAAAAAGATGCGACATTAATTTTCTCTTTGAACCAAATTGAATAAACTAAATGGTTATTTCAAGATTTATAGTTGGCCCACTATTTTTTTACATAAGACTACGTGTAAATTTGTTAAAAGCTGACCCCTTATTAAGCTTTTACCCTCTCCATTTCATGGCCTGATAATTGATGTGAGTCTCGCTATATCATATAAAATGTCTCAAAAGTGCTTTTAAGAAACTTTTTATAGTGGTACAGAAAATGAAGGCTTTTTTTTTTAAAAAAAAATTAAATTAAATTAATATATTTAAATATTGCTAATTAAAAAATGCGCGGGATTGAATTTTATAGACTTGGAAACACGGCTAACAATAATTTAGAAGGCCTGGACACTGAACGAAAAAAAGCTGTATAGGGATCTATTTTTCATGAAAATACACGTAGTCTTATGGCAAAAAATAGGGGTCTATTAAAAATTTTCAAATAACTCAAAAACAATTAATTTTTTTTAAGTTCTTCCAAAGCGGGTATTAAAATTTCCTCTTTTTTACATTATTTGGTAAAAAATAATTTTAAAAAATTAAATTTTTTCATTGATAAATATTAATTTTAAAAAATTGCTTCCAATTACTTTTTTATTTAAAAAGTTTTTTAAAAGCATTGAGAGAGAGTATTTATTTCGTACAATACTGAGCAAAAAAATTATTGCAAGCAACATAATTTTTATGACAATTGAAATTTAATAAGTTCAGTAAAATCTGAATTTATATGAATTTTATATACATGTGGAATATATTTTATAATATGTGTGTAGCAAAATTGTAATAATTTATACAATTAGATAATTAACTTAGTATTTTTTTTAAAATCGTACCCCCTAGTCCACTTCAGCTAAGAAATGAAAAATATATTAATATACGTATGTATATCCAAAACTAATATTTTTCATTCAAATTATTTTAAATAAAACAAATTCACAAATTAAAAAAAAAAAACTAAAATTATAAAACAAAACAATTCATTAAAATGAGATGGAAGAGAAATAAATTTAGAAATAATGGAATACAGATCTTGAATGGGCGAAAATTAAATATTACATTACGATGGCAACAAAAGTTGAATTTGTTCAATAATAATATTTAATTAACAGATCGTTATTAATAGTTATTCTAAATTTAAAATCTATTAAATATTTAAATTAATAGTTATTCTCAAATAAAAATTACAATTAAGTAATTATTATCAGATAAAAAATATAAAAGTTTTTAGCTTTGTTTTGATTTTTTATCAATTTCAGCCATTTAAATTTTTTTCTTTAATTTTTCGCTTGTTTCGGTTTTCTATTTAAATAAACATTCAGGGTAATTGGAGAAAATACTGGAAACTGCATTTGGTATCAAACGCAGTATTTGAGCGTTATTCAAAGAAAAACATGATTTCGAAAAATGTAATTTACATATGGAAAACTATACGCCTTCGGTTACCAACCCTATATTAATACGACCCTTATCCATAATGTTCTTAAAGGATTTTTTTGGCAAAAACACAAAAAGTCAAAGACTGTTTAGTCCAAGAATTTCACATTTTTTAAAGAACTTATTTAAATTAATTAAAAACGGTAATATAAGATGCTAATAACTAAATAATTTAAATCTTTAAAAATATTATTTAATTCTTTAAAGTAATATTTTAAAAAATAAATACCTACAGTTTATACTCATAACTATTACAGAATTAATTATTTTTTTATTAACTGTATCCTAAAAAACGAAAATTGCTTACCCAGAATTTGGTATTCAAGATTTTCAATTTATCAACATAGCTTTAAAAAATATGAGTAGAAAGTTAATATTATTACAAGAATAAAGATAAAATTTCAAACTTTCTTTTCATATATATTTTATCTATTTTTATTTAAATTAAAATTATAAAAACTTGATTTTAATTCAAATACACTAACCAAATTTGTGCACAATTTATTGTAAAGCTTTTAAATTGTTAGGTTATGTTCACTAAATTATGAACAATTTTTACTCTTATTCTTTTTTGATATTGTTAAAATGGCTGTCATGTTAAAATGCTTAAAAAACCTATTCCTATATGTTTTATGGAAAATATATTAAAAATTTTGAGTTGAAAGCTGAAATTTTGTAAGATGGTAGCAGATATTCTAAACTTTAATTTGAATTAAAATTCGACATTTTTGGGCAAGTATTTTATAACGAAAACTTAATACATATACATTTTCGTAAAAAATAATATTACGAACGAAAATAAAAAATAGTTTATAGTTTTTGTGTTACGTCATAACATACATTAATTTTTAGAAGGCTTGGATATCGAAATACTTAAATGAGTTTGTGCAATAATTTTTTGAGAGTATGAAATGGCGACGATATAAAATGCTAGAAAAAAACTGAAAATTTAATTTTGTTGAAAATATGTTGAAAATTTCAAGTTGAAAGCTGAAATTTTGGTATGTTAAAGAAAAATTTCCAAATTTTATTTTAATATACAATTTGGCATGTTTGGATAAATATTTCATATCAAAAACTCGAAAAGAAAATTGTTAAAAATGGGTATTTTTCTGAAACAAAAACAGAAAAGAACAAAAAAATCTTTATGAAATGTCAATTTTCGAAGCTTTTCCTCACAATTTTAGTTGAAACTACGTTTCTATATTTTTAATTATATTAAAAAATTATAAAATTTATATTAAAATAAAGTTTGAAGTTTTTTCTTTATGTCAATCAAAAAATTAGCTTTCAAATCATATTTTTCAGCAATATTTTGAAGAAAAGAAAAAAAGAAGTACCAGATTCTGGTTTTCGTTTTTTTCTATACAGTCTATAAAAAAAAATTATTGTAAATAGAATATTCATGTACTTACATGAAATAGAATAATCTTTTTATGAATAAAATTTTAAATTGCAATACTACTTAAAAAGTATTAGAAAAAAATTAATATTTTATTTTAAATAACTCTAGTTTAGAAATATTTTATTTTATGTAGTCATATTTTTGTAGAGTTAAATTTTTGAATTGAATTATTATTTTTAAAAGATTTTATTGTATCAATACATATTTAAAAAAATTAATTCAATTATTGAGAGCCTAATATTGCCATTTTTAATAATTTTCTTAAATAAAGTGGGTGGAAAATGTTTGGTTGTTGGGTGTAAATCCAATTATAATAATAGCACGATATCTGTAGCTACTTTTAAATTTCCGGATAAAGAGCCTTTGAGAAGCTTAAAAGAGCCTTGTACAAAGATCAGATTGGCAACCAACAGCTTATAGTTCCATATGTAAATTGCATTTTTTAGAATCGTGTTTTAAATTAAATAATGATAAAAGTCCGCATTTAATACCAGATGCAGTTCCAAGTATTTTTTCACCAATTACTTGCTAAATTTAATAGAAACGAATGATAAAAACTTACGCGATGATAATATAATTTTAAATTTCTCTAATTTAGTTTTAAATGTTAGTAAAAAAATAAATTTAAAATACTGGAATTTGTATAAAGGCCAAAATAATATTATTTTATATATTTTAATAGAAAATAATTACTTTAAATGTGATTTTAAATTTAGAATAATAATTAATAACGGTCTAAGTGACCTATTTTACCTATTTAAGTTATATATTTTAATAGAAAATAGTTACTTTAAATGTGATTTTAAATTTAAAATAATAATTAATAACGATCTAAGTTACCTATTTGACAGGTAATACAGAAACAAAACAATTTCAAAATATTGAACGATATTGAAAAACGCAAAAAAATGAAATATTATTATTGACCAAATTAACCTTTTAGATATGAAGGTACCTATATATAGTTGGGATACAATCGTCATCTCATTTTCCATTTTTGCCCACTCAAGATCTATTATTACTATCCGGTCGGAAAATATTGATTTTTGTGATATTTTTTTTGTTTTTTACTTTTTAGTACTGTTTTGTTTTAAATTAATTACTTTATTTTGTTTTATTATATTTTATTTTAATAAATATATTATTTAGTTAAAAAATTATTTATATACTATTTATAGAAAACAATTTTTTAAATGCATATTTATGAATGAAAACATATTTTAAAACATTTTTCTTTAGTGAATTAAGTAAAAAAGATGCGACATTAATTTTCTCTTTGAACCAAATTGAATAAACTAAATGGTTATTTCAAGATTTATAGTTGGCCCACTATTTTTTTACATAAGACTACGTGTAAATTTGTTAAAAGCTGACCCCTTATTAAGCTTTTACCCTCTCCATTTCATGGCCTGATAATTGATGTGAGTCTCGCTATATCATATAAAATGTCTCAAAAGTGCTTTTAAGAAACTTTTTATAGTGGTACAGAAAATGAAGGCTTTTTTTTTTAAAAAAAAATTAAATTAAATTAATATATTTAAATATTGCTAATTAAAAAATGCGCGGGATTGAATTTTATAGACTTGGAAACACGGCTAACAATAATTTAGAAGGCCTGGACACTGAACGAAAAAAAGCTGTATAGGGATCTATTTTTCATGAAAATACACGTAGTCTTATGGCAAAAAATAGGGGTCTATTAAAAATTTTCAAATAACTCAAAAACAATTAATTTTTTTTAAGTTCTTCCAAAGCGGGTATTAAAATTTCCTCTTTTTTACATTATTTGGTAAAAAATAATTTTAAAAAATTAAATTTTTTCATTGATAATATTAATTTTAAAACAAATATTAATTTCAAAAAATTGCTTCCAATTACTTTTTTATTTGAAAAGTTTTTTAAAATCATTGAGAGAGAGTATTTATTTCTTACAATACTGAGCAAAAAAATTATTGCAAGCAACATAATTTTTATGACAATTGAAATTTAATAAGTTCAGTAAAATCTGAATTTATATGAATTTTATATACATGTGGAATATATTTTATAATATGTGTGTAGCAAAATTGTAATAATTTATACAATTAAATAATTAACTTAGTATTTTTTTAAAAATCGTACCCCCTAGTCCACTTCAGCTAAGAAATGAAAAATATATTAATATACGTATGTATATCCAAAACTAATATTTTTCATTCAAATTATTTTAAATAAAACAAATTCACAAATTAAAAAAAAAAAACTAAAATTATAAAACAAAACAATTCATTAAAATGAGATGGAAGAGAAATAAATTTAGAAATAATGGAATACAGATCTTGAATGGGCGAAAATTAAAAATTTCATTACGATGGCAACAAAAGTTGAATTTGTTCAATAATAATATTTAATTAACAGATAGTTATTAATAGTTATTCTAAATTTAAAATCTATTAAATATTTAAATTAATAGTTATTCTCAAAAAATTACAATTAAGTAATTATTATCAGATAAAAAATATAAAAATTTTTAGCTTTGTTTTGATTTTTTATCAATTTCAGCCATTTAAATTTTTTTTTTTAATTTTTAAAATTAAATTTTGAAAGTTTAAAAATAAATCATCATCGCCTGTTTCGGTTTTCTATTTAAATACACATTCAGGGTAATTGGAGAAAATACTGGAAACTGCATTTGGTATCAAACGCAGTATTTGAGCGTTATTTAAAGAAAAACATGATTTCGAAAAATGTAATTTATGAATTGAATTGTTAGGTTATGTTCACTAAATTATGAACAATTTTTACTCTAATTCTTTTTTGATAGTGTTAAAATGGCTGTCATGTTGAAATTCTTAAAAAACCTATTCCTATTATGTTTTATGGAAAATATATTAAAAATTTTGAGTTGAAAGCTGAAATTTTGTAAGATGGTAGCAGATATTCTAAACTTTAATTTGAATTAAAATCCGACATTTTTGGGCAAGTATTTTATAACGAAAACTTAATACATATACATTTTCGTAAAAAATCATATTTTTGGGTAAAAAAAATAAGAAAAAAATTTAAAAAAAATTTTTAAAATGTCATTTTTTAAGCTAACCGCTCATTTTTTTTGTATGTATTTTACTAATCTAAACAAATATTTCAGTGTCCAGGCCTTCTAAATTATTGTTAACCGTGCTTGGAAAGAAACGAACGAAAATAAAAAATAGTTTATAGTTTTTGTGTTACGTCATAACCTACATTAATTTTTAGAAGGCCTGGATATCGAAATACTTAAATGAGTTTGTGCAATAATTTTTTGAGAGTATGAAA
The DNA here is from genome assembly GCA_947095535.1 of Poecilobothrus nobilitatus. Taxonomy (NCBI): domain Eukaryota; kingdom Metazoa; phylum Arthropoda; class Insecta; order Diptera; family Dolichopodidae; genus Poecilobothrus; species Poecilobothrus nobilitatus. Next base: position 146,938,003 of record OX352772.1, read on the forward strand.
TGGCGACGATATAAAATGCTAGAAAAAAAACTGAAAATTTAATTTTGTTGAAAATATGTTGAAAATTTCAAGTTGAAAGCTGAAATTTTGGTATGTTAAAGAAAAATTTCCAAATTTTATTTTAATATACAATTTGGCATGTTTGGATAAATATTTCATATCAAAAACTCGAAAAGAAAATTGTTAAAAATGGGTATTTTTCTGAAACAAAAACAGAAAAGAACAAAAAAATCTTTATGAAATGTCAATTTTCGAAGCTTTTTCTCATAATCTTAGTTCAAACTACGTTTTTATATTTTTAATTATATTAAAAAAATAAAATAAAATTTATATTAAAATAAAGTTTGAAGTTTTTTCTTTATGTCAATCAAAAAATTAGCTTTCAAATCATATTTTTCAGCAATATTTTGAAGAAACGAAAAAAAGAAGTACCAGATTCTGGTTTCCGTTTTTTTCTATACAGTCTATAAAAAAAAATTATTGTAAATAGAATATTCATGTACTTACATGAAATAGAATAATCTTTTTATGAATAAAATTTTAAATTGCAATACTACTTAAAAAGTATTAGAAAAAAATTAATATTTTATTTTAAATAACTCTAAAGTTTAGAAATATTTTATTTTATGTAGTCATATTTTTGTAGAGTTAAATTTTTGAATTGAATTATTATTTTTAAAAGATTTTATTGTATCAATACCTATTTAAAAAAAATTAATTCAATTATTGAGTGCCTAATATTGCCATTTTTAATAATTTTCTTAAATAAAGTGGGTGGAAAATGTTCGGTTGTTGGGTGTAAATCCAATTATAATAATAGCACGATATCTGTAGCTACTTTTAAATTTCCGGATAAAGAGCCTTTGAGAAGCTTAAAAGAGCCTTGTACAAAGATCAGATTGACAACCAACAGCTTATAGTTCCATATGTAAATTGCATTTTTTAGAATCGTGTTTTAAATTAAATAATGATAAAAGTCCGCATTTAATACCAGATGCAGTTCCAAGTATTTTTTCACCAATTACTTGCTAAATTTAATAGAAACGAATGATAAAAACTTACGCGATGATAATATAATTTTAAATTTCTCTAATTTAGTTTTAAATGTTAGTAAAAAAATAAATTTAAAATACTGGAATTTGTATAAAGGCCAAAATAATATTATTTTATATATTTTAATAGAAAATAATTACTTTAAATGTGATTTTAAATTTAGAATAATAATTAATAACGGTCTAAGTGACCTATTTTACCTATTTAAGTTATATATTTTAATAGAAAATAGTTACTTTAAATGTGATTTTAAATTTAAAATAATAATTAATAACGATCTAAGTTACCTATTTGACAGGTAATACAGAAACAAAACAATTTCAAAATATTGAACGATATTGAAAAACGCAAAAAATGAAATATTATTATTGACCAAATTAACCTTTTAGATATGAAGGTACCTATATATAGTTGGGATACAATCGTCATCTCATTTTCCATTTTTGCCCACTCAAGATCTATTATTACTATCCGGTCGGAAAATATTGATTTTTGTGATATTTTTTTTGTTTTTTACTTTTTAGTACTGTTTTGTTTTAAATTAATTACTTTATTTTGTTTTATTATATTTTATTTTAATAAATATATTATTTAGTTAAAAAATTATTTATATACTATTTATAGAAAACAATTTTTTAAATGCATATTTATGAATGAAAACATATTTTAAAACATTTTTCTTTAGTGAATTAAGTAAAAAAGATGCGACATTAATTTTCTCTTTGAACCAAATTGAATAAACTAAATGGTTATTTCAAGATTTATAGTTGGCCCACTATTTTTTTACATAAGACTACGTGTAAATTTGTTAAAAGCTGACCCCTTATTAAGCTTTTACCCTCTGCATTTCATGGCCTGATAATTGATGTGAGTCTCGCTATATCATATAAAATGTCTCAAAAGTGCTTTTAAGAAACTTTTTATAGTGGTACAGAAAATGAAGGCTTTTTTTTAAAAAAAAAATTAAATTAAATTAATATATTTAAATATTGCTAATTAAAAAATGCGCGGGATTGAATTTTATAGACTTGGAAACACGGCTAACAATAATTTAGAAGGCCTGGACACTGAACGAAAAAAAGCTGTATAGGGATCTATTTTTCATGAAAATACACGTAGTCTTGGCAAAAAAATAGGGGTCTATTAAAAATTTTCAAATAACAAAGCTGTATAGGGGTCTATTTTTGATGAAAATACACGTAGTCTTATGAGAAAAAATAGGGGTCTATTAAAAATTTTCAAATAACTCAAAAACAATTAATTTTTTTTAAGTTCTTCCAAAGCGGATATTAAAATTTCCTCTTTTTTACATTATTTGGTAAAAAATAATTTTAAAAAATTAAATTTTTTCATTGATAATATTAATTTTAAAACAAATATTAATTTCAAAAAATTGCTTCCAATTACTTTTTTATTTGAAAAGTTTTTTAAAATCATTGAGAGAGAGTATTTATTTCGTACAATACTGAGCAAAAAAATTATTGCAAGCAACATAATTTTTATGACAATTGAAATTTAATAAGTTCAGTAAAATCTGAATTTATATGAATTTTATATACATGTGGAATATATTTTATAATATGTGTGTAGCAAAATTGTAATAATTTATACAATTAAATAATTAACTTAGTATTTTTTTAAAAATCGTACCCCCTAGTCCACTTCAGCTAAGAAATGAAAAATATATTAATATACGTATGTATATCTAAAACTAATATTTTTCATTCAAATTATTTTAAATAAAACAAATTCACAAATTAAAAAAAAAAAACTAAAATTATAAAACAATACAATTCATTAAAATGAGATGGAAGAGAAATAAATTTAGAAATAATGGAATACAGATCTTGAATGAGCGAAAATTAAAAATTTCATTACGATGGCAACAAAAGTTGAATTTGTTCAATAATAATATTTAATTAACAGATAGTTATTAATAGTTATTCTAAATTTAAAATCTATTAAATATTTAAATTAATAGTTATTCTCAAATAAAAATTACAATTAAGTAATTATTATCAGATAAAAAATATAAAAATTTTTAGCTTTGTTCTGATTTTTTATCAATTTCAGCCATTTAAATTTTTTTTTTTAATTTTTAAAATTAAATTTTGAAAGTTTAAAATTAAATCATCATCGCTTGTTTCGGTTTTCTATTTAAATAAACATTCAGGGTAATTGGAGAAAATACTGGAAACTGCATTTGGTATCAAACGCAGTATTTGAGCGTTATTTAAAGAAAAACATGATTTCGAAAAATGTAATTTATGAATTGAATTGTTAGGTTATGTTCACTAAATTATGAACAATTTTTACTCTAATTCTTTTTTGATAGTGTTAAAATGGCTGTCATGTTAAAATTCTTAAAAAACCTATTCCTATATGTTTTATGGAAAATATATTAAAAATTTTGAGTTGAAAGCTGAAATTTTGTAAGATGGTAGCAGATATTCTAAACTTTAATTTGAATTAAAATTCGACATTTTTGGGCAAGTATTTTATAACGAAAACTTAATACATATACATTTTCGTAAAAAATCATATTTTTGGGTAAAAAAAATAAGAAAAATATTTAAAAAAAATTTTCAAAATGTCATTTTTTGAGCTAACCGCTCATTTTTTTTGTATGTATTTTACTAATCTAAACAAATATTTCAGTGTCCAGGCCTTCTAAATTATTGTTAACCGTGCTTGGAAAGAAACGAACGAAAATAAAAAATAGTTTATACTTAGTTTTTGTGTTACGTCATAACCTACATTAATTTTTAGAAGGCCTGGATATCGAAATACTTAAATGAGTTTGTGCAATAATTTTTTGAGAGTATGAAATGGCGACGATATAAAATGCTAGAAAAAAAACTGAAAATTTAATTTTGTTGAAAATATGTTGAAAATTTCAAGTTGAAAGCTGAAATTTCGGATGTTAAAGAAAAATTTCCAAATTTTATTTTAATATACAATTTGGCATGTTTGGATAAATATTTCATATCAAAAACTCGAAAAGAAAATTGTTAAAAATGGGTATTTTTCTGAAACAAAAACAGAAAAGAACAAAAAAATCTTTATGAAATGTCAATTTTCGAAGCTTTTTCTCACAATTTTAGTTCAAACTACGTTTTTATATTTTTAATTATATTAAAAAAATAAAATAAAATTTATATTAAAATAAAGTTTGAAGTTTTTTCTTTATGTCAATCAAAAAATTAGCTTTCAAATCATATTTTTCAGCAATATTTTGAAGAAAAGAAAAAAAGAAGTACCAGATTCTGGTTTTCGTTTTTTTCTATACAGTCTATAAAAAAAAATTATTGTAAATAGAATATTCATGTACTTACATGAAATAGAATAATCTTTTTATGAATAAAATTTTAAATTGCAATACTACTTAAAAAGTATTAGAAAAAAATTAATATTTTATTTTAAATAACTCTAAAGTTTAGAAATATTTTATTTTATGTAGTCATATTTTTGTAGAGTTAAATTTTTGAATTGAATTATTATTTTTAAAAGATTTTATTGTATCAATACCTATTTAAAAAAAATTAATTCAATTATTGAGTGCCTAATATTGCCATTTTTAATAATTTTCTTAAATAAAGTGGGAGGAAAATGTTTGGTTGTTGGGTGTAAATCCAATTATAATAATAGCACGATATCTGTAGCTACTTTTAAATTTCCGGATAAGGAGCCTTTGAGAAGCTTAAAAGAGCCTTGTACAAAGATCATATTATCAACCAACAGCTTATAGTTCCATATGTAAATTGCATTTTTCAGAATCGTGTTTTAAATTAAATAATGATAAAAGTCCGCATTTAATACCAGATGCAGTTCCAAGTATTTTTTCACCAATTACTTGCTAAATTTAATAGAAATGAATGATAAAAACTTACGCGATGATAATATAATTTTAAATTTCTCTAATTTAGTTTTAAATGTTAGTAAAAAAATAAATTTAAAATACTGGAAATTGTATAAAGGCCAAAATAATATTATTTTATATATTTTAATAGAAAATAATTACTTTAAATGTGATTTTAAATTTAGAATAATAATTAATAACGATCTAAGTGACCTATTTTACCTATTTAAGTTATATATTTTAATAGAAAATAATTACTTTAAATGAGATTTTAAATTTAAAATAATAATTAATAACGATCTAAGTTACCTATTTGACAGGTAATACAGAAACAAAACAATTTCAAAATATTGAACGATATTGAAAAACGCAAAAAATGAAATATTATTATTGACCAAATTAACCTTTTAGATATGAAGGTACCTATATATAGTTGGGATACAATCGTCATCTCATTTTCCATTTTTGCCCACTCAAGATCTATTATTACTATCCGGTCGGAAAATATTGATTTTTGTGATATTTTTTTTGTTTTTTACTTTTTAGTACTGTTTTGTTTTAAATTAATTACTTTATTTTGTTTTATTATATTTTATTTTAATAAATATATTATTTAGTTAAAAAATTATTTATATATTATTTATAGAAAACAATTTTTTAAATGCATATTTATGAATGAACACATATTTTAAAACATTTTTCTTTAATGAATTAAGTAAAAAAGATGCGACATTAATTTTCTCTTTGAACCAAATTGAATAAACTAAATGGTTATTTCAAGATTTATAGTTGGCCCACTATTTTTTTACATAAGACTACGTGTAAATTTGTTAAAAGCTGACCCCTTATTAAGCTTTTACCCTCTGCATTTCATGGCCTGATAATTGATGTGAGTCTCGCTATATCATATAAAATGTCTCAAAAGTGCTTTTAAGAAACTTTTTATAGTGGTACAGAAAATGAAGGCTTTTTTTTAAAAAAAAAATTAAATTAAATTAATATATTTAAATATTGCTAATTAAAAAATGCGCGGGATTGAATTTTATAGACTTGGAAACACGGCTAACAATAATTTAGAAGGCCTGGACACTGAACGAAAAAAAGCTGTATAGGGATCTATTTTTCATGAAAATACACGTAGTCTTATGAGAAAAAATAGGGGTCTATTAAAAATTTTCAAATAACTCAAAAACAATTAATTTTTTTTAAGTTCTTCCAAAGCGGGTATTAAAATTTCCTCTTTTTTACATTATTTGGTAAAAAATAATTTTAAAAAATTAAATTTTTTCATTGATAAATATTAATTTTAAAAAATTGCTTCCAATTACTTTTTTATTTAAAAAGTTTTTTAAAAGCATTGAGAGAGAGTATTTATTTCGTACAATACTGAGCAAAAAAATTATTGCAAGCAACATAATTTTTATGACAATTGAAATTTAATAAGTTCAGTAAAATCTGAATTTATATGAATTTTATATACATGTGGAATATATTTTATAATATGTGTGTAGCAAAATTGTAATAATTTATACAATTAGATAATTAACTTAGTATTTTTTTTAAAATCGTACCCCCTAGTCCACTTCAGCTAAGAAATGAAAAATATATTAATATACGTATGTATATCCAAAACTAATATTTTTCATTCAAATTATTTTAAATAAAACAAATTCACAAATTAAAAAAAAAAAACTAAAATTATAAAACAAAACAATTCATTAAAATGAGATGGAAGAGAAATAAATTTAGAAATAATGGAATACAGATCTTGAATGGGCGAAAATTAAATATTACATTACGATGGCAACAAAAGTTGAATTTGTTCAATAATAATATTTAATTAACAGATCGTTATAGTTATTCTAAATTTAAAATCTATTAAATATTTAAATTAATAGTTATTCTCAAATAAAAATTACAATTAAGTAATTATTATCAGATAAAAAATATAAAAGTTTTTAGCTTTGTTTTGATTTTTTATCAATTTCAGCCATTTAAATTTTTTTCTTTAATTTTTAAAATTAAATTTTGAAAGTTTAAAATTAAATCATCATCGCTTGTTTCGGTTTTCTATTTAAATAAACATTCAGGGTAATTGGAGAAAATACTGGAAACTGCATTTGGTATCAAACGCAGTATTTGAGCGTTATTTAAAGAAAAACATGATTTCGAAAAATGTAATTTACATATGGAAAACTATACGCCTTCGGTTACCAACCCTATATTAATACGACCCTTATCCATAATGTTCTTAAAGGATTTTTTTGGCAAAAACACAAAACGTCAAAGACTGTTTAGTCCAAGAATTTCACATTTTTTAAAGAACTTATTTAAATTAATTAAAAATGGTAATATAAGATGCTAATAACTAAATAATTCAAATCTTTAAAAATATTATTTAATTCTTTAAAGTAAAATTTTAAAAAATAAATACCTACAGTTTATACTCATAACTATTACTGAATTAATTATTTTTTTATTAACTGTATACTAAAAAACGAAAATTGCTTACCCAGAATTTGGTATTCAAGATTTTCAATTTATCAACATAGCATTAAAAAATATGAGTAGAAAGTTAATATTATTACAAGAATAAAGATAAAATTTCAAACTTTCTTTTCATATATATTTTATCTATTTTTATTTAAACTAAAATTATAAAAACTTGATTTTAATTCAAATACACTAACCAAATTTGTGCACAATTTATTGTAAAGCTTTTAAATTGTTAGGTTATGTTCACTAAATTATGAACAATTTTTACTCTTATTCTTTTTTGATATTGTTAAAATGGCTGTCATGTTAAAATGCTTAAAAAACCTATTCCTATATGTTTTATGGAAAATATATTAAAAATTTTGAGTTGAAAGCTGAAATTTTGTAAGATGGTAGCAGATATTCTAAACTTTAATTTGAATTAAAATTCGACATTTTTGGGCAAGTATTTTATAACGAAAACTTAATACATATACATTTTCGTAAAAAATAATATTTTTGGGTAAAAAAAATAAGAAAAAAATTAAAAAAAATTTTTTAAAATGTCATTTTTTGAGTTTTCCGCTCATTTTTTTTGTATGTATTTTACTAATCTAAACAAATATTTCAGTGTCCAGGCCTTCTAAATTATTGTTAACCGTGCTTGGAAAGAAACGAACGAAAATAAAAAATAGTTTATAGTTTTTGTGTTACGTCATAACATACATTAATTTTTAGAAGGCTTGGATATCGAAATACTTAAATGAGTTTGTGCAATAATTTTTTGAGAGTATGAAATGGCGACGATATAAAATGCTAGAAAAAAACTGAAAATTTAATTTTGTTGAAAATATGTTGAAAATTTCAAGTTGAAAGCTGAAATTTTGGTATGTTAAAGAAAAATTTCCAAATTTTATTTTAATATACAATTTGGCATGTTTGGATAAATATTTCATATCAAAAACTCGAAAAGAAAATTGTTAAAAATGGGTATTTTTCTGAAACAAAAACAGAAAAGAACAAAAAAATCTTTATGAAATGTCAATTTTCGAAGCTTTTCCTCACAATTTTAGTTGAAACTACGTTTCTATATTTTTAATTATATTAAAAAATTATAAAATTTATATTAAAATAAAGTTTGAAGTTTTTTCTTTATGTCAATCAAAAAATTAGCTTTCAAATCATATTTTTCAGCAATATTTTGAAGAAAAGAAAAAAAGAAGTACCAGATTCTAGTTTCCGTTTTTTTCTATACAGTCTATAAAAAAAAATTATTGTAAATAGAATATTCATGTACTTACATGAAATAGAATAATCTTTTTATGAATAAAATTTTAAATTGCAATACTACTTAAAAAGTATTAGAAAAAAATTAATATTTTATTTTAAATAACTCTAGTTTAGAAATATTTTATTTTATGTAGTCATATTTTTGTAGAGTTAAATTTTTGAATTGAATTATTATTTTTAAAAGATTTTATTGTATCAATACATATTTAAAAAAATTAATTCAATTATTGAGGGCCTAATATTGCCATTTTTAATAATTTTCTTAAATGAAGTGGGTGGAAAATGTTTGGTTGTTGGGTGTAAATCCAATTATAATAATAGCACGATATCTGTAGCTACTTTTAAATTTCCGGATAAAGAGACTTTGAGAAGCTTAAAAGAGCCTTGTACAAAGATCAGATTGGCAACCAACAGCTTATAGTTCCATATGTAAATTGCATTTTTTAGAATCGTGTTTTAAATTAAATAATGATAAAAGTCCGCATTTAATACCAGATGCAGTTCCAAGTATTTTTTCACCAATTACTTGCTAAATTTAATAGAAACGAATGATAAAAACTTACGCGATGATAATATAATTTTAAATTTCTCTAATTTAGTTTTAAATGTTAGTAAAAAAATAAATTTAAAATACTGGAATTTGTATAAAGGCCAAAATAATATTATTTTATATATTTTAATAGAAAATAATTACTTTAAATGTGATTTTAAATTTAGAATAATAATTAATAACGGTCTAAGTGACCTATTTTACCTATTTAAGTTATATATTTTAATAGAAAATAGTTACTTTAAATGTGATTTTAAATTTAAAATAATAATTAATAACGATCTAAGTTACCTATTTGACAGGTAATACAGAAACAAAACAATTTCAAAATATTGAACGATATTGAAAAACGCAAAAAATGAAATATTATTATTGACCAAATTAACCTTTTAGATATGAAGGTACCTATATATAGTTGGGATACAATCGTCATCTCATTTTCCATTTTTGCCCACTCAAGATCTATTATTACTATCCGGTCGGAAAATATTGATTTTTGTGATATTTTTTTTGTTTTTTACTTTTTAGTACTGTTTTGTTTTAAATTAATAACTTTATTTTGTTTTATTATATTTTATTTTAATAAATATATTATTTAGTTAAAAAATTATTTATATACTATTTATAGAAAACAATTTTTTAAATGCATATTTATGAATGAAAACATATTTTAAAACATTTTTCTTTAGTGAATTAAGTAAAAAAGATGCGACATTAATTTTCTCTTTGAACCAAATTGAATAAACTAAATGGTTATTTCAAGATTTATAGTTGGCCCACTATTTTTTTACATAAGACTACGTGTTAAAAGCTGACCCCTTATTAAGCTTTTACCCTCTGCATTTCATGGCCTGATAATTGATGTGAGTCTCGCTATATCATATAAAATGTCTCAAAAGTGCTTTTAAGAAACTTTTTATAGTGGTACAGAAAATGAAGGCTTTTTTTTTAAAAAAAAATTAAATTAAATTAATATATTTAAATATTGCTAATTAAAAAATGCGCGGGATTGAATTTTATAGACTTGGAAACACGGCTAACAATAATTTAGAAGGCCTGGACACTGAACGAAAAAAAGCTGTATAGGGATCTATTTTTGATGAAAATACACGTAGTCTTATGGCAAAAAATAGGGGTCTATTAAAAATTTTCAAGTAACAAAGCTGTATAGGGGTCTATTTTGATGAAAATACACGTAGTCTTATGAGAAAAAATAGGGGTCTATTAAAAATTTTCAAATAACTCAAAAACAATTAATTTTTTTTAAGTTCTTCCAAAGCGGGTATTAAAATTTCCTCTTTTTTACATTATTTGGTAAAAAATAATTTTAAAAAATTAAATTTTTTCATTGATAAATATTAATTTTAAAAAATTGCTTCCAATTACTTTTTTATTTAAAAAGTTTTTTAAAAGCATTGAGAGAGAGTATTTATTTCGTACAATACTGAGCAAAAAAATTATTGCAAGCAACATAATTTTTATGACAATTGAAATTTAATAAGTTCAGTAAAATCTGAATTTATATGAATTTTATATACATGTGGAATATATTTTATAATATGTGTGTAGCAAAATTGTAATAATTTATACAATTAGATAATTAACTTAGTATTTTTTTTAAAATCGTACCCCCTAGTCCACTTCAGCTAAGAAATGAAAAATATATTAATATACGTATGTATATCCAAAACTAATATTTTTCATTCAAATTATTTTAAATAAAACAAATTCACAAATTAAAAAAAAAAAACTAAAATTATAAAACAAAACAATTCATTAAAATGAGATGGAAGAGAAATAAATTTAGAAATAATGGAACACAGATCTTGAATGGGCGAAAATTAAATATTACATTACGATGGCAACAAAAGTTGAATTTGTTCAATAATAATATTTAATTAACAGATCGTTATTAATAGTTATTCTAAATTTAAAATCTATTAAATATTTAAATTAATAGTTATTCTCAAATAAAAATTACAATTAAGTAATTATTATCAGATAAAAAATATAAAAATTTTTAGCTTTGTTTTGATTTTTTATCAATTTCAGCCATTTAAATTTTTAAAATTAAATTTTGAAAGTTTAAAATTAAATCATCATCGCTTGTTTCGGTTTTCTATTTAAATAAACATTCAGGGTAATTGGAGAAATTACTGGAAACTGCATTTGGTATCAAACGCAGTATTTGAGCGTTATTTAAAGCAAAACATGATTTCGAAAAATGTAATTTACATATGGAAAACTATACGCCTTCGGTTACCAACCCTATATTAATACGACCCTTATCCATAATGATCTTAAAGGATTTTTTTGGCAAAAACACAAAAAGTCAGACTGTTTAGTCCAAGAATTTCACATTTTTTAAAGAACTTATTTAAATTAATTAAAAACGGTAATATAAGATGCTAATAACTAAATAATTTAAATCTTTAAAAATATTATTTAATTCTTTAAAGTAAAATTTTAAAAAATAAATACCTACAGTTTATACTCATAACTATTACAGAATTAATTATTTTTTTATTAACTGTATCCTAAAAAACGAAAATTGCTTACCCAGAATTTGGTATTCAAGATTTTCAATTTATCAACATAGCATTAAAAAATATGAGTAGAAAGTTAATATTTTTACAAGAATAAAGATAAAATTTCAAACTTTCTTTTCATATATATTTTATCTATTTTTATTTAAATTAAAATTATAAAAACTTGATTTTAATTCAAATATACTAACCAAATTTGTAAACAATTTATTGTAAAGCTTTTGAATTGTTAGGTTATGTTCACAATTTTTATTATGAACAATTTTTACTCTAATTCTTTTTTGATAGTGTTAAGATGGCTGTCATGTTAAAATGCTTAAAAAACCTATTCTTATATGTTTTATGGAAAATATATTAAAAATTTTGAGTTGAAAGCTGAAATTTTGTAAGATGGTAGCAGATATTCTAAACTTTAATTTGAATTAAAATTCGACATTTTTGGGCAAGTATTTTATAACGAAAACTTAATATACATTTTCGTAAAAAATCATATTTTTGGGTAAAAAAAATAAGAAAATTAAAATAAATTTTTCAAAATGTTATTTTTTGAGCTTTCCGCTCATTTTTTTTGTATGTATTTTACTAATCCAAACAAATATTTCAGTGTCCAGGCCTTCTAAATTATTGTTAACCGTGCTTGGAAAGAAATGAACGAAAACAAAAAATAGTTTATAGTTTTTGAGTTATGCATAACCTACATTAAGTTTTAGAAGGCCTGGACATCGAAATACTTAAATGTATTTCTGCAAATTGTAAATGTATTGTGAGAAAAAGCTTCGAAAAATGACATTTCATAAAGATTTTTTTGTTCTTTTCTGTTTTTGTTTTTGCTTCAGAAAAATGCCCATTTTTAACAATTTTCTTTTCGAGTTTTCGATATGAAATATTTACCCAAACATGCCAAATTGTATATTAAAATAAAATTTGGAAATTTTTCTTTAACATACCAAAATTTCAGCTTTCAACTCGAAATTTTCAACATATTTTCAACAAAAATAAATTTTCAGTTTTTTTCTAGCATTTCATATCGTCGCCATTTATCGCAAAAAATTGAGAGTACTCAATTATAATAAATTAGTGAACATAACCTAATAATTTAAAAGCTTTCTAATAGATTGTACTACAAATTTGGTAAATATATTTTAGTTCAAACTAAATTTTTATATTTTTAATTATATTAAAAAATTATAAAATTTATATAAAAATAAAGTTTGAAGTTTTTTCTTTATGTCATTAAAAAAGTTAACTTTGAAATCATATTTTTTAGCAATATTTTGAAAAGAAAAAAAGAAGTACCAGATTCTGGTAAAGGAATTTTCGTTATTTTCTATACAGTCTATAAAAAACATGTACTTACATGGAATAGAATAATCTTTTTATGAATAAAATTTTAAATTGCAATACTATTTGAAAAGTATTAGAAAATTAATATTTTATTTTAAATAACTGTAAATTTTATTAATATTTTATTTTATGTAGTCATATTTTTGTAGATTATTTTTGAAAGATATTATTGTATGAATTCCTATTTAAAAAAATTAATTCAATTATTGAGTGCCTAATATTGCCTTTTTTAATAATTTCCTTAAATAAAGTGGGGGAAAATATTCGGTTGTTGGGTGTAAATCCAATTATAATAATAGCACGATATCTGTAGCTACTTTTAAATTTACGGATAAAGAGCCTTTGAGAAGCTTAAAAGAGCCTTGTACAAAGATCAGATTGGCAACCAACAGCTTATAGTTCCATATGTAAATTGTATTTTTCAGAATCGTGTTTTAAATTAAATAATGATAAAAGTCCGCGTTAATATCAGATGCAGTTCCAAGTATTTTCACCAATTACATTGGTAAATTTAATAGAAACGAATGATAAAAACTTTCGCGATGATAATATAATTTTAAATTTCTCTAATTTAGTTTTAAATGTTAGTAAAAAAATAAATTTAAAATACTGGAAATTATATAAAGGCCAAATAATATTATTTTATATATTTTAATAGAAAATAATTAATTTAAATGTGATTTTAAATTTAAAATAATAATTAATAACAATCTAAGTTACCTATTTTACCTATTTAAGTTATATATTTTAATAGATAATTACTTTAAATGTGATTTTAAATTTAGAATAATAATTAATAACGATCTAAGTTACCTATTTGACAGGTAATACAGAAACAAAACAATTTCAAAATATTGAACGATATTGAAAAACGAAATGAAATATTATTATTGACCAAATTAACCTTTTAGATACCTATATATAGTTGGGATGCAATCGTCATGTCATTTTTCATTTTTGCCCACTCAAGATCTATTATTAATTTTTCGCAAAATATTGATTTTTGTGGTAATTTTTTTTGTTTTTGACTTTTTTTAATATTGTTTTGTTGTACATTAATTACTTTATTTTGCTTTAATAAATTTTATTTTGAATATATCATATTATTTAGTTAAAAAATTATTTATATATTATTTGTATGTATTAATATATTTTTTTTTATTTTAGTTTACGGCCAAGTCTTCAGGCGATACCACTTTAAAAATAATCGCCATATCTCCTATCTCAAAGGAAAAGGCGAATAACTTATAATATTAATTGATTTTATTATATTAATAAAAATTTTAAATAAGTTAACATAAATTTACTTATTGTAAAAATAATTAAATAGTTTATTTTTTACACTTAATTTTATATGCATTCTAAAAAATTTACATTATTTATTAAAGCAAATCGAAATTGCAATAAAAATTAGTTTTAAAATTTTTTTGCTCAATAATGTACCAAATCAATGCTCTTTTAAAAAGTTTTTTAATAAGCTTTTTTTTGTTGAAAAGTAGTTGGAAGACATTTTTTAAAAAGCATATGTATGAATGCTATACAATTTTTAAAAATTTAAAGAATGAACTTTAGTGCTCCCTTAGGACGAAATTAAAAAAAATCTGTAGTTTTTGTGTTATTTCCAGATTTTTAGGAGGACTACTATTTAGCTTTCCTCTCTCAATGTCCAGGCCTTCTAAAAATTAATGTAGGTTATGGTTATGTACATATGTATATGTAAGTATTTTAAAGTTTCACGGTTTCACATCCAAGACCAAAATAAACAGGCCAAGAACTGAACATACATGAATGTAGTTGTGAGAGAATTGCAATCGATTCTCAAGTATCGCGCGTATGAATAATTTCATAATTGATTGAGTCTCGATTATAGACATATAAGCATGTACAAAATTTTAAAGTATGAAAGTAGTCTCGATGTATACTATTACGATATTGAGGTAATTTATCTTAAGCTTTTAAAATAAAAAAATTAAAGGAAGATAATTTTTTAAATGCATATTTATGAATGAAAATATTATATTTTAAAATATTTTTCTTTAATGAATTATGTAAAAAAGATGAGACTTTATTTTTCTCTTTGGATCAAATTGAATAAAGTAGATGGGTTTTGTGTTATTTTAAGATTTATAGTCGGCCCTCTTTTTTTTCATAAGCCTGCGTGTAAATTTGTTAAAAGCTGGCCCCTTATTAAGCTTTTACTCTCTGCACTTCATGGTCTGATAATTGATGTGAGTCTCGTTCCCATCTATTAAAACTCCATAAAAATACGTGCAAACTTTTACAAAAATTAAAACGCTTCGATCTCATTGGCCCGAAAACTATTGTCACGTGTGGGTAGGTTTTAAAATTTTTCGAAAAAATGTCATTTTTGATGTTAAGGAATAAAGGTTACCTCACTATGCAGCTTTTGCTTTTACCATTATAGTCAATGCAAATAGTGAGGTAAATTGAGCTTTCGCTCACTTTAATTCCCTGTATGAAGTCTATGAGTGCGTATTAAAAAAAATGAAATTGCTTACCAAAATTCAGGTTTTTTTTTTTAAATTCTTGTACCTATTTGACACTTAAAAAGGAAATCAATTTCTTCACCATTATCGGGGGACAATTTTTTATTTTCATTGCTACATATATATGGATATGTATGTATAAAAACTTGATACATGTCAACTACTTTATTCTACTTTTTTTAGAAAGCTTTTAAAGAATTAAAATAATTGAAAAATGGCTGGAGTCAAGAAATCCTAGAATTTGGAAAATACATATGCACATATATTTCATGAAAATGATAGTTAAAAATTCGAGCTGAAACTTGAATTTTTAATTTCCATAGAAATATTGTAATTTCATTTTCATATGCCTACATACATAGTAGTAGATGTGTATGGATGTATGTATCTATGTATGAATTTCGGTATGCATACATAACACCATATTTAAACTCTAAATGAAATTTGCGAAAATTTCGTAATTTTCTTTTAAGCAAAAAAAACAAACTGTTAAAACTTTTCCAATTTTCTTATTCATAACTTATTTAAATTTTGCAATAAATATACATTTTAACATTTTTGAATTGCTTGTTCAGACTTGTAGTTTAATCAGTCTATGAGTGGTACATAATACATTATCTACATTCTACATACAAGATTTTTAAAATTAGTTTTAAAACTGCCAAGCATTTTTTAGTTCAAATTATTTCATTTTTATTATATGAAACTTTAACTATTAATTATATTTTCACTTTTAACTATTTTGAGATTCATACTTACAATATTTAAAAACAAACTATATATGTATGTATGTATGTAATAAATGTTTATTATTTTTAAGCCAAGCAATGAATTTTTTTTCCAGTCATTCAAGTAGATATTAATTTTATATTTTTGCTAAAAATGCATGTACAGATGTATGTGTATAAAACATTAAAAAATTTTAAATTCATTTATTTAATTTGCATATGTACATATATAGAAATGTATCTATAAATATATAATGTATGTATACATAAGGCTAAGTTATATAAATATAATATTCATATGCATATATGCATAAAAATATCAAACTTAAAAAAAATTTAACTATTCAAATTTAATTTTATTTAAAACTGTTCTTATTTCTAAATCTAATTCTTAATTATCCAACATATGTTTTAAGGAAATGACAAAAAATCGCATTTAAATGCTGCATAAAACTCCAGAGTCCAGACTTCTATAATAAATATTTATACAGAAACATTTTTGTTATTTCTGTAAATATAATTATTATAATGAATATAAATATAGATAATAAAAGAAAAGTTTTTATCCACAGCCACAAGTCTTCACCAGGGTTACCACTTTGGTAATTTTAATCAGATATTTTTTTTTGTAATTAGGTAATTTTTTGGATAATTTGGTATTTTTTGGAATAATGGAAAATGGCAAAAATTAAAATCAGGGACCAATTTAAAAAAAAAATCTATTTTTGAAAATAATGAACTATGGAGTTAAAATATTGTGTAGCCACCACATAATTACATAGCTTAAAAAAAATACCTTCATTTATTTTCCCACGGTTAAAGTCCTTAACAAAACTTGAATGAGTGTTTATTTTGATACAGTATGGGCAATAAAGAATTCGCAAAACCAATTTCATCAAGAATTTTAGTTTAGAAATTAAGTTAGAAAATTTTAATTAAAAAAAAAATTACCTACTATTATTAATAAAAACTAAATATACATAAAAAATAAATATTTAAATATGTTATACATTAACATATATTTCCTATTTCCACACCACCTATGGTAGGGAATATGGAGCGTTTGTATTACGTGGATAATATCCCCAGAACGCCTAATGCACACATCTGTAAAACAAAAGTGCATAAAAAATTTTTCAAAAGAAAACAATAGAAAAATGAAAAAATTTAACAAAAAAACATAACAAAATATAAAAGCAAACTAAAAGTTAAAAACAAATATAGCTTTGTTAGTTTTTAAAACTAATGCTGCCCATACACAGCGGATTAGGATGTAAACTTCGTACGCGGACTTGATAAGTTGTATCGTGTATGGGCAAGTTGTAAAACCATTTTGATGGTTGAAAACTTGGTTGGATGAATATCAAAAAATTTTGATTTTTGTTGGTTTGTAGTTGAGTTGTATCGTGTATGGGCAAGTTGTACAACTTAAATGTCATTTTAACATTGAGATTTTTTGATTTGAGAAAATAATAAAAATATAAAGTATGTACATAATTACAATGGTTGGATGATAGGTTGGATAAGTGTGTGGTATGGTTCTAAAACCTGTCCGCGTACCAAGTTTATGACTTAGTCCGCCGTGTATGGAAAGCATAACAAATAGCAAAAAAAAAATATCACAATAAATATTATCAAATATTACTCTTTTTAATTATTAAATATTTTTAATTTTCTATTTTGCTTTTAAGAGTATCGTTATGTTGTTTTGTAACATTAAATATAAAATATTATCGAAAGTTTTACTTATTTGGAAAAAGATATTGCGACTTGTATTACCACATTTACGCGTCGATTTTCAATCTATGTCATGTATTCCCAAACTGAGACTAGTAAATGTTAGTTGAATAAGTATACCTTTTGGATTACTTCTCTCAAAGAATATTTTTTTTAAATAAAAATTCCGTAAAATTTGAATATTTAACGCGAATATTTTTAAGGAAGTTGTAGAGGAATTGTAGAAACAAATACACAAGTGTACGCCGTAGGTTGCCAATTTTCTTTTGATATAGCGCTTATCCATAATGTTCTCAATCGTTCATTTTTTGGAATTTTAAAAGTTGGAACGTTCTTCGCGTGAGAATTATAATTGGATTTACACCCAGAAAGCGCAAATTTTCGAACCATTATGGAAAAAAAAAAATGGGCATACTACTAACATTCTTATGGATACATAACATTTGAATTCATTATTTTTCTCCCTCTTTCCTATTGGTAGTATTAAGTATAGTTTAATCTTTCTAAATATCCGATATCGGATGAAATTTTTTTCATGAAAATTAGCCGTTATTCTAAAGCTACTTTACTACTAAATACTACACCTTTTTTTTTTGATTACGGTAACAAAAATATGAAAATTTACTTACATAAAAATCGAAACTTCCTTTCTTTTTTTGTCCATAATTGCACTGAAAAATGCGATTTGAAATTTAATTTTCTTACAAGCATAAAGAAACTCCAAGCTTCATTTTTATACATATATATTTCATATTTTCTTAATGAAATTTAATATATAAAAACTCCATATTAAAAAAATTTTACTAATTTTATAACATATTTACTATAAAAGCTTTTAAATTCTGAGGTTATGTGCACAGAATTTATAAAAAAAATTTACTCATTTTTTTTTGACAGTAGCAAGATGGGTGCAATAAGAAATTTAAAAAAATTGGAGGGCGTCAAATTTGCTTCAAAAAGGGGTTGAAATTTTGAATTCAAAGTTAAAAACCTACTTGTTGTATTGGGCAAATAATAAGCTATCTGGAATAAAAAAATTGGATAATTTCGATGCATATTTAAAAAAAAAACTTTATATGAAATTCATGCCCATTTTGGTATTTCTCCTAAAAAAAGAAGAAAAAAGAAAAATAAAAAATTTTAAATGTAATTTTTCGTAGTTTTTTCTCAAAATACATTGAAAATTTGCACTAATACATTAAAGATTTCGATGCCACGGCCTTCCATTATTGTTGGCTCTGACGGTAAAATTCTGGTAAAATTGTGGTATAACTCAAAAACTATATATTTTTTTGAATTTCGTTGAAGGTGGACATAAAATTCTATCGGTGCGGATCTTTTGATATATTAATATTTAAAAAATATTTATATTTTAATATAAAAATACCTTTTTATAAAAAAATCATCCATCTTCTGTAGCACTATAAAAGCTCCTTGAAAGAACTTTTAAAGAGACAATTAATATGTCACAGTAATTAATATATAAAAACGGAAAATATTATTTATTTAAGTGATGAATAATTATTATAAAATAAATACTTTTATATAAATTATTATAAAATAAATACTTTTAAATAATAAAATGTAAATAATTTTCTTATATCAATAATACCATAATATTTTATTTTATTTTATTTAATTACCTAAACAAGGTACGTACATATTTAAAGAAAAAAAAAACTGACATTCTAACATTGATATTGAAAAAATACATGAAATGTGATTGCAATTCTTAATGACTAATTTATATGCATAATAATAAAAAAAATATATTTAAGAATTAAACAACAAAAGTTATACAATACAAAATTTTATTACATACAAAAAACTTAAATTCTTAAGTAAATTTTATAATTCTTAATGATATATAAAAATAAAAAAAAATAAAACTTGATGACATAATCAAAATATACTTTAAATACTTAATGTAGAATTATGAATATATGAACATTATTATGCAATTAAATTACAATGACTTTTTTGTGAAAATTAATGTAAAAAAATTATAATATCACTTTATACTTTAAATACTTGATGTAGAATTATGAATATATGAACATTATTATGTAATTAAATTACAATGACTTTTTTGTGAAAATTAATATAAAAAAAATTATAATATCACATTTGAATAAATTTATGAAAAGTAAATCTATGACTTGGTTAAAATAAATTGTCTGAGGTCAGTAAATTGAAAAAATGTTGTAAGGTGTTTTTGAAGGTATTTCTGGAAATTGTTGAAGAATAATGATAACTGATTTTATTTAACTTAATACAACATCTGTTTATCGGTTCATTTCTTCCGTATTCTGTATTATGTTTATATTCCATTAAAAATTTCGGGTATTTTGTTTGTCTAACTCTATCATTAAGTCTAAATTTTTAATTAAGAGATTGGATAGCAATATTATGCTATATAGCTTGGAAGATTTAAAAAGTCTGAAGGGTTATATTGGTTTCTTAATGCGAATAGAAGAAACTGTTTTTGAACTGACTCAATTTTGTTGGAATGAACCTGAAAAGCTGTTCATACAATGATCGCATACAATGCCAACGTATTCTAATATAGAACGAACTAACGAACAATATAGAGTTTTTGTCACAGCTAAGTCACTAAATTCTTTAGCCCTTCTCTTAATGAAACCTAACATTTTATTTGCTCTTGAAATTAAGTGATCATAGTGCAGATTAAAGTTAAGCTTACTATCAAGAAGAATTCCGAGATCAGTAATACTAAATACCCTTTCAAGTATTAGATTATCTATTTTGTAGTCGTGCACTAAAGAAGTACGTTTACGGTTAAAACTGATTATCTTACATTTCTGTATATTAAGTTCCACTTTGTTGGTTGTGCACCAATCATGTAATGTAGATAAGCTTGATTGAAGTAAGGCTGCGTCAAAACTATCGTTTACGGCTTGATATATTTTTAGGTCGTCAGCAAACGCAATGTGTGGTACAGCACCCAAAAATTCAGAAAGATCGTAAATAAATATATTAAACAAAAGTGGCCCTAAATGGCTACCTTGTGGTACACCAGAAGTAACCTCGATTATTTTGGACAATATACCTTGAAATTTAACGTTTTGGGTTCTTTCAGATAAATAAGAGTTAAGCCATGCAAGAAAAGAACCTGAGATACCAAAAGTTGTAAGTTTATTTAACAAAGTGTAGTGATCTACACGATCGAAGGCCTTGCTAAAATCAGTGTAAATTGCATCAACTTGATATCCTTTCTCCATTTTATTCAGAATTTCAGATGTGTATAACATAAGGTTCGTTGTGGTGGAACGACCTTTTCTGAAATCGTGTTGTTGTTTCTTAAGTTTGGCAGTAATTTTATCGACAACAATTTTTTCGAATAATTTTGGAATAGTCGATAGGATGGCTATACCTCGATAGTTTTCTACTGATGATCTCTCAACTTTTTTGTAGATGGGAGTTAAATGAGAGGATTTCCACAAATTTGGGAAAACACCATTCGAAAGCGATTTGTTTAAAATAAAATGAAGGGGAGTAATTAGATAATGAGATCAGTTATATAAAAAAAGTGGAGGCATTAGGTCAGGACCAGCACCCTTTTTTATATCCAGGCTCAAAATAGCTTCAAAAATGTCATTTTCGGAAAGATACAGATCTGTTATTAACAAATTTGAGCTATTAAATAAAGAAGTAGCAGAGATATCGAATTGTTCTTTAAGTCGATAAACTTTTTGAAAATTATCGGAAAAAAAGTTACAAATTGTTTTTGGACAAGAGGAAAAAGTATTGTCCTTAGATATTGAATTAGGGTAGCTTTAGCACCACTCTATCATATGCATTTGAAAATGAAAGATCTAAATATTTATTATTGTTGTTGGGATAACTAATAATCTGCTGTAAATCATTACCATTAAACTCTCTAATAAGACCGAAATCAACCTCGTCCTAAAAGTTAATTGGTAATAACAAATCGTCAGAATCATCATCAACAAAGAAAGAGACGGGCGATTGAAATCGCCAAAAACGAAAATTGAGTCATGTATATTCGAAATTATAGTCCTCATGCATATTTGAAATTATATTATGATATACACTATAAAATTCAGAATATGAGGAATTGTCAGAGTTCGGAGGGAAATGAACAATACCCAGATATAAATTATTCCTACCTAAATTAATTTTAATAAATTGGTGTTCAAATGATTGAAAAGTACTAGTGATTAATGGTACACTAGATAAGTTATTACTTACAGCAAATAATACACCACAACCTCGCGAACTATTTGTAAACTGATAATTACGATCGTTCCTGTAAATGAACTAATTACAATCAAGAATTTCTTCGTTTCTAAACGATTCGTTAAGCCATGTTTCAGTTAGAGCTGGTACATTAAAATTACATGACTTTGCATCAATATAAAGTTTTTTAAGCTTTCCTCTCCTACCAGTACAGTTATGATAAAAAATTTTAATGTTATTTATCTGGTTAGTATTTTGAGAGGCTTTTATTTTATTTTTCGCGTTAGATAAAGAGATGAAATTTGCATATGTATTTACTTGCAGTTTGAACGAAAAAACTTGTTGTAGTTCTTACGAGATTGATTTAAGTACGATAAGTGACTACGATAAGCCTTAAGTTCTTCTTTGACCTTTTTTGTTATGAAGTTTATATCTTTGTGGTATCTAAGGTAAAGTTTATACAAATCTTTGAAGTTGGATAGTAGGCCCTCATTGTGAATGAGAACAGATAAATGAGTTCTTGTTTTACCCTCTATAACACGATTATATGAATCGTTATGTAAATAAGCAAGGGAAAGTCTTACATTAAGAAGAATTCTCTCGTCTCTAAATCTTGATAAAGCGTATTGGCAGTCCTCTCTTAGCGATTGTTTTGTGATTCTAACAATAGGTGGTATAAGCGGATTTATTGATAATGAATTATTTTTATTAATATTATTATTATCACTGTTAATATATCATTGCTATTATAATTATCATTGTTATTATTGTTATTAGTAATATAATTACTATTAGTACTATTAGTATTATTAATATTGTTATTAGTATTATTATTAATATTATTATTGTTATTATTATTATTTATATTAATATTATTATTATTATTTTTATTCTTATTGTTATTATTATTAATCCGTAAGTCAGTATCAGTTGATTTGCTAGATACTGGCTTCAAAGGTGTCCCTTGAATAAAGTTGGGATATTTTGAACTGCTAATTGATTTTGTATTACAAGAAGGAAATGATATATTAGTTTTATTGTTAAAAGGAACAGCAAAAGGATTCAGAAGAAGTGTTTTTCTGTGTGTAGAAAGATTTTTCTGTGGAATAGTGTTAGAATTATCTATTAAATTTTTAAACCCGTACGATAGGATCGGGTATAATAAAATTACTCCTCCATTTGTAACACCTCGAAATAAGTGGGCTAGATATACCTTCAAAGGTATGGATCGGATCAGAAAAAAATTCTAAGTCGCCATGTCCGTCCGTCCGTCCGTCAGCACGCTAACTCAAAAACTAAGAAAGCTAGAATTTTGAAATTTACACAAAATATTCTAGGAGCAATTTGTAGGTTCCCTATTTTTTTTGGTTGAGTTCCGACCAAAACTTCGGGTAGCTCTCGAACACCTAACTTTTAGATCCCAACATTTTTTTTAAAATAGAGCTATGAAATTTTAACTGCTGATAGATGTCACAAAAATATTAATTTTATTTTTAATAACTTTTTTTTGTAGCCCCACCCGTTACGGAGCAACAGCTCCCCAAAGGTTCAAAAAAGCTCTATATTTAAATTGTTATAGCACAAGTTGTATAAGGTATATCTTCATTTTGAAAACGGCAAACGATTACTGCTTTTATTAGCTTTAAAAGTGTATATACAATAAATATACGGTGTCTTAAACCGTTATGCGAAACTAAAATTTTGCAAAATCCTTTAACCCTTCTATCTTCTACACGGTTTAAGTTGGAAACTTGAAATTTTGATAGAAGTTAGATCTTTGAAAATAAGTATGAGTCATTTCAGAAATTTTTTTTGTATCACCCCCCGTTTAAGAGCTGTAAGGGGTCAAAAACTGAAAATTTCCTATTTTTAAACACCTGTAACTTGAACACCTGTTAAAATTTTTTTGAAGTAATACACAAAAATTAAAGCTTCAACATTATACTCTTATTTCTGTTAACAACATTTTTTAATAATATAGGGTTACTTTATAATTGACGAAAGTGTTACTTGATTTTTTCAAATTTTCTAACAAATTTCTTTAACGAATTTTTTCCATTTTTTTTTACTCGATAATTTGAAATCGTTGAGGATATAGTGCGTAGTACAAAAAGTGTAAATAAATAAACAACATAACGGTTGCTTGAAGAATTTTTATTTATATGATATTGATGTACATACATACTTATATAATATCATGTTTATTTACATATCGTATATGTCACTGATGAATGAAGAATAAGAGTATATGTATATTATATAGCGCCGTATTTACATACATACATATATGTATTTTATTGTACTTATAAGAAATTATTCTATGAATGGAAATATTTTTAAAGAAATATTGCAATGTATGGCGATATACTTATAACAATATAAATATACTATGTACGCATTAATATAATATAATATTTAAAATTATATTTACTATTTTGTACTTAAAATTTAATATACATTTACCGCTTAGTATTAAATATTTGAATATTGAAAAAGTTTTGGATTGATAATCGTTATGTGGAAGGTTAAAATCTGCTTTTGAGAATGTATAAACATATAGTTTGAATACATGTACAACCCATAGTTCTAGAAATTATAAAATTCACCCAAATTATTTTAAAATACTAAAATATTTAAAAAATAACATTGTAAGCAGAGTGACAGGCTGTGAACATACTAACGGTTCGTACGGGTATCTAAGAGTTGACAAAGGCAACTGTATTCTTCCTCGTTGATTATAGTAATTATCCTTAACTGGTTCTTGCTTGCTGATTGTAGTAGTATACTTATCAACTGGTAATACAAAACGAACTTTCTTAGTTGGTAACTTAGATGTAGAAGTATTGAAAGAAGTGGATGTTGACGTTAAAGTTGTGCTGATCATATTTTGTTGAAACTGTTGATTGTGATATAGATGGAAAAGGATCCAAAATCACAGAACTACATTGTAATAATTCATTTTGTAAAGAATTATTATCTAAAGATGTAATAGAGCATGAATCTATATCATTTTGAGTCAATTTTCTTGAATATTCAACCGTTTTAGATGTAATTGGGTTAAATATAACAGAATTTTGAAAAGTGCTGCAGTTAAATGGATCATCCCTTTGAATCCACACATCTTTGAAATTCTGACTTAGATACATTTGATTGTCATCGTGACACTTGGCTCTGATTCCAGTATAATCATCTTTAAGATTATTGAACGATATTATGACGTTATCTTAAACAGTTGTAATGCTTGAATGATGATCCAAGCATGAATCACACACAAAATATTGAGCGAAAAACGCCGAGTACCATCCTTCCTGTGAGCGTTTAAACACACTCCGTGGAAACGCTTCTTACAAAAACTGTTGCATGTAACCGATTCAGTTTTTGCATCATTTACAGAGCAGTTAGGGCTGTTGCATTTAATTGAATCCATCATTCTATTATCTTTTTGTTTTTGTTGTTTATTATTTATTTTTTTATTAATTATTAAGAATTATTTATTTCTAAATTTTTTTTTTATTATTATTAATTAAAAAAGTTAATATAAGTTTACTAGAAATTTAATAGAAAGTAATTAAAACGGCAATTTAAAATTGGAAAAAAAAACTTTAAATATAAGCAATTTTATTAAAAAACAATTTGTTAAAACGACAAATAATTTTAATTATATATTTAACACAGCACAGTTTTTTCAATGTAATTTTTATTGTTGTAACTATTTTATTTTATTTTATCAAAAGAAAATAAAAATTAAAATATAAAAGTTAAGAAAAAAATTTAATTAAATTAAGAATGTAAAATTGAAAGCCGTTTACTTAATTCAGCGGCAGAAATAACATGAAGACATAAATTATTTATGAATTAGCACCACATTATTATTGTTGTTGGGATAACTAATAATCTGCTGTAAATCATTACCATTTAACTCTCTAATAAGACCGAAATCAACCTCGTCCTAAAAGTTAATTGGTAATAACAAATCGTCAGAATCATCATCAACAAAGAAAGAGACGGGCGATTGAAATCGCCAAAAACGAAAATTGAGTCATGTATATTCGAAATTATAGTCCTCATGCATATTTGAAATTATATTATGATATACACTATAAAATTCAGAATATGAGGAATTGTCAGAGTTCGGAGGGAAATGAACAATACCCAGATATAAATTATTCCTACCTAAATTAATTTTAATAAATTGGTGTTCAAATGATTGAAAAGTACTAGTGATTAATGGTACACTAGATAAGTTATTACTTACAGCAAATAATACACCACAACCTCGCGAACTATTTGTAAACTGATAATTACGATCGTTCCTGTAAATGAACTAATTACAATCAAGAATTTCTTCGTTTCTAAACGATTCGTTAAGCCATGTTTCAGTTAGAGCTGGTACATTAAAATTACATGACTTTGCATCAATATAAAGTTTTTTAAGCTTTCCTCTCCTACCAGTACAGTTATGATAAAAAATTTTAATGTTATTTATCTGGTTAGTATTTTGAGAGGCTTTTATTTTATTTTTCGCGTTAGATAAAGAGATGAAATTTGCATATGTATTTACTTGCAGTTCGAACGAAAAAACTCCTCCTCTCCTCCTCTCCTATTTCAAGTACCTATATGAAATATTCTGAGATATTTATTTGAGTTTATTCTGAAGTTGGAGTGATTTTTAGTTGGTTATGTTGTCAAGGTTATACGCTTTTCCAGAATATGTGTTTAGAAAAAGAAAAATAAAGATGTAGGCATATATTCTTTTTTACACTTTTTTTTCCAATATTTTTCGCATTCAATCGAGTTTTTTGTTTAAAGTTTTTTTCGACAATTTTCGCATTCAACAGACTCTGTTTAAAGTTTCGGGTATACTTTACTTTAGGACATTGCTCGATTTCTTTGAAATTTTACATAACGGTACCTAGTGACGTCTCCTATATTTCATAGAATATGGCGAAAAGGTCACATAAAGGTCAAATTGATTATTTTAAAAGTTTCCTAAGATTTTGTAGTATTTTACTTAAACCGTTATATTTTCGTCTGCGATAGTATACAGGAACCAATTTTCTACAACATTGTAGGACCTATTATTTTATTTAATAAATATCTTGTTGCATCTTAATCAGTGCTGCCGTTTCTGAGATCCTGTTTAAACGGAAAATTTTGGTATAAAAAATAAATGTTTTCTAAATTTTCTAGAAACCACTATACTTTATAAATTTTCAAAGACGCCATGTATTATTTTTATACTGTTGGAAAGGTCTCTTCATACCCTTTCCAATGGTATAACTGTGGTTTGGTAAATAGTTCTATCAGAGGTTAGAAATTCGAAATTGAAACAACAATTTTAATAAAAATTGCAATTTTATACTTTACATGCTTAAATAACGAAAAATATCCCAAAAAATGTTAGATCTATAAAAACCGTTGTAGTCTCAAAACATAGGTCTGTAAACAACCCTTAAGATGATATACTTAAAATTAGTACAGGTTGTCTCATTTGAGTACAGAGTGCTTAAAACAAAAAAAAAATTATTAATATGCACTTTTTCCAATATTTCATTTTAAAATTAAATATAACGGTACCTTATTTGTGAAAAAAAAATTTTTCTAGGAAGCTCTCATTACTCTGGTCCTTTTTGTTTTTGAGTTATGGTAAAATGCTTTTGGGTAGAATAATAAAAACAGTTTTTGATCAAAATCAAATAGTACATAAAATATTAAATAAAAATTAACTAATAATAAATACATACATACATATTTTAAAATTCAACTGAGTACATATGTATACAATACTTTAAAATATTAAAACAGCTAAAGGCTTTTTTTCAATGATTGTATCAAAAATATCAAAAATGTTTTGTCTACTAATTTTGTTGACTTTTTTTTTTAAACTGCCGAAACATTACTAAAAAATACACAATGAAATTTAATTTTTTGACAACAAAAAAGAAAAAATTCCAAATTTTATTTTGTTATAATAATTTATATACTTTTAATGAAGCTATAAATATGAAAACTCGATATTAATTTAAAATTTCTTACCACATTCGCACGATAAATAAATTTTAGGAAATGTTCTAAAACTTGCAAACAAAACTTTCAATCCCATTCTTATTTTTTGAAAAAAAATTCTCTTATTCTACTTTTGCAAATGTCAAAAAGCAAGCAGAAAAGAATAACAAAAAAGGCTTAAAAAAGTAAATATTAACTTAAAATTATGAGTTGAAAGCTAAATTTTTGTTATGTTGTAGCAAAAATTTCAAATTTTATTTTAATATAATTTAATATAATTAATTTAATATAAAATTAGGCATATTTTGAAAAATATTTCATAACGAAAATTCGTAATGAAAATTGCTAAAAATTTTCTCGAAAAAAAAACAAAATAATAAGAACAAAAACAAATTTTTAAAATGGCATTTTACTCTCATTTGTTTGAATGCATGCACTAATACATTCAAAGGTTTCGATGTCATAGCCTTCCATTATTGTTGGCTCTGGTTATAACTACAAAACTACAATTTTGATATTTACATACATACATACATATATATGGATGTACATACAATATATATCCAAAAGTAAATTATGTATGCCCAGCGGGAAAAGAAACATTCCAGCATGCATGCTGGAAGCATTCCCAGTGAGGTAAAAGCCGCTTCATGTTCCATACTTTTATTCCTTCTTTTTTCATATAAATGTCCGCAACAAGAAGCAATGCGTTCGTACTTTTACTTTATAAGCTTCCTTTTGAATGATTCAAAATGCATGACTGGGAAGGTTTGTAGAAGGCACAACTGGGAAGAAAAGTAGAAGGTATCTAGAAGGCATGACTGAGAAGGCATGTAGAATGCATAGAAGGCATGTAGAATGCATGACTTTGATGGCATGTAGAATGCTATGCATTAATAAACTGAAGGATATATTTCAATCTTATATATATGTGTACAAATTAAGTAACAAAAACAAGTTTTCCTTTTAATATATAAGAGTTCCTTTATTTTATACTTTTTTATGAAGCTTTTTAAATTAAACTAGTTTAATTTGATTAAAATTGTATAACAGTAAATAATTTTATCGACATACATATTATATAAATAAAAAACGCAAATAAAAAAATATGGTCACATTATTAATTGAAAAAGTTTAAACATGTTTAGATCAATTTGATCGTTTATAAAATTATCCCGATAAGGATTATAAAATATAAAAATTTTCAATTTAAGTACATGTATGTAGTAGTATTCCAAAAAAAAAATAAATTATTTAGATAATAAAATTTAAACCCTTTTACATCAAATGTTTTTGTATTAAATTTATTTTTTTTATAATTTGTTTTTTGCTGCACGAAATCCAGCTCTCATATTCTTTCCAAATTGGACAAATCCAAAATTTTAATTTTATTGCAGCTTCTGAAATACAAACTTATATATTTTATATCAAAGATGTTACTGGTAAATGGCAATATGAAAAAAACTTACCAAAAAGATCAATTACAACTTTGCACTAACGTAAATCACAGTGCAATAAATCTTAATCATTTAATGCTGCCCACACACGGCGAACCAGGTTTTAGAATAGGCCCGTGGACTTGATAAGTTGTATCGTGTATGGGAAAGTTATAAAACCAATTTGATGGTTGCAAAGCTGGTTGAATGAATATCAAACAATTTAGATATTTGTGGGCGGAGTTTTTGGTTTGTCGTTGAGTTGTATCGTGGATGGGCAAGTTGAACAACTTAAATGTCATTTTAACATTGAAATTTTTTGTTTTGAGAAAGTAATAAAAATATAAAGTACATAATTACAATGGTTGGATAAGTGCCATACTACAGTCCGCAAACACGTCCGCGTAGCAAGTTGTACAACCAGGTCCGCCGTGTATGGGCAGCATAATAATTTTTTTTTCTAACAATATCAATTTTTTACCACTACCAAAACAGCAAAAATTCATTTATTCTTAAATTAGTTAAAAGAGGTAAAAGCTAATATATGTAGTATGTACATATGTATATATTATGATGTACTTATTTAAGGTTTGCGAATTGCAGCATATGTAATTTATAATTAGAAAAAAAGAGCACAGTATAATATGATTCAGCCAAAATACACGGTTCTCCGTGTAGAACGCTTTACTCTTCATTTCACAATTCACACCCTCATTCTTATAAACTAATTTTATTGTGAGAATATTTGATGTTGAGAGAAAGAAAATTGTTCAACCAAAATTTTACTTTCGGCACTGGATTCATTTACTAAACAATTTTTGTTGTTGTTTTTTTTTTCATTATTTATAAATTTTTGAAGTGCGTGTATCGTGAAAAAAAAAGAAAATATAAAAGCGAAATAAAATTAAAAGATTTGTAGTGTTATAGATAAAAGACAATATAAAATAAAGTTTAGCAATAGTTTTTGTTTATGTTTGTTTACATATTAAATTTGTATTATAAAAAAAGAAAAAGTGAATAAATATTTTTGGATTATATTAAATATATAAATATATTTTAATTGAAAAAATATAAAGTATAGTTAAATAATGAGTATTGAGTGATATAACTGGCAATTGATCTAAGGAACAGGCATTGAAATTAATTAAAGAATTGCAAAAATATCTTTATCATTCTATGATATTTTTACTAATAAATCTAAACGGATTAATTAAATCTAAATTTAAAAAATTAAATTTATTTACAGAACAATTATTTTTATTTTTTTTATTTTATACACAAAAATATTCATATGTACCTATAAAAAACAAAAACTTTCCGCTTTTAACATAGACGACTAAACATTCTCTAGTCTAGTTAGTGTTCAATTTCAATACTCGAATGAAGAGAATTTCATACATACATTGACAAGTGCAGAATCTGGCAAATACTCGTGTAAAAGCGAGCTGCCGACGTGATATCATCAGTCATGTACTGCAGACCCATGTGGTATGGCGGATCAGATTAGCCAATTTTTTTACAAACACATTTAAAGTTGCGCATTTTGACTTTTGTATAAAAACATAAACATTTTATTTTCGCCTTGTAACAAATTTTAGAAAAAAGAAAAAATTATACTTTTAAAATGCTCACATTCAACTTTTTTTCCTTTATATTTAGGTACATATATAAAAATTGTAGTTGCCATAGATATATTAACTAATAGATAGGCAGTGAAGAAAATATTTTCAGCCACTTTTGAGAAACAGCTGAGTGAACCGTGCGTATTGCTTTAGTTTCTTCAGAAATAGATTCTAAAAGCTGAAATAATTTCATTTCTAATTTTGTTAAGAATTTTATCACTTATTTTGTTACTTTACAAGTAGTTAAAATTTTGAATAACGTTAATTAAATTAAATTTTAATTTTAAAAATAAAATATATCCAATTATATAAAAACTAAGTAAATATAAAGTAATAAAAACTTAAAATCTCTGAATGAAACTGGTTATGAAAAACTGCTTTAATTATTTTAATAAATATAAACAGCTGAGTGAACGAAATGTATACATACTATAAAATGCATATGTATTTTTTTGACTGAATAGCCTAAGATAGGAAAACACATAAAAAGAAAAGAAACGACTATACCTAACTTCCCATCTATTTGTTAAAATAATATTTTGTAATATAAAATACATAAGTTATAGTGAATAGCATAATGAATTGCCCTTATTAACTTAAAGATAATTTTATAAATTTATAAAAAAAAAGCAAGAATGTTCAAAAAAAAAAAAAATATTAGATTAAATTAGAAAATTTTATAATTTTAATAATAATATATTTTAAAAACCAAAACTATGTATAAGTGCTATAAAACAATCTTAAATATTTTAAAATTATAGTAAAACTACATTAAGTTAAAACCATTTTTAAGTAAACTAAAACTATTTTAAAATTAATTTTAACTAAAACTGAAAAAGTGTTAAAAAAATTAAATAGTAATAATGGCAATAACAAAAACAATCAAAGAAAAAAAATATAAAAAAATGCCATTAATACTGGAATAAAAAATTTTCAAGTTCACAGAAAAAAGAGATATTTTCACATACGTAGAAAAGTGCGTAGTTTTATGTTACAATTGGGAAGAGCTAACAGAACAAGAATATATTTTTGAAAATTTAAAAGAAAGATTGGAAATACTAAGAAGTTTCCAAAATTTAAAAATTAATTAATAAAAAAAAAAAAAAACTTTTAACTTAAAAAGTATATTTTAAAAATAAAATAAACAAAATTAATTTAATTAATTAAAATTTAATAAAAAAAATATATAACAATTATAAAAAAAAAACAAACATTATGAAAAAAAGCAATTCAAAGACAAGGCATTAAAAATATATAGGAAAAATAATAACAAAAAAAAAAAATACCAGTGAAATAATAAAAAATAATGCTTAATCAAGTGCTTAAAATGGGTGGAAAAACCTCAAAAATACTTAATGAAGGCGAAATAAACAACAATGTAATAGAGGAAATTTTAAAATATTATAACGACAACATCAAGATTCTGCTCATTATCATCACTACAATTAAGATATTGGAAGCAGTCAACTTACTCTACCAGCATCACCGAAAGTACATCAAAAGCAGGTACCAGGTTCGAGCTGCTCAAATTGAATAAAGCTAAGTGCAAATTGTTTTTTATTATTTTCTAATTACTTTTAAAATATAAATTTTAAATAATTTCCTAAAAATTGTAAAAGTAACGAAACTTTGATTGAGACTGTAAAATAATGTACAATGAATACAAAGTCTCATATCAAATAAATTTTTTTTACTAAATATTAAATTTTAAAAATATACGAAATAAAAGTCTAATTATTTTATAATGAATTTTAATTGTATAAGTATCTTAGTTTTTAAGCTTTGTATAAAATTTTTTTTAAAAATATAAAATTTAATTAACAAAAAAGAAAAAAAAAATAATTGTATTCATATAATATGTACATACCTTGCTTGGTATTTAAAAAAAAAAAAAATCAAATAGTATGTTAAGTATTTTTATGAAACTAAAGGAAAAACAATCTTGATATTTCACTTATTCATATTAATAATTATTGTACTAAAAAAAAAAAGAAAAATATATCAATATATCAATATATCAATTTATAATTTTTAAAAAAAAAAAATTCCATATAAAAAAATGATTTAATAAAAAAAAAAAAGATAAAAATTAAAATCTAATTTGTTTGATTTTTTTAAAAAAAAAAAGAGAGAAACAAGCATTTATCTGTTCTTGATATTATATCCTTATCTTTGATTTAAAAACTCATGCCAAAAATAATAATAACAGCAAGAAATGAATTTGGAAAGGCTACAAAGAGGATATTAAAAAAAATAGGTCAAAAAATCTATTGACATTAAATAAAAATAAAATTAGAATTATAAAAAGTTACAACAAATTATTAAAAGCATTACAAAAATTGTGGATTAAATCAAATAATAAAAAGAACTTGATAGAAAATTTTCATTTCGCGAGGGATAGATTAAAAAGGGTGTATAAAATATTGAATTGTGAATATTCTATAGCAAACAGTGTATTTCATCTTATAAGTATATGAGAAGATTCAAATTTTGACTCTGATACTAATTCTGACAGTGTTAACTCAATAAAAGAAATAATGTCTCTTACAGCTCCCGAATTTTTAAAATTAGCGTCATGTACCATTAATAAAAATTATAATGGTGACAAATGAAGATACCGCTGGTAAAATCATAGAAACCCTTAAAAGAAAAATAAAGACGGAAAGTTCAAAAATAATTTAAGGTAAGATTCAAGCGTTAAAAGCTGATAGAGTTACCCTACAAGATTTCGCTAAACAAGCAGAAAATTTGGCGGAATATTTCAGAAGATCTTTAGTGATGGAAGGTATTAGTAGTGACAAAGTCGTTGAGTTATCAGTTGAAAAAACAATTGATATGTGTAGAGCTTCAGCTAGGTCAGACCTTGTTAAATCAGTTTTGGCAGCATCTAAATTTGAAGATCCAAAAGATGTTGTCACAAAATTTATAATTGAGGTAAATACAGAATCTAAGGAAAAACAAGTTTTATCGTTTAACTCAAGGTCACAAAATTCAAATTGGAGGAATAAAAAAAATTAACAATAATTTTAGTAATAGATCAAATAATTATAGCAATTTAAATACAAATAAGTTTAGGAATAACACTTCACATTTTAATTAATATAATAACAATACTAATTTTAATACAAATAACTTTAGATATGTCGGCTATAGACCGAATAATAATTTTCAGTATAGGAATAATAACAATAGAAATAATTATAATAATAGCAATCATAGAAATATTAGGTATATGGAAAACATCGTAGCTCCTCAATGGCATGGGCAGAGGGGGGCAGAAGTACAAAATACAGAAGAACAGTAAATCAATCAATAAATTTTTTAAAAATAATATTTTGTAATATAAAATACATAAGTAGTGAATAGCATAATGAATTGCACTTATTAACTTAAAGATAAGAATTATACAGGTCGTCAACCTTTTGTTTAATTTGCATTCATTACTAAATTCCTTTGAATGCATTGACCGACCTGATTAAGATAAATTTGATATATTATATTAATACAATGTATACAATGCATTGAATAATTCATATCTGATACTTTCTTTGATTGATGTCAATATACTAAGCAATGCAATAATTATGCTATGCTACTTACTGTATTATTTATTGACAAAACGTAAATGGTATCGATTACTATATAATATCGTTTTATAATTATGATTTATAATTAAAAGTAGTGTATTAGTATTAGTAGCGTTAGTTCTAAACTCTAAGTTATAAATAAGGTAAAATATGAAATTAAATTAACAGTTAAGTAAGAGAAGTCATACTGAATTTTTATTGAATTAACCTGGTAAAGCGAACCTAATTACATGGCGACCGTGACCGTTCGGGTGTGCGTGTGTGTTAAAACCGAAGACTTTAGTTTATTGTGTTTAGTGGAAGAATTAAAAATATTTACAATAAAAAAAAAACAGATAATGTTCAAAAAAAAAAATATTAGATTAAATTAGAAAATTTTATAATTTTAATAATAATATATTTTAAAAACTAAAACTATGTATAAATAACTATAAAACAATCTTAAATATTTTAAAATTATAAGTGATGATAAGTAAAACTACATTAAGTTAAAACCATTTTTAAGTAAACTAAAACTATTTTAAAATTAATTTTAACTAAAACTGAAGAAGTGTTAAAAAAGTGAAATAGTAATAATGGCAATAATAAAAATAATCAAAGAAAAAAATATAACAAAATGCTAGTAATACTGGACGAAAAATTTTTCAAGTTCACAGAAAAAAGAGATATTTACACATACGTTGAAGAAGAATATCAGTGAAAGAATAAAAAACAGTGCTTAGTCAAGTGTTTAAAATGGGTGGAAAAAGCTCAAAAATAGATAATGAAGGCGAAATAAACAACAATGTAATAGAAAAAATTTTAAAGGATAACAACGACAACATCAAGATTCTGCTCATTATCATCACTACAATCAAGCTATTGGAAGCAGTCAACTTACTCTACCAGCATCACCGAAAGTACATCAAAAGCAGGTACCAGATTCGAGCTCTTCAAATTGAATAAAGCTAAGTGCAAATTTTTTTTTATTATTTTCTAATTACTTTTAAAATATAAATTTTAAATAATTTCCTAAAAATTTTAAAAGTAACGAAACTTTGGTTGAGACTGTAAAATAATGCACAATGAATACAAAATCTCATAACAAATAAATTTTTTTTACTAAATATTAAATTTTAAAAATATTTGAAATAAAAGCCTAATTATTTTATAATGAATTTTAATTGTATAAGTATCTTTAATATCAACATTCTTTTTATGTATTTCACTAAAAAAATTTAAAAGTTAAAGTAAAAGGTTCGAACGATAAATATATTATTAATCTAAATTTTGTATAAAATTTTTTTTAAATATATATAATATATAAAATTCACTAATAATATAGCCAAAATAATCAAATAGTATGTTATGTATTTTTATGAAACTAAAGGAAAAAACAATCTTGATATTTCACTTATTCATATTAATAACTTGCAGAGTACCCGGCGTTGCCCGGAGTATTTTATTGGCTTTATGAAATAAAAATTATTAACTTTTCTTTCTGCGTTAATATAATTTAATTAATATAGTTAACTTATTACTATGCATTTACAGATGCTGGTAGTTTATATTCTATTTTTTATTAGATTTAGTTAAATTGAATAAACAGAGCCAAGAATTAGAGACAATTCTTCTACAAAATTTTTTTAAAGGAATCAATAATCTATTGAGTACACAATTCGGCGAAGTGAATTTCCACAATATATTCTTTAATACCGAGACATAAAATCGCATTTCAATTATGACCATAATGTAGTACATTTATTTTTTCGTAAGTAATGTCACTTCATGTTTTGGTGAATTATCCTTTTAAGCACATTTTGAAAAATTTGTTATTAAGTTCGCTCTGTCCCTCCGTCTGTTAAAACTTATATACTGTTTAATAAAGAGCAATGAAATATTAACTATGCATAGGTCTCTTAAAAGAGTAATGTTGTAAAACAACTTTTTTATGTACCCTCACCGTTGAAGATCCTACAGCACCGACAGCTCTTCAAATTTTGATAAAAATTCTTTTTAAATGCGTACATTTCAGGTTCTGTTTAACATATTTTCAATATAAAAAATACATCATTGTTTTTTACCTTTATAAATCAACCAGAATTTTTTTACGTTTAGTTTTTCTAATTATGTTTCCAAATTGATTGGCAAAAAATATGTGTAAAAATTGTATATGGATAAGAATGTAAAGTTTTCTGTTCTTTAAATATGTATGTACTCATTTTTGATTAAATGATGTACAGAAATGTGAATATGTTTTCTAATTTAATTGATAAAGTTTATAGTATTTTTAAATATACGGATATTATACATACTATATGTACATATTTCAATATTTTATGGGAAACATGTTATACACATGCATCTTATATAGGTAGACCACATGTAAAGACCACATGTAAGTAATGCATTTCTGAATGATGACATGATGATTGTCTAATGTAGAAGATCGTTCTGCTTTTAAACAACGGCCGAAAATGTTATGTTGTTAAGACTTAAACAGAGTATTCTTAAGATACTTAATAGTAACCTAATTACTGTTCTATATTAGAAATTTGCATTGAAAGGTTTTTTATGGAATATTAGAAACAGTATAGATAAAAGTAAAGAGTGTTGGAAATATCTTTTTAATAATAATAACAATACACAAAATTAGACAAAATATTATTAATAAGTGCTCGTGCGGAAATGGGTTAACAAACGTTAACAAACATTTTGTTACAGGCTTAATTTCGAACCATAAATTCATTCTGCCAAATTAGACGGAAATTAGAAACAAAATTTTTTTTTTGACAGTCTATCGTGTAGAAATGTGTTAATGTATCACAACAAAATTTATTGAATGAGTTTGTCTGCCAAAGTGCAATACTCGTGCAAATTTTCAATTGGTCAAATCGTTTAAGTACAACAATAAAAAATGAGAATTTCATGGCCTGAAGCCTGATGGGTTTAATGTATCGTAACCAAATAAACTCAGAAAGCTTTTGTTATAAAGACCTACACTTTTGTAAATTTTTAACTCAATTGGTAAAACCGTTTAAGTGCGACAACAAAGAAATTGAAAAACTTCATTGAGTCCTGGTGCCAAAACGGGTTAATGGATCGTAACCAAATCAACTCAGTGAGCTCCTGTGGTCTCCTGTGGCTCAAGAGCTACAATTTGATAAATTTTTAACTCAATTGGTCAAACAGTTTAAGTGCGACAACTAAGTAAATTACAAAACTTCACTGACCCCTGGTGCCGAAACGGGTTAATGGATTGTAACCAAATCAACTCAGTGAGCTCCTGTGGTAAAGAGCTACACTATTGTAAATTTTCAACTCAATCGATCAAACCGTTTAAGCAGGACAACAGAAAAATTTAATGAACTTCGTTCGGCTCTCCTGCCCAAACGGGTTAACGGAACTTCATAAAAATTTGTCACAGACTTTTTTTCGGACCATTAAACCATACAAAATTGGACATAAATCGGAAACAAAAATTTTTTTGGAAACCCGCCGGGCCGAATCCGGGTAATATATTGTATCCAAATTTCTTCAGCACCCGTCCAAAGCTAAGAAGAACATTTGTACAAATTTTCAACTCAATCGATCAAACCGTTTAGGCAAGACAACGAAAAAACGAAAAAGCTTTAAATGGCTCTCGGGCCGCAATGGGTTAATGAACCAAAACACCATATAGCCTATAACACTTTCCAGGGTCATAGAAATGTTCCTGCAAAATTTGGTTTCAATCGGACTGGTGGTTTTTACGTGAAAAGGGCACAAACAAACAAACAAACGAACAAACAGAATTTCTTCCTTATTTATTAGACTAGCAGAGTACCCGGCGTTGCCCGGAGTATTTGATCGGCTTTATAAAATAAAAATTATTAACTTTTGCTTTTGAGTTAATATAATTTAATTAATATAGTTGACGTATATTTATAATATTTTCAGATACTGGTAGTTAATATTCTATTTTTTATTACATTTAGTTAAATTGAATAAACAGAGCGAACATTTAGAGATAATTTGTCTACAAAAAATCTTTAAAGGAATCAATAATCTATTGAGTACACAATTACGGCGAAGTGAGTTTTCACAATATATTCATTAATACCGAAACATAAAATCGTATTTAAATTATAAAGGGCCATAATGTAATCAATTTTTTTTTTGTAAGTAATGTCACTTCATGTTTTGATAAATTATCCTTTAAGCACATTTTGAAAAATTTGTTATTAGGTTCGCTCTGTCCCTCCGTCTGTTAAAACTTATATACTGTTTAATAAAGAGCAATGAAATATTAACTATGCATAGGTCTCTTAAAAGAGTAATGTTGTAGAACAACGTTTTTATGTACCCTCACCGTTGGAGATCCTACAGCACCGACAGCTCTTCAAATTTTGAAAAAACTTCTTTTTAAATGCGTACATTTCAGGTTCTGTTTAACATATTTTCAATATAAAAAATACATGATTGTTTTTTACCTTTATATGTTAATAAAATATGTTATACACATGCATCTTATATAGGTAGAGCACATGTAAAGACCACATGTAAGTAATGCATTTGTGAATGATGACATGATGATTGCCTAATGTAGGAGATTGTTTCTGTTTTTTAACAACGGCCGAAAATGTTATGTTGTTAAGACTTAAACACAGTATTCTTAACATACTGAATAAGGTTACTTTAATTACTGTTCTATAT
Organism: Poecilobothrus nobilitatus; assembly: GCA_947095535.1. Taxonomy (NCBI): domain Eukaryota; kingdom Metazoa; phylum Arthropoda; class Insecta; order Diptera; family Dolichopodidae; genus Poecilobothrus; species Poecilobothrus nobilitatus. The sequence continues at coordinate 146,977,638 of OX352772.1, forward strand.
TACAAATTTGCATTAAAAGGTTTTTATGGAATATTAGAAACAGTATAGATAAAAGTAAAGAGTGTTGGAAATATCTTTTTTAATAATAATAACGATAAAAAAAATTAGGCAAAATATTATTAATAAGTGCTCGTGCGCAAATGAGTTAACAAACGTTAACAAACATTTTGTTACAGCCTTTATTTAGAACCATAAATGCATCCTGCCAAATTAGACATATTAGATAAATATAGACAAATTAGCAACAAAATTTTTTTTTAACAGTCTATCGTGTCGAAATGTGTTAATGTATCACAAGAAAATTTATTGAATGAGTTTGTGTGCCAAAGTGCAATACTTGTACAAATTTTCAATTGGTCAAATCGCTTAAGCACAACAACAAAAAATAAGAATTTCATGGCCTGAAGTCTGATGGGTTAATCTATCGTAACCAAATCAACTCAGAAAGCTTTTGTTATAAAGACCTACACTTTTGTAAATTTTCAACTCAATTGGTAAAACCGTTTAAGTGCGACAACAAAGAAATTAAAAAATTTTATTGAGCCCTGGTGCCGAAATGGCTTAATGGGTCGTAACCAAATCAACTCAGTGAGCTCCTGTGGCTAAGCTAGACTTTTGTAAATTTTCAATTCAATTGGCAAAACCGTTTAAGCGCGACAAAAAAGAAATTGAAAAACTTCATTGAGTCCTGGTGCCGAAACGGGTTAATGGATCGTAACCAAATCAACGCAGTGAGCTCCTGTGGTAAAGAGCTACACAAGAGCTAATAAAAAGTCTCATAACAAATAAATTTTTTTACTAAATATTAAATTTTAAAAATATTTGAAATAAAAGCCTAATTATTTTATAATGAATTTTAATTGTATAAGTATCTTTAATATCAACATTCTTTTTATGTATTTCACTAAAAAAATTTAAAAGTTAAAGTAAAAGGTTCGAACGATAAATATATTATTAATCTAAATTTTGTATAAAATTTTTTTTAAATATATATAATATATAAAATTCACTAATAATATAGCCAAAATAATCAAATAGTATGTTATGTATTTTTATGAAACTAAAGGAAAAAACAATCTTGATATTTCACTTATTCATATTAATAACTAGCAAAGTACTCGGCGTTGCCCGGAGTATTTTATTGGCTTTATGAAATAAAAATTATTAACTTTTCTTTCTGCGTTAATATAATTTAATTAATATAGTTAACTTATTACTATGCATTTACAGATGCTGGTAGTTTATATTCTATTTTTTAATATATTTAGTTAAATTGAATAAACAGAGCCAAGAATTAGAGACAATTCTTCTACAAAATTTTTTTAAAGGAATCAATAATCTATTGAGTACACAATTCGGCGAAGTGAATTTCCACAATATATTCTTTAATACCGAGACATAAAATCGCATTTCAATTATGACCATAATGTAGTACATTTATTTTTTCGTAAGTAATGTCACTTCATGTTTTGGTGAATTATCCTTTTAAGCACATTTTGAAAAATTTGTTATTAAGTTCGCTCTGTCCCTCCGTCTGTTAAAACTTATATACTGTTTAATAAAGAGCAATGAAATATTAACTATGCATAGGTCTCTTAAAAGAGTAATGTTGTAAAACAACTTTTTTATGTACCCTCACCGTTGGAGATCCTACAGCACCGACAGCTCTTCAAATTTTGAAAAAACTTCTTTTTAAATGCGTACATTTCAGGTTCTGTTTAACATATTTTCAATATAAAAAATACATCATTGTTTTTTACCTTTATAAATCAACCAGAATTTTTTTACGTTTAGTTTTTCTAATTATGTTTCCAAATTGATTGGCAAAAAATATGTGTAAAAATTGTATATGGATAAGAATGTAAAGTTTTCTGTTCTTTAAATATGTATGTACTCATTTTTGATTAAATGATGTACAGAAATGTGAATATGTTTTCTAATTTAATTGATAAAGTTTATAGTATTTTTAAATATACGGATATTATACATACTATATGCACATATTTCAATATTTTATGGGAAACATGTTATACACATGCATCTTATATAGGTAGACCACATGTAAAGACCACATGTAAGTAATGCATTTCTGAATGATGACATGATGATTGTCTAATGTAGAAGATCGTTCTGTTTTTAAACAACGGCCGAAAATGTTATGTTGTTAAGACTTAAACAGAGTATTCTTAAGATACTTAATAGTAACCTAATTACTGTTCTATATTAGAAATTTGCATTGAAAGGTTTTTTATGGAATATTAGAAACAGTATAGATAAAAGTAAAGAGTGTTGGAAATAATCAACTCAGTGAGCTCCTGTGGTAAAGAGCTACAATTTGATAAATTTTTAACTCAATTGGTCAAACAGTTTAAGTGCGACAACTAAGTAAATTACAAAACTTCACTGACCCCTGGTGCCGAAACGGGTTAATGGATTGTAACCAAATAATCAAAAATTTGTCACAGACTTTTTTTCGGACCATTAAACCATACAAAATTGGACATAAATCGGAAACTAAAATTTTTTTGGAAACCCGCCGGGCCGAATCCGGGTAATATATTGTATCCAAATTTCTTCAGCACCCGTCCAAAGCTAAGAAGAACATTTGTACAAATTTTCAACTCAATCGATCAAACCGTTCAGGCAAGACAACGAAAAAACGAAAAAGCTTTAAATGGCTCTCGGGCCGCAATGGGTTAATGAACCAAAACACCATATAGCCTATAACACTTTCCACCATATAGCCTTAATATAATTTAATTAATATAGTTGACGTATATTTATAATATTTTCAGATACTGGTAGTTAATATTCTATTTTTTATTACATTTAGTTAAATTGAATAAACAGAGCGAACATTTAGAGATAATTTGTCTACAAAAAATCTTTAAAGGAATCAATAATCTATTGAGTACACAATTACGGCGAAGTGAGTTTTCACAATATATTCGTTAATACCGAAACATAAAATCGTATTTAAATTATAAAGGGCCATAATGTAATCAATTTTTTTTTTGTAAGTAATGTCACTTCATGTTTTGATAAATTATCCTTTAAGCACATTTTGAAAAATTTGTTATTAGGTTCGCTCTGTCCCTCCGTCTGTTAAAACTTATATACTGTTTAATAAAGAGCAATGAAATATTAACTATGCATAGGTCTCTTAAAAGAGTAATGTTGTAGAACAACGTTTTTATGTACCCTCACCGTTGGAGATCCTACAGCACCGACAGCTCTTCAAATTTTGAAAAAACTTCTTTTTAAATGCGTACATTTCAGGTTCTGTTTAACATATTTTCAATATAAAAAATACATGATTGTTTTTTACCTTTATATGTTAATAAAATATGTTATACACATGCATCTTATATAGGTAGAGCACATGTAAAGACCACATGTAAGTAATGCATTTGTGAATGATGACATGATGATTGCCTAATGTAGGAGATTGTTTCTGTTTTTTAACAACGGCCGAAAATGTTATGTTGTTAAGACTTAAACACAGTATTCTTAACATACTGAATAAGGTTACTTTAATTACTGTTCTATATTACAAATTTGCATTAAAAGGTTTTTATGGAATATTAGAAACAGTATAGATAAAAGTAAAGAGTGTTGGAAATATCTTTTTTAATAATAATAACGATACAAAAAATTAGGCAAAATATTATTAATAAGTGCTCGTGCGCAAATGAGTTAACAAACGTTAACAAACATTTTGTTACAGCCTTTATTTAGAACCATAAATGCATCCTGCCAAATTAGACATATTAGATAAATATAGACAAATTAGCAACAAAATTTTTTTTTAACAGTCTATCGTGTCGAAATGTGTTAATGTATCACAAGAAAATTTATTGAATGAGTTTGTGTGCCAAAGTGCAATACTTGTACAAATTTTCAATTGGTCAAATCGCTTAAGCACAACAACAAAAAATAAGAATTTCATGGCCTGAAGTCTGATGGGTTAATCTATCGTAACCAAATCAACTCAGAAAGCTTTTGTTATAAAGACCTACACTTTTGTAAATTTTCAACTCAATTGGTAAAACCGTTTAAGTGCGACAACAAAGAAATTAAAAAATTTTATTGAGCCCTGGTGCCGAAATGGCTTAATGGGTCGTAACCAAATCAACTCAGTGAGCTCCTGTGGTTAAGCTAGACTTTTGTAAATTTTCAATTCAATTGGCAAAACCGTTTAAGCGCGACAACAAAGAAATTGAAAAACTTCATTGAGTCCTGGTGCCGAAACGGGTTAATGGATCGTAACCAAATCAACGCAGTGAGCTCCTGTGGTAAAGAGCTACACTTTGATAAATTTTTAACTCAATTGTTCAAACAGTTTAAGTGCGACAACTAAGTAAATTACAAAACGTCACTGACCCCTGGTGCCGAAACAGGTTAATGGATCGTAACCAAATCAACTCAGTGAGCTCCTGTGGTAAAGAGCTACACTATTGTAAATTTTAAACTCAATTGGTCAAACCGTTTAAGCAGGACAATAGAAAAATTTAATGAACTTCGTACGGCTCTCTTGTCGAAACGGGTTAACGGAACTTGATAAAAATTTGTCACAGGCTTTTTTCGGACCATAAAACCACCATACAAAATTGGACATAAATCGGAAACAAAATGTTTTTTGGAAGCCCGCCGGGCCGAATCCGTGTAAAATATTGTATCCAAATTTCTTCGGAACCCGTCCACCCGGACTGGTGATTTTTACGTGAAAAGGGCATAAACAAACAAACAAACAAACAAACAAACAGAATTTCTTCCTTATTTATTAGAAGAAGAAGACTAGCAGGGCTACCCGGCGTTACCCGAGAAAATATTACGTTTATAAATTAAACGTAAATAAAAAAATCACGTTTAAATATTTTAATGATTCAATCCAAATGAAATAACATCTAATGTATAAAAATTAGAAATTATAATCATAAACTATAATAATCATTCAAATTAAGAAAGATAATTCTCTGTACATATAGCGTTATTAATAATTTTGGTTAAATGTATGTACATGTATAAATACAAACAGTACAGTTTCATTATTTTTCTAATAATTGAGAAAAAAAAAAAAGCTAAAGCAGGAGTGTAATTTTTACAAATTTATTTTATAGAAGATTAAAAGGTCACGCAAAAAAAAACAAATACATAATATAAAAAAGAAAAAAACAGATAAAATCTCATAAGTGAAGTCAAAAAATGCAAGAGTCATTTATTTTGACTGTTTAATTTAAAAATTGTTTTGTTTTTCTTTTTTTTTTTAATAAAAATTTTGGTTTAGGAGTTTCTCCGTTTAGCTGTTTTGATAAAATGTTTTACATAAGAGGTACTAATTTTTTATAATAGATACATGTATTTTGAATTCTGATTACATACTTATTTGAATAATAAAATTGAATATCAAAAATAATGCAAAATAGATTTTTAAAAATATAAAGATTAAGAAGTACATACATAAATACATAATAATGTAATAGGAATTTTTTCTTTGATTTTACAGATTGATAATGAGTAATTACATACTCGTATATATTGTTATATTATGGTCTTATTACCTAGGTAAATTTCTTATTATGTTTTTCATTGGTAAATTATTAATATCAATGATAATCAATGATATCTTACATTTTTCTAATACATAATTATGGTTTCAAATGGATATTGAATAAGACTAAAAATATGTGTAAGAAGTGTAAGCTTTTCTGTTCTTTAAATATGTATGGACAGATTTTTGATTAATACTGTACTGAAAGGTGAATATAATATGTTACTTTATATGTAGATATAGACATATAGTACCTACATAATGTACCTACATATTTTAATGATATTTTTTCAAAAATACATTGTACACCTACAACATAATATAATATAATGTAAACCACATGTTTAATAATGCATTATTGACTGATAATATACTTATGTATGTAAGACATAAAAAACGCACAAAAAAGGAAATCCAAAAAAGCCAGAGAAAAAAATAATTTAAGCATCATTCGTTATTTTAAAAAGAGTTTTGAGTTTTTTTTTTTTTTAAGAAAACTTTTGTGTTATAATATTTCTATTTAGGTTTTGAATACATTTTGGAAATAATTTTAGTTAACTTTTAGTTCCAAAAAAAAAATTATGGTTCGAATATCAACATGAATTAGTACGTTATGTACTAATATTATACTAATAAAAATTGGAGTTAAAACCAATAACCATTCAATATAAGAAGTATTAATTATTTTTCATAGTTTTATTCTGAAATAGATGAACGATGTCCTATAATTGTTGGGTTATATATTTAATATAACTTTAATAGATATTGGTAGTTTTAATTCTATAATATTTAGAAAAATTTTTTGGTTAATTTTGAGTTTTGGCAAAAAAAAAAAAATTGGCTTAAATATTTAAAAATGATTCATCAAAATCAAATAACATCTAATGTACAAAATTTAGAAACTTAAAGCCAATTCAAATTAAGAAAGATAGTTGCCTATACATAATATGACGTTATTAATAATTTTGGTTAAATATACATATACTACATATAAATACAAACAGTACAGTTTTATTATTTTTCTAACTGAGAAATAAAAAAATAAATAAAAAAAATTTTTAAAAAAACAGCTTTTTTGAACTAAAAAGTAGAAAATAAATTTTCAATATCAAATTTTTCTGTAATTTTCTAAACTATATTGTTACAATCAGGATTTCTTTGAAAAAGTTTATTTCAATATGTCAAATATATATATAAATATAAGTATATATAAGTTTTACAGTCTGTGAAATTAAAATAAAAGCTGGAGGCAACAAACGCATAACTATAAACTTATATTTTTAAATTTTGCCTCCAGCTTTTATATTAATTTCACAGACTTTAAAACTTATATATACTTATATTTATATATATATTTGACATATTGAAATAAACTTTTTCAAAGAAATCTCGATTGTAACAATATAGTTTAGAAAATTACAGAAAAATTTGCTATTGAACATTTATTTTCTACTTTTTAGTTAAAAAAAGCTGTTTTTTTAAAAATTTTTTTTATTTATTTTATTTTATTCTTTTTAGTAACGACAAATATAAGTATTGAATTGATTTTATTTTTTTCCTTGTTTAATTTTGAATTTTTACAGTTGCCCTCACAGTCTATAATTATATTATTACCTGTTATAATATAGAATATATTGAATTTTTTTATTAGTAATTTATTGTGGCAAAATTTTTAAAAAATTAAGGAAACATTGCATAGCAAAATTAAAGATTTAAATAAAATTGTTATTACAATTTTTTAATGTTCTTTATTTCCACTTAAAAATGCGACCCTTCAAAAACTTTGATTCATACACTGCCTTGTTTTTTCTTTCTTTTTATAACATAACATTTTAATATTTTTTTTTTTATCTGTTATGTACGGAAATATCAAACGTATGTTTCTTTCTTTTAAAATCATAACATTTTAATAGTTCTTTTTTTCTATCTGTTATGTGGGTAAATATCAGATGTGCACAATATATACATAAGAAATAGACTTTAAAAATATTTAAAAACAATCAAAGTAATATTTTTTGTTCTCTTTTTTTTCTATTCGTTTTTATTTTTCTTCCAGTATTACATTTTCCCTTTTTTTTGTTTTCTGTTATTTAGGTACGCTTAGTATTTCTTTTTTTTTTTAAATGTTTAATTTATACATGCATTCTATTTAAAAAATATAAATTATAACCTATAGAACATTCTGAATTTTTTTTTGTTCGTTTATATTTACCGTCCATTCATATGCATACATAAAATTTTTTTTTGTTCGTTTATGTTTACCGTCCATTCCTATAAATATAACTGTTGCCTACATATTAAAAAATAATAAATCTATAACTACATACATAAATAGCCATATATCCATTCATATACATATGAATCTATATATGAGCTGAACTTCTCAGTGTTGCATTATATTATAATGCGGCAAAATTTTTAAAAAATTAAGAAAACGTTGCATAGCTAAATTCAAAATTTAAATAAAAATATTGCAATTTTATACCTTTAACCCCTTTAAAAACTTTGATTCATACACTGCCTTGTTTTTTCTTTGTTTTCATAATATAACATTTTAATATTTTTTTTTTTTATCTGTTATGTACGGAAATATCAAACGTATGTTTCTTTCTTTTAAAATCATAACATTTTAATAGTTCTTTTTTTCTATCTGTTATGTGGGTAAATATCAGATGTGCACAATATATACATAAGAAATAGACTTTAAAAATATTTAAAAACAATCAAAGTAATATTTTTTGTTCTCTTTTTTTTCTATTCGTTTTTATTTTTCTTCCAGTATTACATTTTCCCTTTTTTTTGTTTTCTGTTATTTAGGTACGCTAAGTATTTCTTTTTTTTTTTTTAAATGTTTAATTTATACATGCATTCTATTTAAAAAATATAAATTATAACCTATAGAACATTCTGAATTTTTTTTTGTTCGTTTATATTTACCGTCCATTCATATGCATACATAAAATTTTTTTTTGTTCGTTTATGTTTACCGTCCATTCATATAAATATAACTGTTGCCTACATATTAAAAAATAATAAATCTATACAGCACAGTACAGCACACACATAAAAATATGCTTACCATTTTTGTACATGTTTGTACCTACATACATATGTAGTAAAAAAATTTGGTAATTGAGAAAATATTAAATTGCTTACTTCTAAATGCTAATGTTTTTGAATTAAAAAAAAATTATTTTGGTTTTTCTGGACGATGTAGATATACATATATGTATGTATGTACATAACAGATATTTTATGATTAATTCATAATTATTGTTATTGAAAAGAAGAAAAATATTGTTGTTATTTACTATTTTTAAAAAAGACTGGATTTCTTATTTTTAATAATTCTTTTTGTTGTTTAATGTTTTTACATAATTGGAAATATATTCTTCTTATACTTCAGAAAAAGGCATTAGTGGTGCAGATCATCATTCCGTAATAGATCTTAATTTAAAGGCAGCTCCCAATTTAGATATCAATGTTAGGGCCATAATATGCCATTTTAATATGTTAAGAGTTTCGAAAGAAAAGCCCTATTTTAATTATAATTAAGAAAGGAAAAACACATATCTATATAAATATTATAAATAAACACATTGCTTTTATAAATAAAAATGTATACTAAAAATCAATTGATTTGATGAAAAAAAACTTAAATTTAACACTTGCTATCTAAATTTTAAGTAAATGCATATTAAGTTTTACACTGTGTTCTCAAGTGCGGCACATTAATTTGTTTACACATTCATATCTTTCAAATTCATCGCTTTCAAACCAAAAATTTTTTCGAAGCACATATTATTACATATTTTTAAGTATGTACCTATATGTATATCTACACATACAATGCAATGGTCTCCATAAAAAACAATAGTCTTTTATAGAAAAAAAAAACATTTATGTGTTACGGATACGTATTGTTATTGGTGAGTTTAGTAAATTTAGATAAAATGTTTTATTTTGGTTCTGTAATAATTCTGTTAAAAATTCTGTTATAACTTTGTATGAAAATTTAATTTTGAAATTAAGCTAATTTCTCTAATGTTTTTCGATATTATTATTTTAAAATCATGTAGTGTCATCGGGATCTGATCTAATGAAGAAAATTTCAAGTCTCCAGCTCAACGGAAAGTGTGTTTAAAATGGCTTCTAAGATTCCATCCTTTACCCAACCAAGTTAATAAAAAGCTGTTACAAAAGCAAAAGCAAGGATCTAATTCTTACGAATTCATTTTATAGAAGAAGGTCAAGAAAGAAAAAAAACAAAATAATACAAAAACAAAAAAGAAAAAAGCAGATTAAATCTTATAAGTGAAGCCAAAAAAAATGCAGGCCTTATTCATTTTGGCTGTTTAATTTAAAAATTGTTTTGTTTTTCTTTTTTTTTAATAAAAATTTTGGTTTAGGAGTTTTTTGGTTTAGCTTTTTTGATAAAATGTTTTACATAATAGGTACTAATTTTTCATAATAGATACATATACTTTGATTCTGATTATTTGAATAATAAAAATGAATATCAAAAATAAAGTTTGCAAAATAGATTCCTAAAAAATAAAGATTAAGAAAATAATGAAATTGGAATTTTTTATTTGATTTTTCAGATTCATAATGAGTAATTACATACATATTATTCTATTGTGGTTTTAATACCTAGGCAAATTTTCTATTATTTTTTTCATTGATAAATTAATATTATCAATGATAATCAATGATAATCTGCGTAATACAGTGATTATTTTTTTACTTACACTTTAGTAATACATATTAATGCTTTGAAATGGATATTGAATAAGACTAAAAATATGTAGTTGTAACAACTGCTGTAAGCTTTTCTGTTCTTTAAATATGTGTGTAATATGTACTGATTTTTGATTAAATACTGTATATGCTGTATTGAATGGAGATGTATATACTGTATTGAATGGGTATACTGTATTGAATGGAGAATAATATACGTTAGATTATAGATATAGTACTTATGCACTTATATTAATGATATTTTTTCTGAAATATATTATACACATACCACATAAGTATACCTCATGTTTAAATTGCATTATTGACTGATGGATATGATGATAATTTAATAATCTTATGAGAGGAGATTATATTGCAGTTTCTTCGGTAACCGTCCAATGATAAGAAGAATATTTGTCCAAATTTTCAACTCAATCGATCAAACCGTTTAGGCAGGACAACGAAAAAACGAAACGGCCTTAAATGGCTCTCGGGCCGCAATGGGTTAATGAACCAAAACACCATATAGCCTATAACACTTTCCGGGATCGTAGGAACGTTCCTGCAAAATTTGGTTGCAATCGGACTGGTGATTTTTACGTGAAAAGGGCACAAACAAACAAACAAACAAACAAACAAATAAACAAACAAACAGAATTTCTTCCTTATTTATTAGACTAGCAGAGTACCCGGCGTTGCCCGGAGTATTTGATCGGCTTTATGAAATAAAAATTATTAACTTTTGTTTTTGAATTAATATAATTTAATTAATATAGTTGACGTATATTTATAATATCTTCAGATACTCGTAGTTAATATTCTATTTTTTATTACATTTAGTTAAATTGAATAAACAGAGCGAAAAATTAAAGACAATTCGTCTACAAAAAATCTTTAAAGGAATCAATAATCTATTGAGTACACAATTACAGCGAAGTGAGTTTTTACAATATATACGTTAATACCTAAACATAAAATTGCATTTCAATTATAAAAGACCATAATGTAATAATTTTTTTTCGTAAGTAATGTCACTTCATGTTTTTATGAATTATCCTTTTAAGCACATTTTGAAAAATTTGCTATTAGTTTCGCTCTGTCAATCCTTCTGTTTACAAAACTTATATACTGTTTAATAAAGAGCAATGAAATATTAACTATGCATAGGTCTCTTAAAAGAGTAATGTTGTAGAACAACTTTTTTATGTACCCTTACCGTTGGAGATCCTACAGCACCCACAGCTCTTCAAATTTTGAAAAAACTTCTTTTTCATTTACATTTCAGGTTCTGTTTAACATATTTTCAATATAAAAAATACATGATTGTTTTTTACCTTTATAAATCAACCAGAATTTTTTTAACTTTAGTTTTTCTAATTATGTTTCCAAATTGATTGGCTAAAAATATGTGTAAAAATAGTATATGGATAAGAATGTAAGGTTTTCTGTTCTTTAAATATGTATGTACTCATTTTTGATTAAATGATGTACAGAAATGTGAATATGTTTTCTAATTTAATTGATTAAGTTTATAGTATTTTTAAATATACGGATATTATACATACTATATGTACATATTTCAATGGTAATTTATGGGAAACATATTATACACATGCATCTTATATACGTAGACCACATGTAAAGACCACATGTAAGTAATGCATTTCTGAATGATGACATGATGATTATCTAATGTAGGAGATTGTTTCTGGTTTTTAACAACGGCCGAAAATGTTATGTTGTTAAAATTTAAACACAGTATTCTTAAGATACTTAATAAGGTTACTTTAATTACTGTTCTATATTAGAAATTTGCATTGAAAGGTTTTTATGGAATATTAGAAACAGTATAGACAAAAGTAAAGAGTGTTGGAAATATCTTTTTAATAATAATAACAATACACAAAATTAGGCAAAATATTATTAATAAGTGCTCGTGCCGAAATGGGTTAACAAACGTTAACAAACATTTTGTCACAGGCTTAATTTAGAATCATAAATTCATCCTGCCAAATTAGACAGAAATTAGAAACAAAATTTTTTTTTTGACAGTCTATCGTGTCGAAATGTGTTAATGTATCATTACAAAATTTATTGAATGAGTTTGTCTGCCAAAGTGCAATACTTGTGCAAATTTTCAATTGGTCAAATGTTTAAGCACAACAACAAAAAATGAGAATTTCATGGCCTGTAGCGTGATGGGTTAATGAATAGTAACCAAATCAACTCAGAAAGCTTTTGTTATAAAGACCTACACTTTTGTAAATTTTCAACTCAATTGGTAAAACCGTTCAAGTGCGACAGCAAAGAAATTAAAAAATTTTATTGAGCCCTGGTGCCAAAACGGGTTAATCGATCGTAACCAAATCACCTCAGTGAGCTCCTGTTGTAAAGAGCTGCACTTTGATAAATTTTTAACTCAATTGGTCAAACAGTTTAAGTGCGACAACTAAGTAAATTACAAAACTTCACTGACCCCTGGTGTCGAAACGGGTTAATGGATCGTAACCAAATCATCTCAGTGAGCTCCTGTGGTAAAGAGCTACACTTTTGTAAATTTTCAACTCAATTGGTAAAACCGTTCAAGTGCGACAGCAAAGAAATTAAAAAATTTTATTGAGTCCTGGTGCCGAAATGGCTTAATGGATCGTAACCAAATCACCTCAGTGAGCTCCTGTTGTAAAGAGCTACACTTTGATAAAGTTTTAACTCAATTGGTCAAACAGTTTAAGTGCGACAACTAAGTAAATTACAAAACTTCACTGACCCCTGGTGTCGAAACGGGTTAATGGATCGTAACCAAATCAACTCAGTAAGCTCCTGTTGTAAAGAGCTACACTTTGATAAATTTTTAACTCAATTGGTCAAACAGTTTAAGTGCGACAACTAAGTAAATTACAAAATTTCACTGACCCCTGGTGCCGAAACGGGTTAATGGATCGTAACCAAATCAACTCAGTGCGCTCTTGTGGTAAAGAGCTACACTATTGTAAATTTTCAACTGAATTGCTCAAACCGTTTAAGCAGGACAACAGAAAAATTTAATGAACTTCGTTCGGCTCTCCTGCCCAAACGGGTTAACGGAACTTCATAAAAATTTGTCATAGGCTTTTTTTCGAACCATAAAAGCACCATACAAAATTGGACATAAATCGGAAACAAAAATTTTTTTGGAAGCCCGCCGGGCCGAATCCGGGTAAAATATTGTATCCAAATTTCTTCGATACCCGTCTAACGATAAGAAGAATATTTGTTTAAATTTTCAACTCAATCGATCAAACCGTTTATGCAGGACAACGAAAAAACGAAACGGTTTTAAATGGCTCTCGGGCCGCAATGGGTTAATGAACCGAAACGCGATATAGCCTATAACACTTTCCGGGGTCGTAGGAACGTTCCTGCAAAATTTGGTTGCAATCGGACTGGTGGTTTTTACGTGAAAAGGGCACAAACAAACAAACAGAATTTCTTCCTTATTTATTAGATTATTGTACTAAAAAAAAAAAAAAGAAAAATATATCAATATATCAATTTATAATTTAAAAAAAAAAAAATTCTATATGGAAAAATGATTTAATAAAAAAAAAATTAAAATTAAAATCTAATTTGTTCTGATTTAAAAAAATAAAAAAGAGGGAAATAAGCATTTATCTGTTCTTGATATTATATCGATATACCAGCTGATGGTATTCTGGGTAAAGACTTCATAAAAATTTATAAATGTAATATAAATTATGAAAATATGAAAGTTTCAATAAAAACAAATTACAATATTTTAGAAATTCCAATTTTTAGTGGACCCAATAATCAAACAATAGTAATATCAGCTCGTTCTGAAGTTGTAAGGAAATTCTCTTTACCTTCAGACAAGGACTGTTTAATTTTAAACCAAGAAATTTCAGAAGGTGTATTCATACCAAGAACAATAGTGGCTTCTAAAAACCCATTTGTTCGTGTTATGAATACAAATTCAGAAAAAAATTAATTTCACAAAATATTGAATTAAAAACTCTACCATTGTCCGACTTTCAAGTAATAAAGTTTAAATCAAATTTTATAAATTCAAATCGTAAAGAAGAACTTCAAAAACTTATTACAAAAAATTCAAATAAAATTTATTTACCCAATTTACTTAAATTATGCGTTGAATATTCCAATATATTTCAATTAGAATAAGACCCTATGTTTGTTAATAATTTTTACAAACAAAAATTGAAAACAGAAAATAATCCAGTTTACATAAAAAATTATAGACAAGCTCATACGTAAATAGACGACATAAATAGACAAGTCGACAAATTACTTAAAAACAATCTGATTGAACCCAGTCAATCCAACTACAATAGTCCAATAATTTTAGTACCGAAAAAAGGTGATCAGAACAAATGGCGAATGCGTATTGATTATAGGATGGTAAATAAAAAATTAATTGCAGATAAATTTCCACTTCCAAGAATAGAAAATATTCTTGACAATTTAGGTAGAACTAAATTTTTTTTAGCACACAATCAGGTAGTTATAGATGGAAAGTTCTTCCATTTGGACTTAACGTCTCACCGAACTCTTTTTCTAGAATGATGTCACTTGCCTTCGCAGGTGCTACTTCAATATGTAAAAAATATAACTTAAAATTAAACCCTGAAAAGTGTAAATTTTTCAAATCAGAAATTACAGAAGTTACTTGGATCATAAATATACTAATCAAGGTATATATGCAGACGACTCTAAATTTGAGGTCATTTCTAAATCTAATAATGAAATTTTATGTAAAATATTTAAATAAAGAAAATGTATAGTCAATTTAGATATGAGTAAATTTACGGTTAAAAAGAAGTAACTTTAGAGTTTCTTTAGGAAAAGAAACTAATAAAATAAATATAAAAGAATTAGAAATTGATAATAGAGATTTTATATTTACTCAACATACAATAAACAACTTTAAAGAAATAGGTAATAGAAGTAAAGAAATTAAAAATCGCGATAATTAACTCTCCAAAAACGGTTGAGAAAAAATTTGATATAAGTATTATACTAAATCAGTATCATAATGATCCTATGTTCGGAGGACATGTAGGACAAAAACGCCTATATGCTAAATTAAGAGCAAAATACTATTAGAAAGGAATGGCAAAAAACATTTCAAAATTTATAAAGAACTCTAAAAAATGTCAAATAAATAAAGCAATATTAAAACATAAAGAAGTGTTACAAATAACAGATATACCTCAAAAACCGTCCGATATAGTTGTAATTGATACAATTGGTCCTTTACCAAAGATCATAAATAATAATCAATACGCAGTAACAATTATCTGTGATTTGACAAAATTTTTAATAACGGTACCAATTCCCAACAAAGAAGCTAAAACAGTTGCAAAAGCAATCGTTGAGAATTGTGTTTTGATATTTGGACCTATGAGAAGTATTCTAACAGATAAAGGAACTGAGTATAAAAATCAAATAATAAGAGAAGTTCTTAGTTTGTTAAATATAGAACATAAATGTTCAACAGCTTACCACCATGAAACATTAGCAACCATAGAAAGAAATCATAGAGTTCTTAATCAATACTTACGCTCATACTTACCATATTTTACTTACTCTCATAATTCTACACCAAACGTTTGCTTTCGAGAAAAATACGCTCCATTCTAATTAGTTTTTGGGAAAGCACCATTAATTCCAGAACTGATATTAACTAGTAAATTTTGATAGTTACAGTAAATAACTAAAATAAAATTTACAAGTCATGAATAAAAATGCTCAATACCTCTTATATAAATCAGAGCTAAATAATAAAAGAATATATGACCAAAAGACAAAAAGGCTATAACTTTGAAATTAAGGATAGGGTTTTATTAAGAAAAGAAAATGCACACAAATTAGATGCACTATATAACGGACTATTTGAAATTACAGATATTATAGGTGTAAATATAAAAATTAAAACTTCAGATAATAAAGAAGAAACTGTACATAAAAATAGAGTAGTTAAATTCATAAATTAAATACATAGTTCTAAAAGTAGAATAATTAATATTAATAACCTTAATGAGTTTTAATATGTATTTTTTTTTTTATTTTTTTTTTAACGTTTAATATTTACTTAATATCTTGACCTAGCTTAATAAAATTGTTCATTACCTAATACAAAATTTTAAGTGATCTACTTTAATCAAATTAATGAGTTGCTAGCTCAGCAAAATTATATGAAAATTTTTTTTTTGTCACAAATTAAACAAATTTTAATTTTTTTTTTGTATATCAATTTATTTGTATCATAACAATAATAAAATATAGTAAATAGTATTAAGAGTTAAGACATAATACGAACATTTTTTTGTTACCCTCACGAAAATATCGGATAATATTTCAAATGTAAAAAATTATTAAATGAAAAGGAAAGCGAAAAAAAAAGGAATAAAATATTTTTTTTTGTAAACAAAAACAATTTTTCGATATAAACATTTTTTTTCCCTTTCCTTTTTCTTTTGGAGGGAGGTGTAATATAAAATACATACATAAGTAGTGAATAGCATAATGATTTGCCCTTATTAACTTAAAGTTAAGAATTATACAGGTCGTCAACCTTTTGTTTAATTTACATTCTTTACTAAATTCCTTTGAATGCATTGACCGACCTGATTAAGATAAATTTGATGTATTATATTAATACAATGTATACAATGCATTGAATAATTCATATCTGATACTTTCTTTGATTGATGTCACTAAACTAAGGAATGCAATAATTATGCTATGCTACTTATTGTAGTATTTATTGATAAGAATGTAAATCGTATCGATTACAATATCGTTTTATAATTATGATTTGTAATTAAAAGTAATGTATTAGTATCAGTAGCGTTAGTTCTAAACTCTAAGTTATAAATAAGGTAAAATATGATAATAAATAACAGTTCATTTATATAAGTAAGAGAAGTCATACTGAGTTTTTATTGAATTAACCTGGTAAAGCGAACCTAATTACAATTTAAATAATGGGTGGTAAACATTATTTAAAATGTTTGCGATGTAATTTTGTAAGTAAAAGAAAGAATACGAAGAGAAAATTTATTACTCACCAAAAAGCAATAAAAAGTAATACGTTATACCATAAAGTAACTATATACATATTCACATGAGTAGTATAGGCTATGAGAGTTATAGATATTGAAAATATACATCTGGCAACTCTAAAATGGGAAAAGTCTTGCATAAAAAGTGAAGTTAAGGTATACGGCAACCTTAATTATGAATAAAAATTAAATGAAAAAAAAAAAATGCTGATAATTTAATGCTGATAATAAAATTTAGTATGTTTGTTAATAGCATAGAAAATTAAAATAACGTCAGGGAATTTCATAGTTGGTGTTATCAATGAATAGTTTTTTGTATACGGTTTTGAATTAAGAATTTAAAAAAAACATAAGAGTTGTTAAAAAGTGTAGTAAATTATTAAGTCTGAGTGTATGGTGCTAAAGAAATTCCTTTTAGAAAAAAAAAAAAAAAAATTAAGATTAAAAATTTGTTTTGTGGTTTCTTGAATTTGAAATTATGATGATAAGAAAATATGAATAATTAGGTTTTGAAATAATAGAATAAATAGAAAGTTCTTATCTAAGTATAACTGATAATGTATAATATTTAAAAAATAAGCAAATTTTTTAAATTGTAAAATAAAAATCTGAAATGACGTCAGGGGGATTCCTTTAAAATTATATAAAAAAAGAAAAAGAAAAATATATGTTCGAAAACGTTTTATTTAGTATTTCTTCGATATTTTTTTTCTTTAAATTTTTTCACAATTTTAGTTAATTTTAAAAGACATCTCTTAGAAAATTCAAATGAATTGAGGTTAAATAAATCTATCCATTTATCATAAATTTCATAGTAATTATTTAATAAATAAATGGCTGTTATCAATGAGTAGTTTTTGTATGCGGTTTTACGTTAAGAATTTAAAATACATAAATGTTAGATAAGGGTTGTAAAAAAGTGTTGAGTGAAAAAAACTAAATTTCTTAGGAATTCTTTAAAAAACAAAAAAAGTTTTTTTTTTAATTCAATTTCAATTAGGATGTATGTGGTTTTATAGTGTCCAAAAGAGCAAAAAATCTAAAATTAAGTCTAATTCTTATTTGTTTAAAAACTAAAAATTAATAGAAAAGCAATAATTCTAAATATTCTAATGAAATTAATCAATACATAAAATCACTTTTCTTATGAAACCATTTTTTTTTCTTTTCTTTGATATATTAACTTTATGTGTGCAAAATAATCAAATTCAATTTCTAGTATGTGTTCTTCTAATACTAAAAAAAAAAAGAAAATTTGATCTAGCGAAGTTAAATATTTTTTATAAAAAATATTGTTTGAGTTTTATTTTTTAAAATTCAGAGTCAGGATGTTTGTGGTTTTCTGGTGCTAAAATGCAAAGAAATTTAAGATTTTTTTTTTTGTGTTTGAGTTTTACTAGTATTAAGGTTCAAGCGTTATCTAACGTTCAATGACATACGATGAGTATAAAATCAACCACAATTTTACTGAAAATTACAGTTAAAATCAAAATGCCAAGAGCATCAGCAATTAAAAAAATGGGGTACTTAATAAATATTGCATAATGGAGGCATATAGTTCAGGCAAATTATATCATATATTTTATATTATATATGATATACAAAACGGAGCCTTTGACGGTGAAGAGTTATTCATGGAAGCATGCTATCAAAATTCAAAAGAACCAGTATACTGTGAGGAATGTTTCGAATCAACATAGAAGCTGCACAATGAAACAAAAAGAAAAACTCTGCATGGAACTTTTTTTAAATTTATTGAAGTTGCATCTTTTGATTCTGTGGAAGATGCCAAGGAATTTGAAGATGAGTATGGCCCACATGCTTAGGCTGTCACAAATTGAAGTGTATCTTGATAACTTCAGCTGAAGTGAGCACTGAAGCTCAAAAATTGAAAAAAAAACTTTTAAACAGAGTGTAAAATAAAAAAATAGCAAAATAAAAAAAATTTTTAGGTTTCAATTTAATATTTTTTTTTTTTTATATATAATATATTTTCAGATTTATATGAATATTAGAAAAAAAAAGTAAACCGCAAATCATATCACCAAATTTTTGTTTCCAAGTAATAATTTCATAAGAATTTTAAAAAAGTCTTTGATATGAAGTACTATAAAAGCGTAAAAACAATTCCTTTAAAACATTAGTACCAATTGAACTACATACGAGCGAAGCTACACAAAAAAAAAGAAAGAACAAAAATGAATAAAAATAATTTCAAAAGAAAACTTGATTTTGAGGATCAACAGATGAACAGCTTGAATCATAATAATTAAAAAAAATAAATAAAACAAATCAACAGAAAGGATGATGATGATGATAATGAAGTAGAAATGGATCCACTATTCATTCAAAGTAAAGAAGAGCATGAGGATGAGGATCAAGATATTCTTACCAATTTCTTATCTAACGTTAATACAACACCAAAACGGTATAAACCACTATCAAGCATTGCAATGGGGAAGGAACTTTCAATAACATTTTTATCCGAAAAAAATGAAATCACCGATGATGGGATTATAAGAAGCGTGCTAATTGAAACCAGCGAGTTTACACTTATTTACCCAAGAGGTATGCTGATATGCATAAAACGAACATTATCGATGCTTTAAATAAAAAAATTCAAAATAATAAAGCTAAAAATATAAATTTAATGTTTTATCTAAAATAGATAAATTGTTTATGTTAAAGTTTTATTGTAAAGAATGTAAAAATTAAATTACATTAAGATATTGGCTTATTCTATTTAAAAAAAAAAAAAAAGGAAAAAAATTTTTTAAAGAGACGTTTTTAGTTTATATTCAATTAAACAAAAACAAAAATAAAAAAAAATATAATTATAAAATTAACAACATCTTTTCCATTAACAGTTTTTTTTATTACTGTTCGAATATTTATTTTGAAGAGGCATAATATCCTGTTTAGTTTAAGGAAGTCACTCAAACACTAATTATCTTTTAAGAAATGAAATTTATAAAAGTAGATAATGCAGTTAAAGTTAAAAATTTTGATCAAAATTCAAAAAAACAAATGAAAAGATATGGTAAATGCTTCCCAGATAGTGTAAGACGATTAATAGTTGGGTCTTCAAATTGTGGTAAAACTAATGTTATGATAAGTATGCTTTTAGATTCTAAAGGGCTTAAATTTCAAAACATATATATCTACTCGAAATTATTGCATCAATCTAAATACAAATATTTAAAAAAATTAATAAAACCAATCAAGAGAATGGGATATAAGGAATTTTCAAATAACGTTGATGTACTTGAACCATCAGCCTCACAACCAAACTCAATATTTATTTTTGATGATGTAGCTTGCGATAAGCAAGATAGCATAAGAGCATATTTTTGTATGGGGCTTCACCAAGAAGTAGATAGCTTGTATTTGTGTCAGTCGTATACAAGAATTCCAAAGCATTTAATTAGAGATAATGCTAGTAGATAGGATATGGGCATCCAATGTATGAAACCAATGAGCGGCAGTTTTAAAAGCTTTAAGCTATAGGTTGCTTCTCCTAAATGTATGCAATAAAATTGTGATAAGTAAAAAGTTTTATGCTTTTGAGTATTTTAAATTAAGCTTAGCGGTAGAATATCAGTTATGTTTAAATTTCAAATTAAAACAGTAATAAGCTAAAGATATTGTGCTTACTGTTCTTAATTAAATATGAAAAGTTTTTAAAGTTTGGTTTGGTTTAAATACAAAGTTAATATTATCAAAGTTTAAACTTGATTTAATATTTCCGTGAAAATTGAAAAAAAAGTTTTATAAATTAAAATAAAAAATAAATTTAAGCTGAATATTATTTATTATTCCTAATTAGATATGAAAAGTTTTTTAAGTTTGGTTTATTTTTAATATTATTAAAGTTTAAGCTTGATTTAATATTTCTGTGAAAAATGAAAAAAAAGTTTTATAAATTAAAATAAAAAATAAAATAAGCTTAAGCTATTGAACGGAATATTCTTAATTAGATATGAAAAGTTTATTAAAGTTTAAGCTTGATTTAATATTTACGTGATAAATTAAAAAAAGTTTTATAAAATAAAAAAATAAGCTTAAGCTATTGTGTTAAATATTCTTAATTAGATATGAAAAGATTTTAAAGTTTTGACTTAAATACAAAGTTAGGTATCCGGCTAGTTTATCGCAATAACAAATTCATAGCAAAGTTCATCGCCCGCAATTCATCGTAAGCAATTCATCGTAAGCAATTCATCGCAAGCAATTTATCGCAAGGAAATATTCATCGCGAAGTTTATGGCGATGAATATCCGATACCTAATGAATTGATATACCTAATAAAATATTCACTTTGTATTTTCCAAAAAAAAAATCTAGCAGCCTTAATTGGTAATATCAAATATATTTTCTAATTTCAAAAATTGAAAATTATTCAGATATTATTTATAATATTAAAGCTGAATAAAAATAGGGATACTTAAATGGAGATTGAATATTCATACGTAGAAAGTGAGAAAGGTAAACAACAAGTTCTTCTTGATGGGTTTGTTTACAACAAGGAGCGCGTGACTAACGAAAAATCTATTTGGAAATGCGTAAGCTATTTTAAAACAAAATGTAAGGCACGATTGCATATAATAAAAAATGTGATTTCTGTACCACCATCCGAGCATAACCATGCTGGAGAAGCAGCGAAAGTCGAAGTAGCACGCCATATGAAAAGTATAAAAGATGAAGCGAAAAAATCATTACCAGGCACGACACAAAGAATTTTATCAAAAGAATCTGAAACTATCTCGATTTCTGTTGCAGCCCAGATGCCACAAAATCATTCTATAAAAAGACGTATTCGAGCATCTAGAAGAAATGATGCTGCTGGTGATAAATATGAACCAATACCAACCAATAAGGATTTTTATATTCCAGAAAAATATTGTTTAACTGCAAAAAAAGAAAGATTTATTTTTTTTGACAGCATTGTCGAGGATAGTTCAGGAAATAATCGCATAATAATTTTTGGTACTAAAGAAAATGTGGAAATTTTAGCCAAATCTTCCGAGTGGTATGTCGATGGTACATTTTCTGTATGCCCACTATTATTTACACAACTGTATGTAATTCATGGTATTATTTGTGGTCATCCGATTCCACTTGTATTTGCGCTTCTGCCAAATAAAATGCAGTCAACATATGTAAGATTGCTAGTTGCATTGAAAACAGAGTTTCCATATATGAACCCATCGAAGGTGCACATGGACTTCGAAAGTGGTGTTATATCTGCCTTCAAAATAATATATCCAAATATTAAATTTCAATTATGCTTCTTTCATTTTAAAAAAGCTGTGTATCGTAAATTATGTACCATTGGACTTAAAACAAAATATGACACTGATCCTTGTTTTGCGTTAAAAGTGAAACATTTGATTTCTTTGGCGTTTGTTCCACATGACAAGGTTATTGAGTATTTTAATACACTTATTCAAGAAAAATTTTTAGCGGAAGAGGCAACTTCATTTCTCAATTATTTCGAGGAAACTTATATAGGCAAGATGGGTTTAGGAGGAATTCGTAGACCATCAAGATATGCAATTTCATATTAGAACGTTTTCGAAGCTGTTAAAAATAACGCGGACAAAACAAATAATCGATATGAAGGTTGGAACAACAAATTGCAAAATCTAATTCAAATTGATCATCCACACATGTGGCTCTTTACTACAACTTTAATTAGTGAACAATCACAAAATGAAATGTTAAGATAACAATATATTGCTGGAGATAGCGGAGAGTCAAAATATAAGCGCTATAGAGATAGCTCGGTACGTTGCAAAAATGCAATAGAAAATTTTGAAAAATTGCCACCAGTTATATTCTTGAGAAGCATGGCTCATAATTTTGATATTGGAAGGGTTACAAAAATGTATGATGATGTCAATAATTAAAAACTTTATTACTATATTTTGTTTTATTTTTGTTTTTTCATTTTTTATTTTTGTCTACACAATAAATTTCGTTATGTTTAATTTATCATTATTTGAATATTTAACTCAATTTATTATTATTTAATTATTTAACTCAGAGTTAAATAATTAAATAATAATAAATTGCTTGCGATGAATTGCTTACGATGAATTGCTTGCGATGAAATGCTTGCGATAAACGAGCCTAGAATCCAAAGTTAATATACAAAACTAATATCAATGTTAAAATTCTTCTTATACTCATTACACTTTTTTCTGCATACTTTTAGGCGAACGCTTGGTTATGAAACTTAAAACTTGATTTAAAATTGCTGAAATATTTTTATATGTGGGAAGCTATGAAAAGTTTTTCAAGCTTTTAGTTTGGTTTAAATACAAAGTTATTATAATCAAAGTTTAAACTTGATTTAATATTAACCTAAAGAATTGAAAAAAAGTTTTAAAATTTAACCATAAAAAACTTAAGCTATTGTGTTGAAAATTCGAAATTAGTTATAAAAAGTTTACATTATTTTTTATTTAGGTGAAAAGTTTTTAAAGTTTTGTTTAAATATAAAATTATAAAATTTTTTATAATTTTATATTTAAACAAAAAATTTAACAGATGTAAGTTCAGGTTCATAAAAACTACCTTTTATTAGTTTTTTAGTGTAATCAAATAAATTATATGTAATTGGATCTGTTCTTTTTATTTTCGCTATTGTAAAAATTTCTGTTGACCAATTTGGTTGATAACCTTTTGTAAATATACCTTTATATTTACTTATACGAACAGAATCTCCAATGTTGTATTTGGGTTTTCGGAATACTTTTAATTTATTGTAGACAGTTTTTAATAATAATTTCTCATTTTTCTTTGTAACCTTTTTAGGTGGAAGTTTAATTGTATGATGATATGTTGAGTTATATTTTTCTATTAGCGATGGTAGAATAGTTAACCATTTATATGTGCCTTGTAAACTGAATTGTTTCCACATCATGTTTTTCAGAGTGCGATTGACACGTTCTACAATTGATGCTTTTAGTTCTGAATGGTTAATTTTATTTTTCCATTCATTTTTCCATTCCATTTTATTTTTCCATTAATTATTAGATTTTGAAATTTTTTTTGAAAAATTCCGTACCTTGATCAGATTGTAAATTTTTTGGTTTTTTACCAGCCACCTTAAAAATATTTTTCATTGCGATTAAAACATTATCAGCGCTTTTGTTTTTAATCCGTTCAGCATACGCAAATTTTGAGAATGTATCAATAACTGTTAATAAATATTTATATGCCTTATTAAATTTTGCATATGGAATCATTTCAACCAAATCAATTTGCCAAGTATCATTTAAACCCTTTTGAATAAATTTTCTTCGTATAAATTTTCTTCTAGCACCTCTATGTATTTCTGACACAACTTGTAGCCTCGAATAATGTCGTACCATACCATTTAATTATGTCGTACCTCGTACCATTTAATTAAATTTTCCAAAGTGATTCTATAATTTTCTATTGTATGACATTCACATGTGTCTGGTCCAGAAGTAGAATTATCATATGCCCACGGACAAAGGGCAAAATGAGTACCATAAATTGAAGTGAATTTATTTACTCCGGAAAATTTTTTAATGTGTTTATATAGATGTAATATTACTTTCTTATGATCATCTAATAAAACGGAGGAATAAATATTTAAGAACTCCTCTACTTCCATAATTTAAAATGACTGTATAAGAATATGTTCGCTGCTTTTATATGATCTCTAAATTATATTTTAAATTCAATTTCTTATTAGACACATACCAAAAATGATTAATTTTATTCATCCATTTACAATGATGATAGCGGGACCATCTGGTTGTGGAAAAACAACATTTGTGTGTAATTTAATTGAAAATATTGAAGGATTGATTTATCCGAAAATTGAAACAATAAAATGGTGTAACCCAGAAATTTCTGCTATTCCAAAAAATCTAGCTTTTCCTAATATAGACTTTTATACCAGTATCCCAAAAGAAATAAGTGGTAATGAAAATAAACCTACTTTAATTGTTCTAGATGACTTAATGTTAGATTCTGCAAATAAATAGGTATGTGAACTACTTACTAAAGGTTCGCACCATCGTAATTTATCTATTATATTGTTAACTCAAAACGGTTTTCATCAGGGAAAATTCTCAAGAGATATTTCATTAAATTGTAAATATTTAGTGCTTTTAAAAAACCCTCGAGGCAAATCACAGATTTTTCCTCTTGCTAGACAACTATATCCGGAAAATATAAAGAGTTTCTTGAGAGTATATAATGAGTCAACATCAAAACCACATGGTTATATTGTGTTGGATTTAACACAAGATATTAACGATTTATTTCGTATTAGAACTAATATTTTTTCCAAAGAATATTGTATATGTTTCTGTGATACGGGTGATTTGAATAACAGCTGTCAAAAATATGAAACGATTGAAGAAAAACCAACATATATTACATGTACTAGGAAAGTGCAACAAGAAGAAATTTCGTAAAAATATTCTTAAATATTGTGATGATGATATTATAAAAACTATTGCTGAAATTACAATCAATATATTAAATGGCAATAATAAAATATCACCAGCACAAAAAGCAAAATTAAAAAAACATAAAAAACAATTAAGATTTCTAGCCTGTGCTAAGAAAAGTATAAAAGCCAAAAGAAAAATATTTGTTCAACATGGTGGATTTTTACCAACTTTAATCGGAACTATATTATCTGGTGTAATAGGGAAATTGCTCAGTAAGACATAATGCAGCGAATGATTGTTATGTCACCAGAAATATTTTCAAAATTTAGTAAATTATTTCAAGGTGATAAAAACTTGGATTTATTAGATCAAAAAATGAAAAAAGTTTTATACGATAAAAAATTAAAACCATTGCAAAAATGGTACTTATATCGTCAAAATCTTCTCAAATATGGAATTAACAAAAGACACGCAAACAAATTACCAGAAAAGACTAATAATCTTACATTTGATACAGGCACTCAAACAAAATTCTTTTCCAAACGAGATGCATATACAGAAACTGAATTACCTAAAAACAAATCAACATCAGCACAGACTAATTTTGCACCATTAGTTACTGATGAAGTGTTTGAATATGATCCTAAAAAAGAGCATTCACACATGGAAATCGATTTAACACATTACGATTTAGAAACAAAACATTACGATTTTAGGAAACAAAAAAACGAAAACTGAAACCTTTACTAAGAAGTCCAAAACTAAGAACTTCATCAACACCGGAATGGACAACATATAAATAATGCAACATTTTATATTTTAGAAGAAGTTAACAAAGATGGATGGTCAAGATGACTTCTATGTAACATTGTTTAGTAATGATAAATTAAAACTATTTCCAGACAACACTTTAGCTTCATTCGAAAATAAATTACCTTTGATTTAAGAAACGGAAACTGGAAAGTAGGTCTTTAATATCGGGGAGTATAATGTTTATGTAAGAAACATTGAAAAACCTCTTGAAAAAATCAAAGTAACCAAATCTATAGGTTACATATGATATGATAGGTTACATATGATGATTCGGAATTACATTTGGATGATTGGAAGTTTAATTTTTTGCCAACGCTTATTAAAAATATAACTCCTAATGAGTTATGAAATGGAGATCTCCGTTTCGCTTGGAAATGGAGATACATATCGAGATTTATCGTCAACCTACATCAAATTTAAAATTCAAATATTAAAAAAAGATGGATCAGTTTGGAGTGCAAATGATAAAGTAGGAACCGGAGCTGATATAAAAGCAGCCCCGCAACCCAGTGTTGTAAATAATTTATTACACTCTTTAATTAAACAATGTAATGTAACTCTAAATGGGGAAAACATCACTCCTTCAGACTCCTTATACCACTATAAAGTATACTTAACTACTTTACTAAATTATGGTACAGATTCCAGTCAAACACATCTGGAAGCATCTGGTTGGGAATTGGATAAACCAAATGTAAATGATTTTAATAATTCTGGTTCTAAATCAAGACAAAAATCATACAACAATTCTACTGTAGTAGAATTAATGGGAAAATTACATGTAGATTTCTTCAACACTCCCAAATTACTTTTAAATAACGTAGACAAAGCAATTCGGCATTAGAAAAACAATATTTTTTTATTTTCTTTAACGATAACGATGATAGTTATTTAAAAATTCTCGAAGCTACATTATACATGAAACATTTAACAATTAATCCTAGCATATTAATAGCACATAATACTGTTTTGGAAAAGGCTAACGCAAAATATTTTTATACGAGAAGTGAAATCAAAACATTTACAATTCCAGCTAACACATCCAACATATCATTGGATAATATATTTATAGGGCAAATACCAAAAGCTCTTGTATTTTGCATGGTTAATAATGAAAATTTTAATGGTAAAAGATCAAAAAATCCATACCATTTCGATCATCAAAATCTCACACAATTTCAATTATATGTGAATGGAGTGCCTACACCAAAATCTGCAGTTGAAACAAGTTTTACATCGAATAACAATTGCAATTCTCGTGCATATTTAACATTATTTAGCGGAACAGGTATACATCATTCTGATATATATTAAATTTCAAAAGGACTATTTTCAAAAGGTTATACAATACTAGCTTTTGATTTATCACCAGATGGTTCTGGAACTGATACATGTCAAAGTTTATTAAACCAGGGAGTTGTAAAGATTGAAGCAAGACTCAGTTCTCCATTAACTTCAACATTAACATGCATTGTGTTTGCAGAATTCGATGCCAGTATCGAAATTGATAAAAATCGCAACGTCTACTTAAACATATAAAAGGAAGCTTATTGGACCATCTCTATTCATTTGAAAATGGCATATGCTGTAGTAGATTTATCGTTCTGTACGGATAACAATACAATATTTTTAAAAAATCTAGCTGTAGCTGGAATAAAAGAAAAATGTAAAACTATTGTAAAGGAATTAAAGTATAAATTCCCAACCAAAGATTTAAAAAGAACAGACATCAAGAATTACTCTTTTGGGCATATAGACAATGAAAAAACAACTAATAATTTAATAAATTTGCTTGAAAAATTCGATATAGTGTTCACAAATGGTAAACTTAAAGTTGAATTTTTAACAGCATACATAAGTGGAAATACTCAGCTAATTGATATTTCTCGTTTACAAAAAAATGAATACACTTCAGATAACGAAAGCGCTGAAATGTAATAGTGTCACACGTAAATTGTTTAAAGGTGTTTTTGCTCTTGATCAAATACTGAAAAATATTTAAAAACCTGGTATTTTAGTAATTAACACCGACACTTCTACCAAAAAAGGAACACATTGGTTAGCAATTTTCGTGCCA
Source organism: Poecilobothrus nobilitatus (assembly GCA_947095535.1). Lineage (NCBI taxonomy): Eukaryota > Metazoa > Arthropoda > Insecta > Diptera > Dolichopodidae > Poecilobothrus > Poecilobothrus nobilitatus. The sequence continues at coordinate 147,006,336 of OX352772.1, forward strand.
GTTCAAGGCTGTGTAGAATATTTTGATTCATTTGGAAATCCACAATTCCACAATGAGATTGTGAAATTTCTACAAAATCAATCAAAATGTTTTGTTTTCAACAATAAGCGTTTACAAAGTGACCTTACATCAGTCTGTGGACAATATTGTTGTGTATATTTATGGATGCGATGTAACTGCAAGAGCATGAAAAATTTTATTAATTTATTCAACACAATATCATCCCCACTCAAAAACGATAAAAAAATACAGAGAATGTTTCGAACAATTTTTAAAAAATGTTAAGTTTAAACACTATAAATACAAAACTTTCAAGCTATAAAACTAAACAGTTTAAAAAAAACATGGAGCCAACATAAAATGCTGAAGTATTTGTCGAAAAACAAATAAACAACGACGAAGCACAACAAAAAAATCTTTTATTAAGCTATATTTACTATTTGGATAAAAAACAAACAATAAAAATACAAATTGGATTTAATGTTGAAAATTTAGCTGCAACAATAATTTTCCAACGTCATCGCAAAGTCATTAGCGAGATGAATTATTTGCAGTGGCATGCTTTTTATGTAGATTTTACAAACATTCAACCAAAATTAAATTCAAATAAATTTCCACTCAAATTCAATCATACAGAGCAAACTAAAAAACTAACATTGGAACTAGATGAGTACACCCGCTTTTGCCTTATGTTGGACTTTATACAAGCAGTGATGTCATATAACAATGGAGCTAAATTAAATGTGCGGGAATATGTATTCAAGTATTTCGACAGATGTATTGAAAGGAATAAACTGAAATTGGAACAAGAAGATTTTTACATTCCTATGAATTTACATATAGCACAGTGCAATTTTATTCTAGACTATTTTATGAAATACCATTGTTTATGTCTGAAAAAATATATTGTGCAACAATAAATAAAACAAATATTTTTTAAAACCAATTATTATTATCTTTTATTAAATAGATGTACAAGTTTATACAATTTTTTACAGCACATCTTTGCAACAAATTTTCTGTATTATGATGGTGAGGGCAAATGGTGATGTAATTTCTTAGTTTCTGTAGAGATGGAATTTTGTTATCTAAATTGATAACTTTTACTGAATTTGAAATAAAAGTGTCTAAAAATTGCTTTTTTTTAAGACCTTTTACATAAACAACATCAAATATAGTTGTTAAATGTTCCTCAAAGACATTTTTAACTTTTAAATACTCTATAAAGCCAACATTCCAATCCAAGTTATTAATGTTCTTTTTGTTGTACTCATTTTGTCGTTTAACATCACTATTTAACTCTTCAAATGAGTACGGTGCTTTAAATATATATAACATTGGTATTAGAGTACCATCAGCTATCAAAGAAAATTCTTTCAAAAAATATTGTTTGTTATTTCCAATAACAAATTGTAAATCAACTATAGCTTTCCTGCTACAACAACAGCTACTGCTGCTGCTTTTGTTGTTGTTGTTGTTGCTATTCATTTTGTTCTTTATTATAATAAAAAACTAATAACCAAGCCTGCTTTTATTTATAACTCTGATTTCATAAACAAAAGTGGGGATATCTAGATATACTACATAAACAAAAGTGGGGATACCTAGATATACTAAAGAGCAGTAAATTTTTAAAGCTATTAACGAACCTGCGCAGACCGTTTTTGGACCTTCGCAGACCGTTTCGGACCTTCACAGACCGAAACTAGTCTTGAATACAGGCCCCTCGCGCCAAGGGACCCCCTTAGCACCATCATAAGTATCTGAAAAAGAAAAATTTTTTTCCTTTTCTTTCAAAATAAATAAAAAAAAAAAAATAAAAAAACAAATTAAATTTTTAATATTATACTTTATTTATTTAAAAAATTTTTCCTGCGATTCGATATTATCCGATGGAATTAATTCAAATAATACCATATTTCGTTTGTCTTTATCCCGTCCAAAAATTTGAAATAAAAATGCGCTCTATTCAATTCCTCTAATTCCGGTTCGTTTGTTACTTTTTTTGAAAACCTGTCCGGCATGAAAAATATAATTTTTTCATTGGTTATTGGATCTTCTACCTCACATAGCACCACCGTTTGACCTCTTTTCGTCTCTAAAAAGCGCCAGGAAATCACCTCGTATATTTTATTTTTGTGTAAAATATCAATATTTTTATATTTTTGACCTGAACCCACTCCCAAATCCATTAAACTTTTTAAAAAACCCAAACCAGCCTAATAAAAAATAGAAAATAAAAAAAAATAAAAATATCTTACCATATTGTTTGTAATATTATGTACTCTTAATAAAGTAAATAGTAAATAATTTTTAATGATAGTAAAGCAAAATTGTTGTCTTTATATATGAAAAAACTTTACATATGACTTCCCTACTAATTAACTCATTATGCAATTATGCAATTTTTTTTTTTTTTTTATGATTAGAATAGTAATGCAGGTGTGCGCCTTTCTAAAAAAGTTAATATGGTAATACAATGCAACATTGTTGTAGTATTTGAAAAATATAATATAGATTATAAAGTTGATTAATAGATTACAATATTACGGCTGATGTGATGTATCAAAAAAAAAAAAAAAGTTAATATGCTAATAAGATGCAACATTGTTGTAGAATTTATAACTTATAGTAAGTAAATTCATATTGAGCTTTTTAAATGTATTTATCCGGTGGTTTTTAAAAGTATGTGATCTTATGTTATAATTATATTTTTACGCGACAAATTAATTCAATATAAAATACAATGTAAACCACTGTATAGTATTCTCATATGTTGTAACCTTGTTTCACTTTTTTTTAGAAATTAAATCATTAATTACAAAATAGATTGATTAATTGATTGTATGCATTTAATTCTGTAGTTTATAAATGATATACAGGAATGTGATTATGAAAATCATGACTAGAATTTGGGCGGTTGGTTAAAAGAATTATGTAATCTGCAACATTAGATAAATTCAATATTCATTTTATGTTATGTTATAAAAAATTTGTGTATATATACCATTGACTGCTTGAGTTTGCGTTTTAGATCAATAAAGTTAAGTCTAAGTTAAATTTGTTTATAGACAACAAATTAAGATTGATTTTTAAAACATCCAACAAAGAACTTTTATATAGTGAAATGGAGCCAGAAGCAAAGAAAATTAAATTAACTGGAAAAGGAGTAAGTTACGTCTGTGAAACTTGTTCAAAAAGTTTTACAAGAAAAAATCATTTAAAAGAGCACATGAGAATTCACGAAAATTTGAATAGAAGTAATTGCAACAATTGTAATGCTGAATTTTCAAGGCATAGGAATATGTTACGTCACATGAAGCAACATAGGTTTTGTGAATGTTGTAATGTTAGAGTTAACAATTGGAGCAACCATATTCGCTCAAACATTCATAAAAACAAAGCTGCGAAGAATTTTGGTGATAATATAAGATTGATTAAAGAGTCATTTGAAAACCAAATCCAAACTTATATAATTGACAATACTGATGAATCTATAATTAATCCTACTGAGTTTTTGAAAACTATTAAAGAAGAAGCATGCACACTTTTGCGGATAAGCTTATTAGAATTTGACTGTTTTAAAGTGAATGTTGAACTTTTTGCTGAATATGCAAAGATGAGTAATGATGATGATGAAATGGCTATTTCTATAAAATCATTTCAAACCCAAATGGCTGCAATATTAAATCAAGATGATATTGAAATTGAGTTTGAAAATATATTATATAAAATACAACAACGAACAGAAGAATTTCAAGAGAAAGATAGCGGCTGGGGTTTAATAAGAATTATAGGTTTAGAATTGAATATTAATAAATACCAACCCATAAGAGGATCCAGTTTCATAAAACTACCAAAAGATATAGAGGGTAAACGTGCTTGCATTAACATAAAAAATTCTGACAATTATTGCTTTAAGTGGGCAATAATATCGGCTTTAAAATTGTCTACAAGTAATCCAGAAAAAACTACTTCTTATAACATAGCTGATATCAACTTAGAAATTATTGATCTAGAAGGAGGATTAATATCAACTGTTGACTTTAGTAGCATTGATTTTCCAGCAAAGATAACTGATATAAAGATGTTTGAAAATCGAAATCCTGATATTAGCGTAAATATTTTTGGTTTGAAATTAAACAAAGAAAAAAATGAATTAGTGGGGCCGTATTACTCAACAAAACAGGAGAAAAGACATCACATTAATTTACTTTCAATTGAAAAAAACCAAAACTATAATTTTGTTTATATTCATAATCTTTCAAGATTATTAAGGACCTCAATTACATCACATCATGGTCAAATATATATTTGCAACCGATGCCTTTTACATTTTTATGACAATAATCAATATCAAATTCATAAAAATGAATGTAACTGCATTGTAACAAGCTTACCTAATACAGAAACAAATACTTTAAAATTTGAAAATTATAATCTGCAAATGGACGCTCTTTGTTATATACGCTGACTGTGAAAGTATTTTGCAACCTATTTCTACATGCTTACCTGATTCAAATAAGTCTTCAACCACCAACATTCAACAGCACATACCTGCTGCTTTTTCATATTTTATAAAATGTTCTTTTGATAGTAGTGTAAATAAATATGTGGAATGCATTGGTCCTGATTGCACAGAACAGTTTATTAAGAAACTAGCTGCCGATTGTACCTTGCTATACAAAAATTATAACATGAAGCCAAAACCAATGAATGAACTTACTCTAGATGAACAATTAAAACAACTTACTGATATTAATTGTCATATATGTAACAAGGAATTAGATTTCAGCGACAGAGTTCGAGATCATTGTCATTTTACTGGGAAATATAGAGGTCCTGCACATAATCAATGCAATATTTTATATAGACGACCGCATTTTTTCCCAGTATTTTTTCATAATTTTTCCGGCTATGATTGCCATTTGTTATTTAAAGCATTGAATAAAGAAACTGATATCTCAGTTATACCTCTTAATAAAGAACAATATATATCCTTAAGCAAAAAAGTATTTGTTGCAGAAGAAAACTGTTACTTTACATTGCGCTTTCTTGACAGTTTTCGATTTATGGCAGCCAGTTTAGATTCACTTTGTAATGATTTAAATCAATCAGAAATAATCCATATAAAAAGTGTTTTTGGAATTAACTCAAATTTGATGACAAAAAAAGGTATTTTTCCATATGATTATTTAAATAGTTGGGAGAGACTAAATGATAAAACCCTACCTCCTCAAATAGAATTTTATAACAAAATGACTGAAACACCTTGTTCAAATGATGATTATAATCATGCGCTTGAAGTGTGGAGAACATTTAATTGCAGCAACATGTTTGATTATCTAAAATTATATCTAAAAACGGATGTTTTTATTTTATGTGACGTTTTTGAAAAATTTGAAGTATTTACAACTTAGATCCAGCTAATTTTTTTACAGCACCTGGTCTTTCCTGGCAAGCAATGCTAAAATATACACAAATAAATTTGGAGTTACTTACTGACATCAATATGTATAATTTTTTAAAAAAAGGAATGCGTGGAGGAATAAGCCAATGCTCCATGCGTCATGCTGTATCCAATAATAAATACATGGGTGAAAAATACAATACAAAAATACAAATTAAAATTAAACAAAGTTCACAGATTTCTCGAGTTTTCGCAGAGCGACTGGCTTAAAAATTATATTGACTTAAATACAGTCAAGCAAAAAACAATTTTGAAAAAAATTTTTTTAAATTAATGAATAATTCTGTATTTGGAAAAACTATGGAAAATGTTGATAAAAGAAGAGATATTAAAATTGCTACCTCTTGGGAAAGTAGAGGTAGGCATCAAGAAGCACGAGTGCTTATAGCCAAACCAAACTTCCACAGTTTAACTTCTTTTACATCTGATCTTATTGCCGTTGAATTAAAAAAAACGCGTGTTTTTTACAACAAACCGATATACATTGGGTTTACCGTTTTAGAACAATCAAAAGTATTAATGTATGATTTCCATTATAAATATATAAAACCGAAATTTGGAAATAAAATTAATTTAAATTATACAAATACTGACAGCTTAATATACACAATACATACCGAGGACTTTTACGCCGATATAAAGCCCGACTTATCATCTCACTTTAATACTTCTGATTATCAAAAGACAAATCCGTATGGTTTCCCTTTGTTAAACAAAAAACAATTGGGACTTTTTAAGGATGAATTGAATGGTGAAATTATATCTGAGTTTATTGGACTCCGTTCTAAGATATATTTTATTCAAACCTACACAAATCAAAATATTAAAAAAGTTAAAGGCGTGAAAAAATATGTAGTTAACGATTTAACCATAGAAAATTATCGAAACTCATTGTTGAATAACTTAATTTTTTACAGAAATATGAGAGTTTTTAGATCAAATTTACATGATATATACACACAAAATTTAATCAAAATAGCATTAAGCTCCTCAGATGACAAAAGATATATTCATTCAGATAAAATTAAAACTTACGCATGGGGGCATTATGCAATATCAGATAAAATGCTTCTTTAGTATATAAAGTTAATTTAGTTTTTTAAAATAAGTTTTTCATTTTTGCTTTACATTAATGCAATAATACATGTTACATTCTATTTTTTACAATGTGAATCTAATGTAAATTTTTTATTTTATTTCAATTTCTTACTAATAAAAATAAGTCTGAATTCAAATTATTAAAATGTGTTTCATTTTTTTTTTAAAACTTTTTTAGTTAAGTTAATAATAAAACAAAAAACTTCCATCGGTTTTTTAAGCTTTTCAACTACAGTTGGCAGCTTAATTTTCAAACATAATGGACGAGCTTTATTAGATTTGAATTCAAAACCAACTTTAAAAATTTTTTATACTAGTTCAAGCTTCTTATTATTTATTTCAAAACTTTTTTAATCAAATTCATAATTCAATAAGCTTCATTTTCAAACATACCGAACGATAATATTAAATTAAGTTTTTTATGGTTAAACTTTTAAAACTTTTTTTCAATTTTTCAGGTTAATATTAAATCAAGTTTAAACTTTGATTATAATAACTTTGTATTTAAACCAAACTAAAAGCTTGAAAAACTTTTCATAGCTTCCCACATATAAAAATATTTCAGCAATTTTAAATCAAGTTTTAAGTTTCATAACCAAGCGTTCGCCTAAAAGTATGCAGAAAAAAGTGTTATGAGTATAAGAAGAATTTTAACATTGATATTGGGGCTTCGGTAGCCTAGTGGGTAGGCGTGTGGCGTATTAACCGAAGGAGTGCGGGTTCGATCCCTGCACAGGTCGTAAGTGTTTTTTTCTTTACTTACCCCCTTACGACCAAATATAATGTAAATATATAGTATATAATATAAACAAAATAAATAATATTAGTATATAATTTAATAATAGTATAAAAACCTATAATGGCCTTAGTAGCCGATGGTTCAATAATATTGCATTACATTTATGTATGTAATATTAATATAAATAAATAAATAACTACAAGCTATGACTCACACAAGCTATGAAAAATATTTTAACTCACACAAGCTATGTAAAATATTTTTCAAATTTCTAAAAGACATCCACAAAATTTACAAACAGATGATGGGAAAGAATTTTTTAATAAAATATTCAAAAATTTAATGAATAAATATCATATAAATCATTATTCAACATTTAGCATATTAAAAGCCTCAATTGCAGAACGTTTTAATAGAACTTTAAAAGGAAAGATGTGGAAAGAATTTAGTTTTAATGGAAATTATAAATGGATTAACCTAATTGCAGAATTAGTTAAACAATATAACAACAGTAAACATCGTACAATTCAGAAACGACCATCTGATGTCAATAAAGATAATGCTGGAAATTTACTTAAAACTGTATATAATCATATTAAAATTTCACCACCATCCAAATTTAAAATTGGTGACTTAGTTCGAATAAGCAAGTACGAGCATGTTTTTGAGAAACTTTATACTCCTAATTGGACGACGGAAATATTTTAGATAAGAAAAGTGCAAATTACTAATCCTGTAATATATTTATTAGAAGATTATGAAGGTGAACCTATTGAAGGAGGTTTCTATGAGCATGAGTTACTAAAATTTAAACATAATACTATTTACTTGGTTGAAAAAGTTATTAAAAATAAAGATAACAAGGTTCTTGTAAAATGGCTTGGATTCTCATCCGCTCACAATTCATGGATTAATAAAACTGACTTAATATAAAAGAAAAAAAAAAAAAAATTGTTTTTTATAAATTATATTATTTATTTATTTTTACTTTGATTATAAAAAAAAATGTTTTTATGTTTTTTAATGAATTTCCATTTGATATGATGGATCCTGTTTGATTTTTCGTAAATCAATTACGGTAAATTCAGATTTATATTCCGTATCTACCAATATATTTTTTTCTACTTCTCCATCACCTGTAAATTCTTTCAGCTAATATTTCTCGATATTCATGACACTGAATTTTGAGATACTTCTTAATAAAAATGCTAGCATATTCACATCTCACAGTGAGTTTTTGATTCTCACCAATATTCAATACAAAATGTCTATTAAATATATGCTCACTATTTATTATTCCACCAATATTCTGTTCTTTTAAAACTAACTCATCTCTAAAAGCTTTAATAGCATCATCTATAGACGCATATTTTGGTATTGAATCAGCTTTATCTGATAACAATTGATCGTTTGCTTGCAAAGTAGTTAATGGTTGTATTGTTGTTGTTGTAATTTCATTAGAATTTGATTCTGAGGAAATTATATGTTTTAATAACTGAACTGATAAATTTACTTTAATAGTCTCATTATTTGGAAGTAAAATATTAAAATATGCGAAGTAAAAATATTAAAATAAGATAACAAGGTTCTTGTAAAATGGCTTGGATTCTCATCCGCTCACAATTCATGGATTAATAAAACTGACTTAATATAAAAGAAAAAAAAAAAAAAATTGTTTTTTATAAATTATATTATTTATTTATTTTTACTTTGATTATAAAAAAAAATGTTTTTATGTTTTTTAATGAATTTCCATTTGATATGATGGATCCTGTTTGATTTTTCGTAAATCAATTACGGTAAATTCAGATTTATATTCCGTATCTACCAATATAATTTTTTCTACTTCTCCATCACCTGTAAATTCTTTCAGCTAATATTTCTCGATATTCATGACACTGAATTTTGAGATACTTCTTAATAAAAATGCTAGCATATTCACATCTCACAGTGAGTTTTTGATTCTCACCAATATTCAATACAAAATGTCTATTAAATATATACTCACTATTTATTATTCCACCAATATTCTGTTCTTTTAAAACTAACTCATCTCTAAAAGCTTTAATAGCATCATCTATAGACGCATATTTTGGTATTGAATCAGCTTTATCTGATAACAATTGATCGTTTGCTTGCAAAGTAGTTAATGGTTGTATTGTTGTTGTTGTAATTTCATTAGAATTTGATTCTGAGGAAATTATATGTTTTAATAACTGAACTGATAAATTTACTTTAATAGTCTCATTATTTGGAAGTAAAATATTAAAATATGCGCTCCCAAAAGCTGATTCATCTAATCTAATATTAGAAGTTGGAGCTGAATTTGTTTGAATAGTTAACAAGCAGAATAAGAAAAGTATAAATGTTTTCATAATTAATGAAAAAGAAGTATATGTTGTATCTTCTTTAAAGGTTAACGAAGTAATGTTTTTATTAGTAATTAAAAAATATATATACTTTTTTTATTTTCCAGAAATTTCTTTTTTGTGTATCAATTTTACTTGACTTATAATAGAATACACATACATAAAAAGCGGTAAATAGTGATCTCTTGCATCTCCATAAGATTCCATGTGAACTAAATATTCCTCTTTTAAACTTAAACTTAGTTAACATATCACCAATTTTTGATTTATTATTTTTTTCATTATATTCATTCTCTATTGACGCTATAATTATAATTCCCTCTTCAATTCGTGTCCGTATCATTGACTTTTTCAATTCATTTCGAGTTTCTTCATATTCATTTGTTTTCATGGACAATGAATCAATATGTTGTGAAATACTTTTTTTCTTATCTTTTGGTAATACATTTGATATATTCTTCTCAATCATCATCTCCCAATCATCTTCTTCAGAAAATGGATAATCATTATTAAAATGATTAGGTATTTGCTTTTTTTATTTGGTGTATCTCTTACTTTACCCATAATGGAAATATCACCACCATAAACTTCAATTTTTATATGTTGTCAATCCAAAGGAGATAAATCGAATTTGTTAGTTAATGACTCGCCATTTCTAATTTTCAAAATACATGTCTTTTCCCCACCTTCTGGAGTTACATATATCTATAAAAAATCATGGAATATTTTCCAATTAATTATTTTGATTGAAGCCCATTTCCTTCCACAAATACAATATTTATATCCATGGACCATGTAGAATGTTGTCAGCCCAAATCATTATGATCTTTTCACTTGTTAAACTTATTATGTTATGACCTTTTTCAATCTTAAAATTAACCTTTTATACCTGAAAAAATCTGATATTCAAAATAAAAAATCTTCTCTGGGTAAGAGCATAGAAGTGGGATTGAACCTAAACATAATATATTCATATACTTACTTAACACCTAATAGAATTCTATCTACGTCCTAGCACTCTTACCCACAGAAGATTTAATTAATTCGTATTATTATAGTATTTTATTTCTAAATTAGTTACTTAAATAGTTTTGTTTAGTTTAAACCATACAATGGAGTTGGTAAGAACAATTCTTGCCTTTAATAAATTGTATTTGGAAAATAAAATTCTTTTGAGAAAGAAGCATTAGAAAGAAATTAAGTATATCATATTAAGTTTCTTAGGAATTATGCGGAGTCATCACTAATTCAATTTAATTCGCTTAAGGAAGATCAAGATGATAAATGAATATATTTATTTAGCCTCAATTCTTTTGAATTTTCTAAGAGATGCCTTTTAAAATTAACTAAAATTGTGAAAAAATTTAAAGACAAAAAAATGAAATATCGAAGAAATACTAAAACATAAATAAAACGTTTTCGAACATATATTTTTCTTTTTCTTTTTTTATATAATTTTAAAAGAATCCCCCTGACGTCATTTCAGATTTTTATTTTACAATTTAAAAAATTTGCTTAATTTTTAAATATTGTACATTATTAAGTATAACTGATAAGAACTTTCTATTTATTCTATTATTTCAAAACCTAATTATTCATATTTTCTTATCATCATAATTTAAAATTCAAGAAACCACAAAACAAATTTTAATTCACTTATAAACTTGTAGAAGTATGCGTGTATGACAAATTTTTGTTTTAGTGTAATAAATTTTTTTCACAAGAAAACCGTCATGAAAAACTCCATGTATAATATAAATTTTGGAATGTTAGGAAGATTTGTACGTGTGAAACAATCATCAATCGATAGGAAAAACAAGTTGAAAAGAAGAGCACAAGAGATATTTTATAATGAAAAGATAATTTACAAATATTGGATTCTTGGTACAAATCACAATGACTATTCACGTAGAATGTGTAAAAACTGTGTTGAACACTATATAAGAAAACATTTGACTACAAATTGCTTTTCTGAAACATTTAGAAATAATTCTCAAAACATTGAACAGTTTTCATGTTATCTATGTAATAAAAAACTTTATTCTGTATTAAAATTTTCTAAAAAAAAATAAATAAAAAAATTTGTTTGTCTTGTTTTTTAATTAAACTATTCATTGATAACACCAACTATGAAATTCCCTGACGTTATTTTAATTTTCTATGCTATTAACAAACATATTAAATTTTATTATCAGCATTAAATTATCAGCATTTTTTTTTTTTCATTTCATTTTTATTCATAATTAAGGTTGCAGTATACCCTAAACTTCACTTTTTATGCAGGACTTTCCTCATTTTAGAGTTGCCAGATGTACATTTTCAATATCTAGAACTCTCATGGCCTATACTACTCACATGGAAGAAAAAAGTTTGACAGTTTTTTTAATTTCGTAAAATCAACTTGATCGTATTTTAGTTTATTTTAGTTTTTCTTTTTCTTTTTTTTTTGTTTGTATGTCAATTGATGTGTTTACATTTGTATATATGTATATCTTCATACAACTTTTTCGACTTAAAAAAAGAAAAAAACCTCGATTCTACCTCTATTTTTTATCAATCAATTTTAGTTGTTTTCATAACCCAACTATAGGTACAAGAATTATTATTGTAAAAGTATAAAATATGAAAAAATGTGTATATATTAATATAAATTTAAAGTTATTTTCATTCCCTCTAAAAAATATTTTTTCTTTTTAGTTAATCTTACAATATTTTAAAAATTCAAACTAGTTTAAAATCAGATCGATATTTATTATCAGAATATAATAACCCACTGTTGAGACAATAAAAAAGTTTATCAAACACTAATATGTTCAAAATGTTTGCAACTGCTTTAGTAATACTTTTAAAACCAGACGTTTCAATAATTGTTCTAATAGGGGCACTCACTGTTCAACTAAATATTCGCGTTGCTAATTCAACTTTCAATTTTTCAAAAGTATGCAGATTAATATGTTATCTAGTTAATTTGGTACACATCTTAGTTTTTCAATATATTTGAACTTCCCATAATTCAATGAGAACTTTAAAGCTTATAATACCATCTGAGGTTTTTAAATCGGAATCCATTAATGTATTTCTAAGAGATTTAATTAGATGGGGCAAATAGAATAAGCAAAAAATGTTTTATTATTATAATTACAAAATGGTTTATCAGGTGTTATTTCTAGCAACGAAAAAACTTTGGCTAAAGCTTGGTCACATGACAAGTAATTGCCCGTATTATAATAATATCGAACAAACTTATCAAATTTTTTTAATAATTTCTAAAAGTGTTACAAGATTCTATATTTTATATATATTTATATTTATATTCTAAAAATAAAATTTAAAAGTGTTCGAGAGGAATATCTGTATAAATATGTATGTATTTCCATACATCAGTTACAAAAAAAAATATTCATAAAAAATTTTAAAACATTTTATAAACAACGCCTAAATATCTTACAAGCCGGATCGGAACACTCAATTTATTTTGTACACAAATAGCCATTTTTTCAAAGTTTTCGTTGAATGTTCCGGCTTGTAAGTGTAAAGGCGTTGTTATAAATATCGTGCATTAAAATAACTTCTTTGTTGTTCATGTAATTGCTTCTTCTTAATTAAATTTTTTTTTGAAAAGATATGGTAAGTTGTTTAACCCCTTATTCGTGCCGAATGTTTTTTCTTTTCAAAAATACCTTCTTAATTTTAAAAATTTTTAAATTTTGTTTTTTAATATGACTAACTATATATAGTTAACTTATGCAATATCAAAAAATACTTTTAAGAATTCTGCTATCTAGAAAGAATTAGATATCTATCAGTCACAAAGGCTGGTTTTCATGTGAAATATCATGGATATTATCGCAACTTTAGAAAGATAAAAATATAGTGCACTACCAGTGGGAAAGAGAGAAAAAAAGAATTTTAATTTATAAAGTTGTTAAAAATAATATACCTACATAGTTTATTAATAATATTTTTATACCGATAACATAGTCATTTTAATATAGTTTCTCACTAAAAAATAAAATTTGAACATTTGTTTATTTTTTTGACACTTCAAAATTTAAATGCCATGGTAGTAGAAATTTTTTAATTATACAATTTTTCCATATATATCTAATTCGTGGATATTTATGGTTACTTTGGATATTTTCTAATGTTTCATGGATATTTTTTTAGCTTAATCTCTTTTAAACACATATCATTTTGTAGGTTCTGCCTATGCTCTAATTTTTTCGTGTATATATCGGTCCAATGAAAACCAGCCTTAATATATGTAATTATACATTCAGTAAATTTCTTCTTAACTTACTATACCTTTGTGAGTCCACAAAGGTTAATACCAATATTTTAGAAAATTCGCTCCAGCCCAAATATGTGCGTTATACTCCATTTTCGGCCTAATGTACATTTTATAGATGTTGAGAAAATCGGAAGGAGAAAAGTAAGCTTTACAGCGGTACAAAAAACCTAGACATTTAGCAGCATCTTTAGCTATACCAAAAATATGATTTGACCAATTTCTGATTTAACTCGATGCCCAGAAAGTTTAGATCTGTTGAGTGCTGCAAAGCTTCTGAAATGTCAGGTTGGGTGTAGTAGTAGCTACTTTACGGCGAAATTAAACAGCATTGCGTTTTTTTGGTGTTGAAATCAACTCTGTTGTTTTCACTCCATTTTTGGATTTTCGCTAAATCATTATTTAGCTCACTGATAGTGAAGTTTCTTGCTGTTCTATTAATTTGGTGATTAATACCACAGCGGCTATGAAATTCATAGGAAGTTACAAGGATGCTGTCATCTGCGAAACGATTGGATTGGAGGTAATTGAAAGTAGGTCATTGATAAATATTAAGAAGAGAGTGGGTGACAAAACCGATCCCTGAGGAACCCCAGCACTAATTATAAAATTGTCAGATGAATAACCATCGACAAGTACCCGAATCATGCGATACGAAAGGAGATCTCCAATCCATTATAAAAAGACTCTACCTAGTCCTAACGCTTTGCATTTTGCTAATAAAGCATCATGCCAGACTCGGTCGAAATATCCAGAGCTACTATATCAGACTCACCTTTAGAAATATCCAGAGCTACTATATCAGACTCACCAGAATGGTGAAGGCTGATATTCAACTTTTCGCATGGGTAAATCATAAGATCACCGGTTGAACGACGGGCTCAGAACCCGTATTGTCGATCATGAAGCAAACCTCTACGATCCAGATTGAAATTGAGGTTTTGAAATACTTTAATAGGTGTTTTTAAGAACCATGGTAGTGATACCATCTGGACCGGCTGATTTTTTTGCATCAAGATTTTTCAAGATTTTCATCACTATTCTCGTCCTCAAGTATATTTTACCGAAGGAGTAGTCAACTTCAGGAACAGTTGGTGGCTTTAAAGTTGACTGAGGCAGTGTCGAGTTGAAAAAGAACTGCTTGCCAAACAAGTTCGCTTTCTCTTTGGAATCTGACACAATCATGTTATTAATATCAACAAGCTGAGGAAAAGAAGACCCGCTAGCGTCCTCTTTTAAACTTTTTGCAAATGACCAAAAGGATTTGCTATTCTTAGGCATGTGGATAAGTTTGCTTTTCAACTTTAGGTTGAATAAGAATTTTTGCCTGTTGATAACTCTCTTGCACTTGTTTCGAACCACTATATAGTTTGCCCTGAGAGCCTCCGACCTATTGCTTGTATACAATTTAAAAGCTCCTCCTTTTGAAAAATGGCTTCACTGTAAATGCGATTGAGCCAAGATTTAGACTTCCGTTTAATAGTTCTCATGGAGTCATGAATAAATAACCTCATTCCAAGTAAAATTGTTTCATAAATCGCATTTGCAGCAAAGTCGACATTCTCATCGCGGAAGGACAATGACCATGAATCAAAGTATCTGAAAAAACTGTTAAGACCCTCCCAGTTCGTTCGGCTGTAGCACCATACTAATTTCCTGAGAGGAGTCCCCTGATTGGCAATTGGGCACCCCGGAAACTTGTTTTAACCAAACAATGGTCGGAGACACCCAAGAGCACCCAACTGAAACCACATATTTTTCAGGGTGTGTGGTCAGGAACAGATCCAAGAGATAGCTTTCTTGATCAGCACGGTTCGGGATCCCAGTGGGATTTTGGACAAGCTGAGAAAGATGGAAAAGAGATGAGAATAGTTCAACTTGTTTCCCAATTGAGTTTTGACTCAGAGAAGTGTTACTAGAAAAGTGAAGCCAGTCTCTATTATGAATATTGAAATCACCCACCAGAACAATTTCAGTTCCTGGAGATGAATCCAAAATTTCATTGAACTGGTTTGAGAGATTTTCAATTTCCGCAACAGTTTCCTCTTCACTTGAGTTGGGTGATCTGTATAAGAAACAGAAATGTATGACCATCTTTCTAACAAGAATTTTTGCCCAAACATAGTGGAAAGTTGGGCTAGAACATTTGAATTTACTAAGAGTGTTGAAAGCTGTGTCATTTTTAATATAGATGGCGATACCTCTTTTAGACACGACATGTGAAACGAGTGTGTAGCCAGTAATATTAATATTATCATTCTGGCCGTTAACTTGAGTTTCACATAGGGCAAGAATTGCAGGTTTGCTAGAATTTAAATGGCAAGCGACGGCATTGAAATTCGTCTGTAAACCGCGTATATTGCAGAAATGTACATTAAAATTGGTAATTTTGTAAAATTTTAAAAATCAATAAAAGTAAAAATCAACAAATTAAAATTTAAAATTAAATAAAAAATGAAATATCAAATTAAAAGTGAAATTAATAAAGAAACAATAAAAGTTATAAAAATTATATGTGTTCGATATGAATACCGCGAGCTTGACAACACAATTTGTTTGTAAATTAAATTAAATTAAATGATTGCCTTGAATGTGCAAATGATTTATAAAACGTTCAAAAGTTTTTAGCATACACTGTGAAGTGACCTTATTGAACGCAGTTGCAACCAAAAACACATCCAAAGCAAACCTTACGTGCAATACAAAAAAAGAAAAAAGAGCACGTTACAGCAAATAAAAGTTATTGATTAATTAAGTTAATACTTACACACACTATTATAAATAATACTAAAATTCACAATAATATTAAATTCTTCTCAAGATCTTTTATGATAAAGTAAATTAGAATAAGTAAATACCACTAGAAATTACAAATTAAAATTACAGTTTAAGTTATGGTGGTATTGATTAATGAGAAAAGAAGAATTTGGAACACTAACATCTATCAACGGGATGGAGTGCGAAGGATATTGTTTTTGCTTTGTTTACAACTAGGAGATGTTAGAAAGAAAAGAACAAAAAAAAAATTTAAATTAAAATTAATTAATTGTAAACAAAGCGCGTTGAATTAGAAAATTTAAAAAAAAAGTGAAATAAATTAATCAATTTTAAATATAATAAATATTAAATAAATATATAAAAAAAATAAAAGTGAAATTAAATAACAAAATAAAAATAAATAAATGTGTTATTAAAGCAAAAAGGAAAAGTACTTATCTTAATGCCGCCATTGGGAGTGCAGCCAACGTGTTTTATATTTATTTTACACCTTTTACTTTGCACATAATTAAAATTACAACAAAATAAAATAAAGAAAAAAAAAATATAGATAAAAAAAAAACAAGTGAATTACTATTAGTTAAATTAAAATTAAAATAAATTATATTAAGTGAGATTTACAAATTAAGTAAATATTATTTAAATTATTAATAATTCCTTAACGATGTTATCAAACCGACGGTCAACCGATGTTAGAAATTAAGTTAGAAAATTTTAATTAAAAAACAATTACTGTTATTAATAAAATAAACTAAATATACATAAAAAATAAATATTTAAATATGTTATATGTTATATGTTAAAATTATTCTCATTTCCACACCATCTATGAGGTAGGGAATATGTAGCTTTTTTTTTTACGTGCATATCCCCAGTACGCCTAATACACACATCTGTAAGACAAAAGTGCATAAAAATTTTTTCAAAAGAAAACAATAGAAAAATGAAAAAATAAAATAAATAAAAACAAAAAATTTAACGAAACAACATAACAAAATATAAAAGCAAACTAAAAGTTAAAAAAAAAATAAAGCTTTGTTAGTTTTTAAAACTAATGCTGCCCATACACGGCGGACTAGGTTGTAAACTTGGTACGCGGACTTGATAAGTTGTATCGTGTATGGGCAAGTTGTAAAACCATTTTGATGGTTGAAAAGTTGGTTGGATGAATATCAAAAAATTTTGATTTTTGTTGGTTTTTAGTTGAGTTGTATAGTGTATGGGCAAGTTGTACAACTTAAATGTCATTTTAACATTGGGATTTTTTGATTTGAGAAAATAATAAAAATATAAATTACATAATTACAATGGTTGGATGATAGGTTGGATAAGTGTGTGGTATGGTTCTAAAACCTGTCCGCGTACCAAGTTTATAACTTAGTCCGCCGTGTATGGGAAGCATAACAAATAGCAAAAAAAAAAAAATATCACAATAAATATTATCAAACCTCTTTTTAATTATTAAATATTTTTAATTTTCTATTTTGCTTATTGCTTTTAAGAGTATCGTTATGTTGTTTTGTAACATTAAATATCAAATATTAGCAAAAGTTTTACTTATTTGGAAAAACATAGTGCGACTTGTATTACCACATTAACACGGCGATTTTATAGCTATGTCATTTATTTCCAAACTGAGACTAGTAAATGTTAGTTGAACAAGTATGCCTTTTTGATTACATCTCTCAAAGAATATTTTTTTTAAATCAAAACCCCGTAAAATTTGAATATTCGCGAATATTTTTAAGAAAGCAATTGTAGAAACAAATATGCAACTATACGCCGTAGGTTGCCAATTTTTTTTTTGATAAAGCGCTTATCCATAATGTTCTTAATCGTTAATTTTTTGGAACTTTAAAAGTTGAAACCTTATATACGTGAGAATTATAATTGGATTTACATCTCGAAAGCGCACATTTTCAAACCATTATATTTAAAAAGAGTAATAAAATAAATAAAAACTAAATAAAAAACTAAAGCTTTAACTTTTAAATAAAAACGGAAATTTTATTTTATTTCAAATACCAACAATTTCAAAATTTAATTCACCTTTCAAAATTGATATAAAATTTTTTTGAAAGTTAAAATAAAATTAAAAATTAAATTCAATAAACTAATTTAATTAAATTTATCTTCAATATATTTTATTATGTTATTCTAAAGCTACTTTACTACTAAATACTACACTTTTTTTTTTTGATTACTGTAACAAAAATATGAAAATTTACTTACATAAAAATCGGAACCTTCTTTCTTTTTTTGTCCATAATTGCACTGAAAAATGCGATTTGAAATTTAATTTTCTTACAAGCATAAAGAAGAAACTACAAGCTTCATTTTTATATATATTTCATATTTTCTTAATGAAATTTAATATATAAAAATTCGATATTAAAAAAATTTTACTTACCAATTTTCTATCATATTTACTATAAAAGCTTTTAAATTCTGAGGTTATGTGCACAGAATTTATAAAAAAAATTTACTCATTTTTTTTTGACAGTAGCAAGATGGGTGCAATAAGAAATTTAAAAAAATTGGAGGGCGTCAAATTTGCTTCAAAAAGGGGTTAAAATTTTGAGTTCAAAGTTAAAAACCTACTTGTTGTATTGGGCAAATAATAAGCTATCTGAAATAAAAAAAATTGGAACATTTCGATGCATATTTAAAAAAAAACTTTATATGAAATTCATGCCCATTTTGGTATTTTTCCTAAAAAAGGAAAAAAAAATAAAAATTTTATGAAATGTCATTTTTCGTTGTTTTCTCTCAAAATACATTGAAAATTTGCACTAATCCATTCAAAGGTTTCGATGTCACGGCCTTCCATTATTGTTGGCTCTGGTTCTATTTCTAAACTGACAAAAAGCTTATAAAAATAAAAATTAAAAGCAAGCTTTTTTTCGTTTGTATTAGTTAAAATAATATTACAAAAATTTCAGTTGTTTGCTTAAAACACAAATACAAAAAAACAAATGTTTAATTCAAATGTTCAATTCAATCCAATTTAACTTATTTTTCACTATTTTTTAAAAAATTAATAACGCACTGTTATTTTTTTTTATTATAATAAAACGCACTGTTTTATTTTCAATTTACTTTATTTTAACAACCTAATTAAGTAATTAATAACGCACTGTTATTTTTTTTATTATAATAAAACGCAGTTTTATTTTCAATTTAATTTATTTCAACAATCTTTCTTTTACGACTCTACGATAACGATTAATTAAAATTCATAAAATTTGGGTTTATATAAACTTGAGTTAAATGGTTCAGGACTAACGTTTAACTCAAGTTCAGTAACCTTGAATTTAAAGTACATAATAAAAATGAAAAAAAACTAAAGTATATAAAAAACATATGTAGTGTATATAAAAAGTTGAAATCATTGAATATATAACAAATATAAAATTATTGTGAATTAAATTAATTTTAGTGAATGTAACTGACATCTTGTGTCCCAAAATTAAAACAATTATATTTTGACAATTTCTATCTAACATTGTGAATTTGTTTGGTTTTGACAATTATTGTAAGTACTTAAATACTTTTTTTTTAAAAACAAATTTTTTTTATGTACAAAATTTTCGATATTTTTAATTTTTAGAATTTTAGATATATAAACAAAAAATATGAATGATGTTTCAAGGTGCTGCATGCCGATTGCCACCAGGATCCAACCATCACTGAGGAACCAGGATGCACCTTTACTCAGATAAGTACAAAAATAATTTTAATTTGGAATTGATTCTTTGTTTCTCCTTTTTTTTTATTTAGATGAACAAGAAACCAGCAAAACATAATAGCTGCAGAAACATACTCCCGGCCTTGGCATTATATTGAAGTAATGCCAACTTATTGAGGTAAATTATGTGAATTGCAATGTGGATAGGTAACTTGTATCATTCAAATTCATGCTCGATTAATACTAATTTCATCATGGGTGAAGTGTTTTTAGGTTAAATATTCAAAAAGATCATGACATCTCAAGTTCGCAACAACGTATCCAGATAATTTGCAGGTTCCGGTGCTCGTACATTGCAATAACATGAAAGAAAAAAATTATGAAAGTGTAAGAATTATGTTATTTGTTTTAGAAAATTTGTTGATGCTTTTGTAGTTTATAAAGCATTCATACGTAGGAATTTTTAAATAATAGTTTGTATGAATGTATGAATACTTGAATTATGTTGATGTGTGATTTAGTTGAATGTTGATATGTAAATTTCAAATGTTATTTAGTGTGTGTGACAATGTTTTTAATTTTGATGTTTTTTTTTTGTTTTACCTGAACGGACGAATTTCGAATTTTGATTTTGTTTCAACGGACGATTTTTATTTTTTATTATTTTAAAGAATTTAGCGAATAGATATTAGAATCATATTTGATTGTTAAACGATTTTCGCGTATAAGTATTAGCGAATTATTATTATATTTTTTTTTTTTTTATAAGCGATAGATTTTAGATTAACCAATTATTTTTTTTGTTTATGAGCGATAGATTTTAGCGTGTAAGTGTTTGTGATGCTTTCCTACATTGGCTTAACAATGGTTGATGAACATAGTGCATTGTTAATCATGTGGTAGTAAGCAAATCTTTGTTATAGGACGTTTGATGATATTATGTTTTGTACGCAACGTAACGTCTCGGACCAACCCATTCGAACCAGGATGTACCTGAGTAATTCTGGCTAGTGGCCAATGACATGGTGGCAAATTATCTTCCTTCAATAACACTAATTGGTTTGGTTTGACATTGTCTACTTGTACTGTCCATTTAGGTCGTTGTTGTAGTCGACTTAAATATTCCTTTTGCCACCTCATCCAAAAACTTTGTAACATGTGTTGCAAATATTGCCATCTATTTAACCTATTTGGATTAGTATCTAACAAAGACATTTGCGGTGTTGCAAGCATGTTTTCTCCTATAAGAAAATTTGCAGGAGTTAACGGTGCTAAATCGTCGATATTATTGGCTATTTCACATAAAGGTCTTGAGTTCAAGCAAGCTTCTATTTGACACAAAAAAGTTGAAAATTCTTCATAAGTTAAAATGGTGTTCAAAATTCGTTTTAAATGGTACTTTGTGGATTTAACTCCGGCTTCCCACAAACCTCCGAAATGAGGAGATGAGGGTGGAATGAAATGAAATTTTACACCTTCCTTTTCTGTCAACTCAGTTATTTGGGGCTTGTATTCTTTAATCATGATGCTGGATTGCTTCATTAAACTTCTATTAGCATCAACAAAGTTAGTGCCATTGTCACAGTAGATATTTTGACATAATCCTCGTCGCGCACAAAATCGACAGAATGCCGCGATGAAGCCGTCTGATGACATGTCGGTAACTAACTCCAAATGAATGGCCTTAGTGGACATACAAATAAATAATGAAATGTATGCCTTATATTTCTTTGCACCTCTACCTTTATGCGCCTTTAATTCGAATGGCCCGCAATAATCTAACCCTGTATGCGTAAATGGTCTTGCAATTTGTGTTCTTACACTTGGCAAATTCCCCATTAGTTGTGTTTGTGTTTCAGCCTTTTGCTTAAAATAAGGTATGCATTTATGTACCATCATGCGTATACTATTTCTTGCATTGATGATCCAATATTTAGTGCGAAGCACAGACATCATCAGTTGAAAACCGCCATGTAATGTTTGTTTGTATACTTTTTCTATTAGCAACTTAGTGAGATGATCGTTATCTGAGAGTATAATAGGATACTTTTGGTCAAATGGTATACTGGAATTTCTTAATCTTCCACCAACACGTAATAGCCCATCCTTGTCTAAGAAGGGATTAAGTTTTGATATTCGACCTTTATTATCAATTGGCTGGTTACCTTTCAATGCACTTATTTCCTTTTGAAAATTTCTACCTTGCGCTCTTCTAATTAATATGTTAAGAGCATCTTACGTTTCCGAGTTTGTGAGATGATCTACGTGGTCGGATTTTGTTTTGCATTTTAATTTGGTGAAAAATCGACGACAATATGCAGTTACTCTCATTAATCTATGTAATGATGAGAAATTGACTTCGAAGATGTCCACCTTATCATCCCAAGTAAGACCCTCCAACCATAATTTCTGCATAATTATTTTACCCGTTATGATTATTGGAGCTAGCCAACCAAAGGATCAAACAACTTGGTGATTTGTGATAAAATAGTTCGTTTTGAACAAATTTGTGATATCGGTGAAAAATTCACAGAAAAATAGCATACATCTTCTTTGGGATTCCAAATAGTTCCCAAAGTACGTACTTCATCTTTATGATCTGAAACTAACGGCAACATTTTCTCTTGTTCAATCTTCGGCATCTCTGATATTAACTCCTTGGCATTCGACATCCATTTTCTTAATGGAAAACCACCACGATTCATAAGTTCTATCATATCTTGTTGAATTTGTAAAGCTGACTCTATATCTTCTGCTCCTGATAGCAGATCATCTACATAAAAATCTGACATAGTGATTTCTGAAGCTAGTGGAAAGTTTTGCGCTTCATCCCTGGCTAATTTTTGCATTGTTCGTGTCGCTAAATATGGTGCACTTTTCGTTCCAAACGTGACATTTAACAATTTGTAATCTTTCACATTTTCGTTCGTGTTTTCACGCCACACTATGCGTTGGTAATTAGCATGTTTCTTGTCAACTAAGACTTGCCGATACATTTTTTCGATATCTGCTATGAAAGCAATTCTATGTTTGCGCCATCTGATGAATAGTTGCACTAATTCGTCCTGAATAACCGGACCCTTTAACATCATGTCGTTTAAGGATGTTCCACTTTCTGTTGATCGTGACGCATCGAAGACCACTCTCAGTTTTGTAGTGGTACTGGATTCCTTTACGACTCCATGATGCGGCAGATAACATGTTGTGTGTTTGAGTTGATCATCTTTCATAGCTTCGTAATGTGTGATGGGTATCATGTGACCTAATTTTAGATACTCGTTAATTACTTTACAGTATTCAGTTTTGAACTTCTTGTCTCGTTCGAATCTAGCTTCTAGTTGATAAAGTCGGCGGATTGCAATGTTTCTTGACGCTCCCAAATGGCGTTCGAGCGTGGATTCTCGTAATGGCAGTGACACTTGATACCTTCCTATTGGTAGTCAAATGGTTGTGTCTTTGTAAATCTCTTCACATTTAAGTTCTTCTTCTGTTAAGGTATTAACATTCTGGATTTCTTCTATTTCCCAAAACATTCTTACTTGTTCTTCTAGCTTGTGAGTTAAATGGTAGTTGGCTATGGTGATGTTTTGTGTTGTAGCTTGGTGAATTTAGATAGAATCCAACCAAATATTGTATTTTGAGCTAATGGGGTACCCTCTGTGCCCCTTTTGACACCAGGTAATATAATTTTATTGAAAACTTCGGCTCCCAGTAATAAATCAATAACTCCAGGTTGATTGAAATGATGGTCCGCTAATTTTAAATCCACTATATGCTCCCACTTCTCATAATTGATTCTTGACGATGGTAATATTTGAGTTAGTTTTTTCATAACAAATCCTTCCACGTTAATAAATTATTCATCAATGAGTGATTTTATGGTGAAAGTGGTTTTATTATTAATTGTATGATTGTTGTCTTTTCCAATGCCTTGGATTGTCGCACTGACAATTTCTTTATTTAAGTTTATTCTTTGCACTATTTTCTCGGTAATGAAAGATGCTTGAGATCCTTGGTCAAGCAACGCACGCACTGTGATTTCCTTTCCAGAAGAATTTATTATTTTGACCAAAACAGTAGCGAGCAAAACTTGTTTGTTGCATTTGCTGAACGCTGTAGTTCTTACATCCTTCTCAGGACACTGGAGATACTCCGTAGAACTACTATTGTTTGAAGGTGTGAAACTGGGACTGTTGATATTCAAAATATGATTGCTTGCTCGCACATGTGACATATATGGCGCTCCCAATGGCTGCGTGTGACCAGCTCCTCTAGTTAAGTGCAATAGCGTGTGATGTGGCTTCTGGCACTCATGGCATTTATGTTTGCTGGAACACTGCGGTACTTTGTGACCTTCTCCTAAACAATTCCAGCATAACGCTTTTGTTCTTACAAAGTCCAATCGTTGAATAGGAGCCAGTTCTAAAAAATTTTTACATTTTCTTAAGATATGCGACTCTTTACACATGGTACAAATAACTCCAGTTACTGACGCGATGTGGAAATGTTTGGTAGGTGTTTGCTTAACGTCTTTTGATTTAATGTGATTTGGATGATTACGTTGAACAGATTCCAAAGTCCGAAATCTGTTTTCTAAAAATTCTTTGAACACTGTGAATTCCGGTATTGTTCGAGAGTTGCCAATCTTTTCCTCCCATAATTGTTGAGTTCGAAATGGTAATTTCTGAACCAATAAGAAAATCAAAATACTATTCCAGCTTTGCACGAGTATATTTAAATTTTTTAAGGAATGATAGGCTGCAATAGTGGTGTCCAGCATGTTTTTGATTGCTGTTGCTGACTCAGCTGTAATTTGTGGTTGACTTAGTAGAACCCTTAGCTGCGTGTTTACCAGCACTCTTTTATTTTCATAACGATCAGTCAGAATAGTTATGGCTGAGTTAAACCCTGAATCTTCTAAATGCAAATGTTGAATGAGTGTTGCTGCATCTCCCTCCACCTTGGTCTTTAGCACGTTAAATTTCTGTATAATCGACATTTGCGAGTATTGCAGGAATTAGGCGTCTAAAGTATTCTTAAAGGCCGACCAACTTTCATACGTGCCATCAAACGGGGGTAACCTCAAGCGTGGTGGCGCAAAATCTTGTTGAGTTGGAATCAATGAAGAACTCAAATCTGGGGTTTCTTTTGCTAGCTGGTCATAAGCATCCTTCAACTCAGGTTGCAGATCCATATACACTTCTAAAATTTTGTCCATGTTTCACTCTTTAAATATTCTTCGACGTCATCCATGCCAACAACAGCCATGTGCAATTTCTCCGACTCCTTGAATCTGTTTTCTACTAATGTCAGCCTTGTTTCCAATTGAGTCGCACGTAACTTCGACCCTAGTTCCTTAAACCCAGCTTGAAAAGTTAGCATATCCTTTAAATTGGTTTCTAATTGCGCGATAATTGTTGCTTTCGTTTTTGCCTTTGACATCTTAACGCGATATAGAACTACTTACAACTTATATAACTCAAATTAGTTAATCCTTAATTTTTTTTAACAAAATTTTAGCATATAAAAAATGTTGCAAAAATATTTTTAAAACTTTTATATATGTTGTTAATGTTGAATGTTTTTATAAAAATTTTATTATAAATGTTTTTGTTGTTAAATGTATATTTAATATTGTGTGAATTTTGTTAGTATATAATAATTGGAACGGACTTACTTTTGATTTATGTATTCCTATTTATATCCAGAAACCGTACCGAACGCGCGCGTGCCAAACCGGTAGGGATTCTGTACCCTAATATTTTGTTCACTATATAGATGCTTACAATGTCACTGGTTTTTTTTTTTATATATTTTTTTATTTTTGTTTTTCGTTTTTACAAATTTTGAAAATTAAATCTTTTTAATTATAATTTATCTTATAAAATTTCAACAGTCACTGTTTTTAACTCGCTCAAATATTGTAAATTATAATACTTTAATTTTTCTCATAAAAGTCACTGTTATCTTTCTTGCAAATTTGTCACCCAAATACAATTTCTTTTTTCACACTCTTTTTTTGTTTTTTAATTTATAGTTTATCAATATAAGTATATTTTTTTTTTTACAACACAAATTTTCTAATTTTTTCTTGTTACACTTCATACAATAAAATCAAATTTGTTTGTCGCTTAATATCCGGCTCGAAGGACCAAAAAAGGTTTGCTTAAAACACAAATACAAAAAAAAAAATGTTTAATTCAAATGTTCAATTCAATCCAATTTAACTTATTTTTCACTATTTTTTAAAAAATATAACGCACTGTTATTTTTTTTTATTATAATAAAACGCACTGTTTTATTTTCAATTTAATTTATTTCAACAATCTTTCTTTTACGACTCTACGATAACGATTGATTAAAATTCATAAAATTTGGGTTTATATAAACTTGAGTTAAACGGTTCAGGACTAACGTTTAACTCAAATTCAATAACCTTGAATTTAAAGTACATAATAAAAATGAAACAAAACCAAAGTATATAAAAAACATATGTAGTGTATATAAAAAGTTAAAATCATTGAATAAATAAAAAATATAACATTATTGTGAATTAAATTAATTTTAGTGAATGTAACTGACATCTTGTGTCCTAAAATTAAAACAATTATATTTTGACAATTTCTATCTAACATTGTGAATTTGTTTGGTTTTGACAATTAATGTAAGTATCTTACATACTTTTTTTTTAAAAACAAATTTTTTTTATGTGCAAAATTTTCGATATTTTTAATTTTTAGAATTTTAGATATATAAACAAAAAATATGAATGATGTTTCAAGGTGCTGCATGTCGATTGCCACCAGGACCCAATCATCACTGAGGAACCAGGATTCACCTTTACTCAGATAAGTACAAAAATAATTTTAATTTGAAATTGATTCTTTGTTTCTCCTTTTTTTTATTTTTAGATGAACAAGAAACCAGCAAAACATAATAGCTGCAGAAACACCAGTGTATTGGAGATTAAATAAAAAAATATGAGATTACTTGTTTTTGAATTTTATTATTTTGAATACGAAACACTCCAAAATTAACGTTATTTAGAAGTTAAAAAAAATAAGAATGTTAATGATGGCATGTATATCATGTTGAAACGCATTCGCTCATAAATGAAAGTTTTTTCTTTCATTTATATTTTATTTTATTTATTTTATTAAACAAAACCAAAACAAGGTCGTTACAAAAAAAATTCTTAAATTAATGCTTATAATTAAAATTAAACAAAACAATGAGTTAAAACTAAATTTATAATAACTTAAATCATAAAAAAAGTTAATTTATTATTATTATTATTGTTATTAATTTTTATTTAAACTACAATAACAACTTTATTTTAACAAAAAAATTTAAATATGATATTTGTACAGATATGTACATACATATAATGACAATCAATTTAACATTTTATATAAAAAAATGTAAATAATAATATCTTATTATTACGTAGAAGTAAAATTGAAAAAAAAAAAAAAGTGAATTTTTTTTTATTAACAATAGCTAAAAGCATTAAATTACTATCTATAAAATGTACAACAAAAATGATCTAAATAAAAAACATTAGTTGTATTATAATGTAATACAATAAATGTGCTATGTTTAAAATTATATAATTTAAAAAAAAATTTTTGTTTTTGCTTAAGTAAGAATTAATTGTCTAAGGTCATTAAATTGGAAAAATGTAGTTGTACAATGTATTTGAAAGTATTTCTGGAGATAGATGTAGAAGAGAGATGACTAATTTTATTAAAATTAGTACAACATTTATTGATGGGTTCATTTCTACCGTACTCTGTATTATGTTTGTAGTCCATTAAAAATTTAGTATTTCTAGTTTGCCTAACACTATCATTAAGTCTAAACTTGTTATTAAGAGATTGAATGGAAATACTATTATTCAAAATATCAAAAGTAAAGCATGATGACAATAGTTGTCTACATAAAGATAAAGAAAGCAAGTTTAATGAATTAAGTCTTGTAGTGTAACTAGGTAGATTAGCAAAATCGAAAGGGTTATATTGATTCCTTAATGCAAATAAAAGAAATTGCTTTTGAACTGATTCGATTCTATTGGAATGAACTGCAAAGACTGGATCCCAAACAATGTTACCGTATTCTAAGATAGATCGAACTAGGGAACAATAAAGAGATTTAGTCACAGCTAAGTCGCTAAATTCTTTAGCTCTTCTCTTAATGAAACCTAACATTTTATTAGCCTTTGAAACTATTATATCATAGTGAAGATTATAATTAAGTTCATTATCGAGAAGAATTCCTAAATCAGTAATGCTAAAAACCCTTTCAAGAGTTACATTATCTATTTTGTAGTCATATATTAAAGAAGACCGTTTACGTGTAAAGCTTATAACCTTACATTTCTGTATGTTGAGTTCTAATTTATTACTTGTAACACTGATAAGCTTGATTGAAGTTTAGCTGCATCAGAAATATCTTTAACCACTTGATATATTTTTAGGTCATCAGCAAACGAAATGTGAGGTATATTGCTTAGATATTCCAAAAGATCTGATATAAAAACATTAAACAGAAGCGGGCCTAAATGGCTGCCTTGCGGTACACCGGAAGGAACCCTGATGGTGTAGGATAATACACCACGAAATTTATCATTTTGAGTTCTTTCTATAAGATAAGAATTAAAACACTCAAGAAATGAACCCGAAATGCCAAAAGTTGATAGTTTGTTTAGCAAAGTGAAGTGATCTACACGATCGAAAGCTTTGCTGAAATCAGTGTAAATTGCATCAACTTGGTACCCTTTCTCCATTTGATTTCAGATGTAAAAACCATCAGGTTCGTAGTAGTTGAACGACCTTTTCTGAAACTATGTTGTTGTTCATTTAGTTTTGCATTTATGATAGGAGTAGTTCCTATCAACGACAATTTTTTCAAATAATTTAGGTATAGTCGAAAGGATTGCTATACCTCTATAATTTTTCACCGATGCTCTATCCCCTTTTTTAAAAATAGGGATTCAGTGGGAGGATTTTCACTTTTGTGGGAAAATCCCAATTGAAAGTGACTTATTGAAAATAAAATGAAGAGGGAAGATTAGACTGTGAGAGCAATTATGTAAAAATATTGGAGGAATTAAGTCCGGACCAGCACTCTTTTTTGTATCAAGGCTCAAAATTGCTTCAAGAATATCATTTTCAGGAATATACACGTCTGTAAATAGCAAATTTGAGCTATTAGATAAGGAATTAGTCGATGTGGTAACTGGTGCTGTTGGACGATAAACTTGTTGAAAATGATCAGAAAAGAAGTTACAAATTTCTTTTGGGCAATCAGAAACCACATTGTCTTTTGATATCATTGAATTGGGATACCCAAATAATTTCCGTTTTGTATTAACAAAATCAAAAAATTTTTTAGGATCAGTAACAAGTTTGTTGCCAATATCCGTGACATAGTTTTCATATGCTGCATTGGCTTTTTGTTTAAATTCAATTGCAAAGTGCTTATACATATTCAATAAGTTGTAGCATGGTGCTTGATGATGTTTAAGTTTTTTGTATATTTTATTGCGCCGATTTCTCAAGTTCCTAAGATCTCTATCTAACCATGGTTCTGTTGTTTTATGCTTTTTGCGAATTTTAGGAACAAAGGCATCAATAATTTGAAACAGATTTGAGTAAAAGATAGAGATTAGTAAATTGATATCCTGTTGAACTAACAGTTCGTCCCATGTCATTAATGACAAAGCATAATTAATACTTTGATAGTCAGCATTAAAAAAATCGTATACAATTTCATTATTGTAAGATTTGGCCAAGAGTGGGATAGAAGTGGAGAACTCGAAAATAAGTGCGTTATGATGAGCAGAGTTGGAAAAAAGATTATCAACATCATCAGCGAGTTTAACCGACGATAGAGTGTCGGTATCGGTATATGCATTTGAAAATGCAAGATCTAACCACTTCTTATTACTATTAGGATAACTGATAATTTGTTGTAAATCGTTACCGTAGAACTCGCTAATAAGACCGAAGTTAATTTTGTCATGAAAGTTAACCGGTAATAACAAATTATCAGCGTCGTCAACGATAAAAGAAATAGAAGGACGATTAAAATCGCCAAATACAAAAATTGAGTCATCCTCATGCATTTCTGAAATAATATTGTGATATACACTATAAAAATCAGAATACGAGAAATTGTCAGAGTTCGGAGGGGAAATAAACAATACCTAGGTATAAATTATTTGTACCTAAGTTTATTTGAACAAATTGGTGATCGAAAGATTGATGTGTACCAGTGATTAATGGTACACTAGATAAGTTATTCTTTACAGCAAGTAGAACACCACTTCCTCGCGAACAATTTGCAGAAAGATAATCCCGATCCTTTCTATAAATTAACCAATTACCATCAAGAATTTTCTCGTTTGTAAACGAATCGTTGAGCCATGTTTCAGTTATAACTAATACACTGAAATTACACGATTTGGCATCAACAAAAAGCTTCTTGAGCTTGTCTCTCATACCACTACAATTATGGTAAAACATTTTAATGTTCTTTATGTTATTGAAAGTTTGAGAGGTTTTTTTAGCGTAAGTAACGTTAGATAAAGAGATGAGATTTGAAGTTTGGTTGAAACTTGAGTAATTACTTAGAGTTTGGACGAAAAACTTGTTATAACTCTCACGTGATTGATTCAAATGATTGTATAGTTGCTATTGCAATGACTACGATAAGCCTTAAGATCCTCTTCGACCTCTTTAACAGAGAAGCCTATATTTTTATGATATCTGAGATAAAGATCATATAAATCTTTATAATTAGATGGCAGGCCTTCATTGTGAATGAGAACTGACAGATGAGTTCTAGTTTTACCTTCTATAACGGTGTTATACGACTCATTATGTAAATAGGCTAGAGAATCCTCCTTTCTCTGAATTTTGACAGAGCATATTTGCAATCTTCTGTTAGAGATTACTTTGTCATTCTAACTATTGGAGAAACAAGCGGATCTTGTAATACTAGTTTATTATTATTATTAATATTATTGTTATTATTATTAATATTAATATTAGTATTGTTATTATTTTGATTATTATTATTATTGTCGTTACTAATATTATTATTATTATCGTTATAATTATTATTATTATCATAATTATCGTTATAATAATTATTATTATTATTATCGTCATTACTAACATTTTTATTATTATTATCATTAAAATTATTATTATTATTATTATTTTTATTATTATTAATATTATTATTTTTATTATTATTATTATTATTATTTTTTTTATTTTTATTATTATTATTTTTATTTTGATTATTTTTAATTCGATTATTATTATTATTATTGTTACTTTTAAATTTATTATTGTTATTACTATTAACTTTATTTTTATTTATATTATAGTTACTGGTAACCGGTCTTAAAGTATCTCCTTGGATGAAGTTAGAGTACTTTTTACTATTGGTAGATAATGAACTCTGAATTGGAAATTTCTTTTTAGCTTTATTACTAAAAGGAACCTCGAAAGGATTAAGAAGAAGTGTTTTAGAATGCGTGTTATTATTGTTTGTGTTAATGTTTAAACTTGTATTAGTAAGTGAAATAGATTTTGGTGTATTACTACTAGAATTAGACTCTTCTTTAAAAAGCTTTATTATAGTACCTTTTTCCATCGTTTGTAATTTATTATTTCACAAACTTTGGATTGAGGTACCATAACTTTAAAAGATTTGTATTTCGGTTTAAATCTAAGATTCTTAGGAGTAATGTTAACTATAATTACAGCATTTAAATTAAACTTATTCTTTAAAAACTTACTGAGATAATTAGAAGTTGTGTAAGCTGCAAATTTAGTAAAATACAGTGACTGGAGATCCGAATCCGGTTTAGATTCTTCCTCAGCTGACGTCTGCCTACGATCTGCAGTAATTTCTTTTTCATTCGGAAGTAAAAATTGAACCTTAGTTGGCAATTTAGAAGCATTTGAAGAACATTTTTTAATTGAAGAAGGATTAGTTACAGATGGTAATTGATCCAAAGTATCAGAGCTCAAATATGTCGAAGTAGATGCGGAAAGTTGTGGAACTTTTATTGTTGATAGAGTCAGTTTAGGTGAAGATAAATTGGTATTGTCAGCACTGCACTGAAGTAATTCATTGTATAAAGAATTGTTTACGAAGCTTGACTTTGAAGCAGTTTCAGGAATGTCTTGGTTCGAAAACGTGACAGCTGAATCTTGAATTGAATCTACAGATGAGATAGTTTCAGAACAAAAGCCAGCATGAATTTCATTTTTTGAATTTTTAACTGTATTGTATGTGCAAAATTTTCGATATTTTTAATTTTTAGAATTTTAGATATATAAACAAAAAATATGAATGATGTTTCAAGGTGCTGCATGTCGATTGCCACCAGGACCCAATCATCACTGAGGAACCAGGATTCACCTTTACTCAGATAAGTACAAAAATAATTTTAATTTGAAATTGATTCTTTGTTTCTCCTTTTTTTTATTTTTAGATGAACAAGAAACCAGCAAAACATAATAGCTGCAGAAACACCAGTGTATTGGAGATTAAATAAAAAAATATGAGATTACTTGTTTTTGAATTTTATTATTTTGAATACGAAACACTCCAAAATTAACGTTATTTAGAAGTTAAAAAAAATAAGAATGTTAATGATGGCATGTATATCATGTTGAAACGCATTCGCTCATAAATGAAAGTTTTTTCTTTCATTTATATTTTATTTTATTTATTTTATTAAACAAAACCAAAACAAGGTCGTTACAAAAAAAATTCTTAAATTAATGCTTATAATTAAAATTAAACAAAACAATGAGTTAAAACTAAATTTATAATAACTTAAATCATAAAAAAAGTTAATTTATTATTATTATTATTGTTATTAATTTTTATTTAAACTACAATAACAACTTTATTTTAACAAAAAAATTTAAATATGATATTTGTACAGATATGTACATACATATAATGACAATCAATTTAACATTTTATATAAAAAAATGTAAATAATAATATCTTATTATTACGTAGAAGTAAAATTGAAAAAAAAAAAAAAGTGAATTTTTTTTTATTAACAATAGCTAAAAGCATTAAATTACTATCTATAAAATGTACAACAAAAATGATCTAAATAAAAAACATTAGTTGTATTATAATGTAATACAATAAATGTGCTATGTTTAAAATTATATAATTTAAAAAAAAATTTTTGTTTTTGCTTAAGTAAGAATTAATTGTCTAAGGTCATTAAATTGGAAAAATGTAGTTGTACAATGTATTTGAAAGTATTTCTGGAGATAGATGTAGAAGAGAGATGACTAATTTTATTAAAATTAGTACAACATTTATTGATGGGTTCATTTCTACCGTACTCTGTATTATGTTTGTAGTCCATTAAAAATTTAGTATTTCTAGTTTGCCTAACACTATCATTAAGTCTAAACTTGTTATTAAGAGATTGAATGGAAATACTATTATTCAAAATATCAAAAGTAAAGCATGATGACAATAGTTGTCTACATAAAGATAAAGAAAGCAAGTTTAATGAATTAAGTCTTGTAGTGTAACTAGGTAGATTAGCAAAATCGAAAGGGTTATATTGATTCCTTAATGCAAATAAAAGAAATTGCTTTTGAACTGATTCGATTCTATTGGAATGAACTGCAAAGACTGGATCCCAAACAATGTTACCGTATTCTAAGATAGATCGAACTAGGGAACAATAAAGAGATTTAGTCACAGCTAAGTCGCTAAATTCTTTAGCTCTTCTCTTAATGAAACCTAACATTTTATTAGCCTTTGAAACTATTATATCATAGTGAAGATTATAATTAAGTTTATTATCGAGAAGAATTCCTAAATCAGTAATGCTAAAAACCCTTTCAAGAGTTACATTATCTATTTTGTAGTCATATATTAAAGAAGACCGTTTACGTGTAAAGCTTATAACCTTACATTTCTGTATGTTGAGTTCTAATTTATTACTTGTAACACTGATAAGCTTGATTGAAGTTTAGCTGCATCAGAAATATCTTTAACCACTTGATATATTTTTAGGTCATCAGCAAACGAAATGTGAGGTATATTGCTTAGATATTCCAAAAGATCTGATATAAAAACATTAAACAGAAGCGGGCCTAAATGGCTGCCTTGCGGTACACCGGAAGGAACCCTGATGGTGTAGGATAATACACCACGAAATTTATCATTTTGAGTTCTTTCTATAAGATAAGAATTAAAACACTCAAGAAATGAACCCGAAATGCCAAAAGTTGATAGTTTGTTTAGCAAAGTGAAGTGATCTACACGATCGAAAGCTTTGCTGAAATCAGTGTAAATTGCATCAACTTGGTACCCTTTCTCCATTTGATTTCAGATGTAAAAACCATCAGGTTCGTAGTAGTTGAACGACCTTTTCTGAAACTATGTTGTTGTTCATTTAGTTTTGCATTTATGATAGGAGTAGTTCCTATCAACGACAATTTTTTCAAATAATTTAGGTATAGTCGAAAGGATTGCTATACCTCTATAATTTTTCACCGATGCTCTATCCCCTTTTTTAAAAATAGGGATTCAGTGGGAGGATTTTCACTTTTGTGGGAAAATCCCAATTGAAAGTGACTTATTGAAAATAAAATGAAGAGGGAAGATTAGACTGTGAGAGCAATTATGTAAAAATATTGGAGGAATTAAGTCCGGACCAGCACTCTTTTTTGTATCAAGGCTCAAAATTGCTTCAAGAATATCATTTTCAGGAATATACACGTCTGTAAATAGCAAATTTGAGCTATTAGATAAGGAATTAGTCGATGTGGTAACTGGTGCTGTTGGACGATAAACTTGTTGAAAATGATCAGAAAAGAAGTTACAAATTTCTTTTGGGCAATCAGAAACCACATTGTCTTTTGATATCATTGAATTGGGATACCCAAATAATTTCCGTTTTGTATTAACAAAATCAAAAAATTTTTTAGGATCAGTAACAAGTTTGTTGCCAATATCCGTGACATAGTTTTCATATGCTGCATTGGCTTTTTGTTTAAATTCAATTGCAAAGTGCTTATACATATTCAATAAGTTGTAGCATGGTGCTTGATGATGTTTAAGTTTTTTGTATATTTTATTGCGCCGATTTCTCAAGTTCCTAAGATCTCTATCTAACCATGGTTCTGTTGTTTTATGCTTTTTGCGAATTTTAGGAACAAAGGCATCAATAATTTGAAACAGATTTGAGTAAAAGATAGAGATTAGTAAATTGATATCCTGTTGAACTAACAGTTCGTCCCATGTCATTAATGACAAAGCATAATTAATACTTTGATAGTCAGCATTAAAAAAATCGTATACAATTTCATTATTGTAAGATTTGGCCAAGAGTGGGATAGAAGTGGAGAACTCGAAAATAAGTGCGTTATGATGAGCAGAGTTGGAAAAAAGATTATCAACATCATCAGCGAGTTTAACCGACGATAGAGTGTCGGTATCGGTATATGCATTTGAAAATGCAAGATCTAACCACTTCTTATTACTATTAGGATAACTGATAATTTGTTGTAAATCGTTACCGTAGAACTCGCTAATAAGACCGAAGTTAATTTTGTCATGAAAGTTAACCGGTAATAACAAATTATCAGCGTCGTCAACGATAAAAGAAATAGAAGGACGATTAAAATCGCCAAATACAAAAATTGAGTCATCCTCATGCATTTCTGAAATAATATTGTGATATACACTATAAAAATCAGAATACGAGAAATTGTCAGAGTTCGGAGGGGAAATAAACAATACCTAGGTATAAATTATTTGTACCTAAGTTTATTTGAACAAATTGGTGATCGAAAGATTGATGTGTACCAGTGATTAATGGTACACTAGATAAGTTATTCTTTACAGCAAGTAGAACACCACTTCCTCGCGAACAATTTGCAGAAAGATAATCCCGATCCTTTCTATAAATTAACCAATTACCATCAAGAATTTTCTCGTTTGTAAACGAATCGTTGAGCCATGTTTCAGTTATAACTAATACACTGAAATTACACGATTTGGCATCAACAAAAAGCTTCTTGAGCTTGTCTCTCATACCACTACAATTATGGTAAAACATTTTAATGTTCTTTATGTTATTGAAAGTTTGAGAGGTTTTTTTAGCGTAAGTAACGTTAGATAAAGAGATGAGATTTGAAGTTTGGTTGAAACTTGAGTAATTACTTAGAGTTTGGACGAAAAACTTGTTATAACTCTCACGTGATTGATTCAAATGATTGTATAGTTGCTATTGCAATGACTACGATAAGCCTTAAGATCCTCTTCGACCTCTTTAACAGAGAAGCCTATATTTTTATGATATCTGAGATAAAGATCATATAAATCTTTATAATTAGATGGCAGGCCTTCATTGTGAATGAGAACTGACAGATGAGTTCTAGTTTTACCTTCTATAACGGTGTTATACGACTCATTATGTAAATAGGCTAGAGAATCCTCCTTTCTCTGAATTTTGACAGAGCATATTTGCAATCTTCTGTTAGAGATTACTTTGTCATTCTAACTATTGGAGAAACAAGCGGATCTTGTAATACTAGTTTATTATTATTATTAATATTATTGTTATTATTATTAATATTAATATTAGTATTGTTATTATTTTGATTATTATTATTATTGTCGTTACTAATATTATTATTATTATCGTTATAATTATTATTATTATCATAATTATCTTTATAATAATTATTATTATTATTATCGTCATTACTAACATTTTTATTATTATTATCATTAAAATTATTATTATTATTTTTATTATTATTAATATTATTATTTTTATTATTATTATTATTATTATTTTTTTTATTTTTATTATTATTATTTTTATTTTGATTATTTTTAATTCGATTATTATTATTATTATTGTTACTTTTAAATTTATTATTGTTATTACTATTAACTTTATTTTTATTTATATTATAGTTACTGGTAACCGGTCTTAAAGTATCTCCTTGGATGAAGTTAGAGTACTTTTTACTATTGGTAGATAATGAACTCTGAATTGGAAATTTCTTTTTAGCTTTATTACTAAAAGGAACCTCGAAAGGATTAAGAAGAAGTGTTTTAGAATGCGTGTTATTATTGTTTGTGTTAATGTTTAAACTTGTATTAGTAAGTGAAATAGATTTTGGTGTATTACTACTAGAATTAGACTCTTCTTTAAAAAGCTTTATTATAGTACCTTTTTCCATCGTTTGTAATTTATTATTTCACAAACTTTGGATTGAGGTACCATAACTTTAAAAGATTTGTATTTCGGTTTAAATCTAAGATTCTTAGGAGTAATGTTAACTATAATTACAGTATTTAAATTAAACTTATTCTTTAAAAACTTACTGAGATAATTAGAAGTTGTGTAAGCTGCAAATTTAGTAAAATACAGTGACTGGAGATCCGAATCCGGTTTAGATTCTTCCTCAGCTGACGTCTGCCTACGATCTGCAGTAATTTCTTTTTCATTCGGAAGTAAAAATTGAACCTTAGTTGGCAATTTAGAAGCATTTGAAGAACATTTTTTAATTGAAGAAGGATTAGTTACAGATGGTAATTGATCCAAAGTATCAGAGCTCAAATATGTCGAAGTAGATGCGGAAAGTTGTGGAACTTTTATTGTTGATAGAGTCAGTTTAGGTGAAGATAAATTGGTATTGTCAGCACTGCACTGAAGTAATTCATTGTATAAAGAATTGTTTACGAAGCTTGACTTTGAAGCAGTTTCAGGAATGTCTTGGTTCGAAAACGTGACAGCTGAATCTTGAATTGAATCTACAGATGAGATAGTTTCAGAACAAAAGCCAGCATGAATTTCATTTTTTGAATTTTTAACTGTATTGTAGTTTATTGGTTTAAAAATAAACGCATTCTGATCTGCACTATAGTTGAAAGCTTCATCAGCCTGAGTCCAAATATCTTTTGAGTTGCGACTTAGATACATTTGGTTGTATCTAAATGTATCAAAAGATGTATCAAGACTAGCATCTAGTTTCATACCCATATTCGAAATTTCTTTTCTTAATGAACCCATCTGCTCATTAAATTTCTCTGCAACGTCAATAGTAGTGTCGATTAATTTTGAATTAAAAAGTTTTTGCAGTTGTGAGTTAATAGAAGATTTTAACTCATTAGTTAATGATTTGATAGATTCATTAGTAGAATTTAATGCCGAGATAAACTCATCTTTATTGAGCACTGCATTCTGCTTCAAATAATCATTCTGCTTAAGTGACGTTCTGCTCAAGGTGGTATTGAGGGCTTCATAATCTTTAGCCATTTCATTAAATGACGCGGAGTTGTATTTTATTGTGTCGTTACATCTAGCTGCAAGTCCTGTGTACTCATCTTTAATGTTATTGAGCGAAGATTTGACTTCATCCAATAACATATTAATGCTGGAATGATAATCCAAGCATTCGTCACATACAAAGTATTGAGCCAGGAATGCAGAATACCACACTCTAGGAGCGTTTAAACAAACTCCGTGGAAGCGCCTCTTACAAAAACAGGCATGTAACAGTTTCGGGTTTTGCGTCATAAACTGTGCAGCTTGAACTATTGCATTTAACCGAATTCATTTTAGATTATATAAATAGTATTTACTTTAACAATTAAAAAAAAACGGCAATTTAAAAAAGAGTTCAAAGTTTTTGGCAAAAGTACTAGCAGAATAAACAATGTTTTTTTATGAGGGTAGGTGGAAAACTCGAAAGTCACCAAGAGGAACTGCACGTGCTTCCTCAAGGTAGTGTTGGACTTTAACCAACCAAAACCACCCCCCTTTTAAAACCAAACTTTAGAATGGAACCTTTAATACGAATGTACAGTTTGGTTTTGGGGATAGGGATGTGGGAAGGATAATTGGGGAAATTGGTATTGGGAAATCTGGATTAAGGGGGATAGGTAGGAAAATTTGGAGGGGCATTTTGAAGAAAGATGTTAATGTTCTTCTTAAACTTAAGTAAATCGTACACATATAAATTACCAACCTTAGGGAACACATGTGATGGTATATGGTTCCACAAACGGGACGTGCGCATGACAAACTAATTTCCATAAGCTGTATTTCGCCATCTTGATAACTCAAGATGGTAGGGATGAGCATCTGTTGCCCTCCTTGTTTCTCGTTGGAAAACTTTGAGTGGAGGCATTAATTGTTTAATTTCTTTAGAACAAGTGTTAATCCCTACGAGATACCTATAAAACAAGGTCAGTGACCCAACTGTGCGACGATGGCTGAGTGAAGTGAGCATAGAAGTTACACTGGGGTCGTTAATCAAACGAATAGCTCTGTTTTGCACATTATCTAAGTAACCCAGTTCTGTTTGAGGCTCTGCAGCCCAAATGTGTGCATAATACTCTATTTTTGGCCTAATGTACGTTTTATAGATATTGAGAAGATCAGATGCGGAAAAGTAAGTTTTGCAGCGATACAAAAAACCCAAACGTTTAGCTGCATCCTTAGCTATACCAAAAATATGATTTGACCAAGTCAATTTCTGGTTTAACCCGACGCCCAGCATGTTTAAATCCGTTGAATGCTGCAAAACTTCTCCCTGAAATAGTAGGTTAGGAACTGTAGTGGCTATTTTCCGCGAGATCAGACAGCATTGTGTTTTTTTGGTGTTAAACTCAACTCTATTGACTTCACCCCATTTTTGAATTTTTGCTAAATCGTTATTTAGCTCACTAATAGTGAATTTTTTTACTGTTGTATTAATCTGGTGATTAATGTTACAGCGGCTATGAAATTCATAGGAAGCTACAAAGGTGCTGTCGTCTGCGAAACTATGGATCGAGAAAGAGAAAAAAAAGAGAATGAAAAAGAGAAAAAAAGTGTTTTTGTTAAAATTTAAAAGACAAATAAGCTATTTAATTTTACAAAAGCACTGTTTACAAGTTTATGAAAATGAGTTCAACACAGTTTTTTCTTTTTTTATTTTATTATGAAATAGTAAGAATATTAAAAAGTATTATTAATATTATTATTTTAAAGTTAAATAACAAATTAAAAATAAAATTAAGAATAAATTTAGCACGTCTTCTTAGTTAAGCGTCTGATAAACGAATGATGAATCATTTTGTGTAAAACCTTAAAGGTGTTATAAAAATTGTTTGGTATATTCAAAAAATTACATACTTAACTTACTTATTTTGTTATTTTACAAGTATTTAAAATTTTGAATAACCTTAATTAAATTAAATTTTAATTTTAAAAACAAAATACATATATCAATTATTAAGTAATATAAAAACTTAAAATCTCTGAATGAAACTGGTTATGAAAAACTTCTACATTACATATTTTAATAAATATAAACAGCTGAGTGGACGAAATGTATACATATTATAAAATGTATATGTATTTTTTTGACTGAGTACCTTAAAATAGAAAAACACATAAGAAAAGAAACAACTATACCTAACTTCCCATCTATTAGTTAATAATTAATCTATCTAGAGTAGTAAGTGATAGGTATAACAAATTTATTGTATAACATATTTTTATATAACAGGTTCTAATCTTGCTTTCTTAATGAAAAATGCTCAAAAACACTTTTATGTACCTTTGTATTATAAAAAGTCTTTGATTAAATATTTTTGTTTATTGAAAAATTATATATTTTACATCATTCTTAAATAACACCTGATGTTTCTGCAGCTATTATGTTTTGCTGGTTTCTTGTTCATCTAAAAATAAAAAAAGGAGAAACAAAGAATCAATTTCAAATTAAAATTATTTTTGTACTTATCTGAGTATCCTGGTTCCTGAGTGATGGTTGAATCCTGGTAACGGTCAGCATCCAGCATCTTCATCTTTGTTTTTTTCTATTGATATACCTAAAAATAAAAAGTTTATGTATATTTATTTTAAAGTATTATTGATACTTACATTAATTGTCAAAACCAAATAAATTCACAATATTAGATACCAATTGTCAAAATATAATTGTTTTAATTTTAGGACACAAGATGTCAGTTACATTCACTAAAATTAATTTAATTCACAATAATTTTATATTTTTTATATATTCAATGAATTTAACTATTTATATACACTACATGTTTTTTATATGGTTGGTTGGTGTGAGTGGCTGGCCACCGCCGCTCCTGGAAGTGACCCCAATTAGCGCGTTAGCACCGTTTTGCTACCACTTCCGTGACCACAAGTCTTATAATATAGCTATATTAGTTTAATTTTAGATCCATTTCGTTGCGTTAAGAAACCTTACCATTTCTGCAGGTTGCTTAACCGCTAGATCACTAAGATCGTTGAATTGATGGCTACCCAGAATTGCTATTCTGGCCCTCGCCAGCGCTGGCACTTACAGGTGAAGTGTATAATGGAGTCTCTCTCATTCTGTTCACCACAGCTGCGACAGGATGAATTGAATGGGATACCTATTCTGGCCGCATGTTCACCAATTGGCCAGTCGCCCGTGAACACACCTATTGTTCTGGCTATGTTCCGTCGGGATGGCTTCAATAGATTTTCGGTTCTTTTTTTATTATACGATGGCTAGACTTTCCTGGCCGTACAACATGTGACTAGTTCGTTCCACCTTCTATTTGCTAAGAACAAAAAGTGGAGGAAGATATCTCTCTTAACGCTGTTTAGCGGGGGCTCTACCTGTTCAGCCAGTGAAGCATTTAGGCTGGAACCCCTCCTTGCTAACTCATCAGCATGTTCATTTCCTGCGATGTTCCTATGTCCCGGAACCCACAGTAATGTAACATTGAATTGATTACTTACATTCTTAAGCTCGTCAAAGCATTTTCTGACGAGTTTAGATGTTATTATTGCAGAGTTGAGAGCCGCAATTGCTGCTTCGCTGTCCGTAACAATTGCAATGCTTCCTCCCAGAGAAGAATTGTTCCCTAGTATTTGGCATGCTTTCAAAATTCCTAGCATTTCAGCTTGAAATACACTCGCTTTATCTGGCAGACGGAAAGCATGTTCTATTTTTAGTGATTCCGAATAGACACCCGCACCAACACCACACTCCATCTTTGAACCATCAGTGAAGAGTGCGGTGTCAATTTCTCCCAAGGGGTTTTTCTGTTTCCATTCCCTTCTTGATGGAATCTTGACTTTAAAGTACTTAGTAATTTCCAAACTTGGCATTACGTAGTCTGTGGAATCTGGCAGATCATGATATATCGAGCTTAGAATACTGCTGTGTCCATAGGGTTTTGCACGCCAGTATCCATTCTCTCGAAGTCTGAATGCACTACAACAGGCTAGATATTTAATATGAAGGTCAGCCGGGAGAAGGTATAGAAGTGCATCCAGTGCATTACTTGGCGTTGACCTTAACGCACCCGTAATACTTACACATGCACCCCTCTACCAAGCTTGGTTCGAATATACTCCTTCTCCAGCGCTGGCCACCACACTAATAACCCGTAGGTAAGGATGGGGCGTACTACAGCTGTGTACATCCATAAAGCCATTCTTGGCTTTAATCCCCATTTTTTACCTAACATTTTCCTACAAGAATACAGGGCTACATAGGCCTTTTTGGCTCTTTCTTCGGTATTAGCTTTCCATTTCAATTTTGGGTCAAGTACCACTCCTAGGTATTTAACATTCGAGCTTAGATTCAGATACACACCATCCAATTTTGGCTTAGTGAATTCCGGAATCTTGGTTCTGGTTGTAAATAGCATTAGTTCTGTTTTACTCGGATTGATACGTAGGCCACAACCATTAGCCCATTCACCAACCCTGGCTAAAGCTCTTTCCATAATTCCACTGATTATATCAAGATACTTCCCAGACACTAATACTGCTAGATCATCTGCGTATGCGATGGCTTTGATTCCCTCATCCCAAAGCTCTTTAAGAATTCTGTTCATTACTAAAAGTCACAGTTGTGGTTATAGCACCCACCCTGGGGTGTACCCTTGCTTACTCTTCTAGTAATCTTATGGTTACCGAGTTCCGACTGAATCTCTCTTGATTGCAACATATTAATGATCCACTGTCTAAGGGCATTTTCTACCCCTAGATCTTCCAGTGAATCCTGTATAGCCGATACATGAATATTGTTGAAGGCACCTTCTATGTCTAGAAAGGTGGCCAACGTATATTCTTTGTATTGTATCGATTTCTCAACGCTCCGTACTAATTCACTTAGTGCCGTCTCGGTTGACTTGCCTTTACAGTAAGCATGTTGATACTTACATAGTGGAGTACTCTCTAGTACTCTTCGAAATTGTAACTCTAGTGTTCTTTCGAGAGTTTTCAGTAAGAAGGATGATAGATTTATCGGTCTAAAGTCCTTAGCGGTTTCATGACCTCTTTTTCCCACCTTTGGTATAAAGACCACCTTCACCCGCCTCCATAGCAGAGGAATATGGCCTAGCAAGAGGCTACTTTTGAATAGTTTCGTGATTAAGGGAACCACAAGTTCCTTAATTTCTTGAAGCATTTTTGGAAAAATACCATCCAAACCTGCAGCTTTGTATGGAGAAAAATTATCAATTGCCCAGGCAACCTTTCGCTCCGTTATAACTGAGTTGACCCATTCATCAGGGCCTCTTTGGACCTTTGTGTCAACCGCTTGATTGATCACATGAGCGTCCTTTGTGCACCCTGGAAAATGAGTATGCACTAAAAGATCTAGGGTTTCAGCGGTTGAGTCAGTCCATGTCCCTTCCACCGTTTTAAGGAAGGATGGATTGGAATGTTCTTTGGATAAGACTCT
This sequence comes from Poecilobothrus nobilitatus, assembly GCA_947095535.1. Classification (NCBI taxonomy): domain Eukaryota; kingdom Metazoa; phylum Arthropoda; class Insecta; order Diptera; family Dolichopodidae; genus Poecilobothrus; species Poecilobothrus nobilitatus. The sequence goes on from OX352772.1 coordinate 147,050,543, forward strand.
ACTAAGTCTAGCTGAGTCCCTAGTCTTCTCTATGGATTCACAATAATCTTTCCATGACCGTGTCTTGGCCAATCGGATTTCTCTCTTATATTTCCTAAGTTGGTCCTTGTAGAGTTGCCAATTATTCTGTTTATAGCAGATATTATAGGCATCTCTAGTCTCCTTCCTTAGGTTAGTTAAATCCTCGTTCCACCAAACCGGGAATGTTTTTTTGCTACGTTTGACAGGACATGACACCTTAAATGAGACCTCCATGGCCTTTGTAAACATATCAGTCCTCTTTTCTAACTCATTCTTATTCACAATATCTGAGTTAGCTACTACCAAAAGTTTTTTTGTTGCTATCATTCTGAACTTTCTCCAGTTAGTAGCTCTAGGATTTCTATAGGGCTGGGGATCTTCAGTCTATGATTGACATTGAAGAGTATCCAGCTGTGATCCGAAAAAGATCTCTTCTCCGATACTCTCCAGTTTTCTATTTTTAGGGTTTCATCGGTACCTATAAATGTAATATCTATCACATCCGCCTAGCCCGAAAAACTATCCGAGCTTGGGAATGTGAATGTGGTGGTACTTCCCCTGTTGCATATATTAAGGTTAGCGTTTAGAATAAAATCGAACAATGACTCACCTCGTTCATTTGTTTCCGAGCTTCCCCATATGGTATGCCGAGCATTAGCATCGCAGCCCACAATCAGCTTGCCACCTGTGGCATTTACCAACTGCTGAAAGCGGGTGGGTGGAGCGTGTTCATCATGTGGCATGTACACAGAACTTATGTACACGCTCACATCGTTCTTCATCTCCAGTTTGACAACTGTCAAATCTTCGTAACTGAAATTAGAACAGAGATGTGCATTGATGTGTTTTTTTACCAGAATACAAGTTCTTGGCTTACCTTTTTCTAAACCTACATTCTTGTAGAATAGATTGTAGTTACCGTTGTTTAACCCCCTGATCCTGGAGGCGTTAACCCATGGCTCCTGAATGAGGGCTATGTCGAGGTCCTCCTCGCCAAGAAGGACCAGCAGATTATCCGAGGCACACTTTGAGTGCTTTAGATTAATCTGCACCACCCGCATCGTTTCTTCCACTGGCTGCTGCAGACTCTTTGTCGACTGACATTTCTTCTAGCAGCCCGTTCACCTGGTCAAGGTAGTCTATGTCTGGACTACCTGACTTAAATATTTTCAGTTTGGTATGACGTATACCAAACCTTAGCTTGTTCCCCAGCTTCTCCAGAGGTTCAAGACTCTCTTCGCTGATAAGAAGGAGAAACGAAATACTGTTCGTCAACAGTTCTTCTGATGACTTCTCCCTCACTATCACCGACCAGTTCCCCATTGGAACCGTCGGGTTATGGATTCGGAGGCACTCGAGAAGCTTTACCCCGCTTATCTCCATCATAGGCAACCAGATGCGGGCTCTAGGTCGTCTTGGGATTTCGCTAGCTGGGATTAGGCCAATTTTGGCTTCCTCCCAAGCATCGCCTAGCTTAGCGATGCTGCTGCTAAAGAAATCCAAAGAGAACTGATCCTCGCATCGGATTACCCTGTAGCCTCTGACTACTTCGGATGAATCAAAGCACGGAAGAGTCCCTCCAGCCCCTCCTAGAATGTGCTCATTCACCATTTCTGACAAACTCACCTCAAGTTTAACCCACAGATCGCTTGATACTTTACGATCTGTGGCTTTTTCGTTGACAACTGCAACACATAAACTATCTTTTACAATATCATTGTAAGTTTTATGTGCTGCAGTTTTCGAACTGCTGTGGAGACTCGTTCTCGGCACCTTAGTTCTCTCTGTACCCGGTCTGGGTACATCTTTCGACCTATTTCTTTTCGAGGACGAGTCTTTACCTGAGTTGCGCGACTCGTACGCTCGCACAACCTCGCTGTATCGCTTTTTGTCCTCTAGATTCCTTTCGTGAACAACACCTTTGGCTTGATTTTGGGCTATCTTGCCCAATATGAATTTAGCCTTCTGGTATTGTTTTCTGAAAGCGGATCCGAGGCCTCTATTGATTTTGCTCGTTGTAGTGGAAGTACCGCTCTTAGTACTTCCACTACCACTAACCCCTGATGGTTTTGGAGCACTCTGGCTGGTGCTTCCTCCACCAACACTAGGCCCTGATGGTTTTGGAGCACTTTGGCTGGTGCTTCCTCCACCAACAGGTGTTTGATTGATTATTCGAGGTTTGATATCTACAGGGGTACTATGACTGGTACCAATAATTGTCTCCTGACTGGAGGCAAGTAACTCATCCTCAGAAGATGAGTTTGTGTTTTTTTTGATTTTTGAACTTTTCATTTTGTTCCCACGAGTATGGCGAGAAATAACGGTCGACATATGCAGAGCTCCCGTACATATGCAAGGCTAATTACAATGGGGTGGCGCATGGTGTCCCAAGGAGACCGTTAGCGATACCACCTTTATACACCTGGTAGCATGCAGCCCTCGGCACGGTTTTCTTTCACACCTTGGCTTGAGTGTACATCTATAATCAGCCGTTGACCTGTATCCAAAAAGTATTGAATACTTTGAGGATGGCAGGTAACGTTGCCCGGGTACACCGCTTGGAGGAGTATAGATGATTAACCGTACCCATGTTTTTTATATACTTTGGTTTTTTTTTTTCATTTTTATTATATACTTTAAATTCAAGGTTACTGAACTTGGGTTAAACGTTAGTCCTGAACCGATCATGATATATCGAGCTTAGAATACTGCTGTGTCCATAGGGTTTTGCACGCCAGTATCCATTCTCTCGAAGTCTGATTGCACTACAACAGGCTAGATATTTAATATGAAGGTCAGCCGGCAGAAGGTATAGAAGTGCATCCAGTGCATTACTTGTCGTTGACCTTAACGCACCCGTAATACTTACACATGCACCCCTCTGTACTCTACCAAGCTTGGTTCGAATATACTCCTTCTCCAGCGTTGGCCACCACACTAATGACCCGTAGGTAAGGATGGGGCGTACTATAGCTATGTACATCCATAAAGCCATTCTTGGCTTTAATCCCCATTTTTTACCTAACATTTTCCTACAAGAATACAGGGCTACATAGGCCTTTTTGGCTCTTTCTTCGGTATTAGCTTTCCATTTCAATTTTGGGTCAAGTACCACTCCTAGGTATTTAACATTCGAGCTTAGATTCAGATACACACCATCCAATTTTGGCTTAGTGAATTCCGGAATCTTGGTTCTGGTTGTAAATAGCATTAGTTCTGTTTTACTCGGATTGATACGTAGGCCACAACCATTAGCCCATTCACCAACCCTGGCTAAAGCTCTTTCCATAATTCCACTGATTATATCAAGATACTTCCCAGACACTAATACTGCTAGATCATCTGCGTATGCGATGGCTTTGATTCCCTCACCCCGAAGGTCTTTAAGAATTCTGTTCATTACTAAAAGCCACAGTAGTGGTGATAGCACCCACCCTGGGGTGTACCCCTGCTTACTCTTCTAGTAATCTTATGGTTACCGAGTTCCGACTGAATCTTTCTTGATTGCAACATATTAATGATCCACTGTCTAAGGGCATTTTCTACCCCTAGATCTTCCAGTGAATCCTGTATAGCCGGTACATGAATATTGTTGAAGGCACCTTCTATGTCTAGAAAGGTGGCCAACGTATATTCTTTGTATTGTATCGATTGCTCAACGCTCCGTACTAATTCACTTAGTGCCGTCTCGGTTGACTTGCCTTTACAGTAAGCATGTTGATACTTACATAGTGGAGTACTCTCTAGTACTCTTCGAAATTGTAACTCTAGTGTTCTTTCGAGAGTTTTCAGTAAGAAGGATGATAGACTTATCGGTCTAAAGTCCTTAGCGGTTTCATGACCTCTTTTTCCCACCTTTGGTATAAAGACCACCTTCACCCGCCTCCATAGCAGAGGAATATGGCCTAGCAAGAGGCTACTTTTGAATAGTTTCGTGATTAAGGGAACCACAAGTTCCTTAATTTCTTGAAGCATTTTTGGAAAAATACCATCCAAACCTGCAGCTTTGTATGGAGAAAAATTATCAATTGCCCAGGCAACCTTTCGCTCCGTTATAACTGAGTTGACCCATTCATCAGGGCCTCTTTGGACCTTTGTGTCAACCGCTTGATTGATCACATGAGCGTCCTTTGTGCACCCTGGAAAATGAGTATGCACTAAAAGATCTAGGGTTTCAGCGGTTGAGTCAGTCCATGTCCCTTCCACCGTTTTAAGGAAGGATGGATTGGAATGTTCTTTGGATAAGACTCTACTAAGTCTAGCTGAGTCCCTAGTCTTCTCTATGGATTCACAATAATCTTTCCATGACCGTGTCCTGGCCGGATCGGATTTCTCTCTTATATTTCCTAAGTTGGTCCTTGTAGAGTTGCCAATTATTCTGTTTATAGCAGATATTATAGGCATCTCTAGTCTCCTTCCTTAGGTTAGTTAAATCCTCGTTCCACCAAACCGGGAATGTTTTTTTGCTACGTTTGACAGGACATGACACCTTAAATGAGACCTCCATGGCCTTTGTAAACATATCAGTCCTCTTTTCCAACTGATTCTTATTCACAATATCTGAAATAGCTACTACCAAAAGTTTTTTTGTTGCTATCTTTCTGAACTTTCTCCAGTTAGTAGCTCTAGGATTTCTATAGGGCTGGGGATCTTCAGTCTATGATTGACATTGAAGAGTATCCAGCTGTGATCCGAAAAAGATCTCTTCTCCGATACTCTCCATTTTTCTATAAATGTAATATCTATCACATCCGCCTAGCCCGAAAAACTATCCGAGCTTGGGAATGTGAATGTGGTGGTACTTCCACTGTTGCATATATTAAGGTTAGCGTTTAGAATAAAATCGAACAATGACTCACCTCGTTCATTTGTTTCCGAGCTTCCCCATATGGTATGCCGAGCATTAGCATCGCAGCCCACAATCAGCTTGCCACCTGTGGCATTTACCAACTGCTGAAAGCGGGTGGGTGGAGCGTGTTCATCATGTGGCATGTACACAGAACTTATGTACATGCTCACATCGTTCTTCATCTCCAGTTTGACAACTGTCAAATCTTCGTAACTGAAATTAGAACAGAGATGTGCATTGATGTGTTTTTTTACCAGAATACAAGTTCGTGGCTTACCTTTCTCTAAACCTACATTCTTGTAGAATAGATTGTAGTTACCGTTGTTTGCCCCCTGATCCTGGAGGCGTTAACCCATGGCTCCTGAATGAGGGCTATGTCGAGGTCCTCCTCGCCAAGAAGGACCAGCAGATTATCCGAGGCACACTTTGAGTGCTTTAGATTAATCTGCACCACCCGCATCGTTTGTTCCACTGGCTGCTGCAGACTCTTTGTCGACTGACATTTCTTCTAGCAGCCCGTTCACCTCGTCAAGGTAGTCTATGTCTGGACTACCTGACTTAAATATTTTCAGTTTGGTATGACGTATACCAAACCTTAGCTTGTTCCCCAGCTTCTCCAGAGGTTCGAGACTCTCTTCGCTGATAAGAAGGAGAAACGAAATACTGTTCTTCAACAGTTCTTCTGATGACTTCTCCCTCACTATCACCGACCAGTTCCCCATTGGAACCGTCGGGTTATGGATTCGGAGGCACTCGAGAAGCTTTTCCCCGCTTATCTCCATCATAGGCAACCAGATGCGGGCTCTAGGTCGTCTTGGGATTTCGCTAGCTGGGATTAGGCCAATTTTGGCTTCCTCCCAAGCATCGCCTAGCTTAGCGATGCTGCTGCTAAAGAAATCCAAAGAGAACTGATCCTCGCATCGGATTACCCTGTAGCCTCTGACTACTTCGGATGAATCAAAGCACGGAAGAGTCCCTCCAGCCCCTCCTAGAATGTGCTCATTCACCATTTCTGACAACCTCACCTCAAGTTTAACCCACAGATCGCTTGATACTTTACGATCTGTGGCTTTTTCGTTGACAACTGCAACACATAAACTATCTTTTACAATATCATTGTAAGTTTTATGTGCTGCAGTTTTCGAACTGCTGTGGAGACTCGTTCTCGGCACCTTAGTTCTCTCTGTACCCGGACTGGGTACATCTTTCGACCTATTTCTTTTCGAGGACGAGTCTTTACCTGTGTTGCGCGACTCATACACTCGCACAACCTCGCTGTATCGCTTTTTGTCCTCTAGATTCCTTTCGTGAACAACACCTTTGGCTTGATTCTGGGCTATCTTGCCCAATATGAATTTAGCCTTCTGGTATTGTTTTCTGAAAGCGGATCCGAGGCCTCTATTGATTTTGCTCGTTGTAGTGGAAGTACCGCTCTTAGTACTTCCACTACCACTAACCCCTGATGGTTTTGGAGCACTCTGGCTGGTGCTTCCTCCACCAACACTAGGCCCTGATGGTTTTGGAGCACTTTGGCTGGTGCTTCCTCCACCAACAGGTGTTTGATTGATTATTCGAGGTTTGATATCTACAGGGGTACTATGACTGGTACCAATAATTGTCTCCTGACTGGAGGCAAGTAACTCATCCTCAGAAGATGAGTTTGTGTTTTTTTTGATTTTTGAACTTTTCATTTTGTTCCCACGAGTATGGCGAGAAATAACGGTCGACATATGCAGAGCTCCCGTACATATGCAAGGCTAATTACAATGGGGTGGCGCCTGGTGCCCCATGGAGACCGTTAGCGATACCACCTTTATACACCTGGTACCATGCAGCCCTCGGCACGGTTTTCTTTCACACCTTGGCTTGAGTGTATATCTATAATCAGCCGTTGACCTGTATCCAAAAAGTATTGAATAATTTGAGGATGGCAGGTAACGTTGCCCGGGTACACCCCTTGGAGGAGTATAGATGATTAACCGTACCCATGTTTTTTATATACTTTGGTTTTTTTTTTTCATTTTTATTATATACTTTAAATTCAAGGTTACTGAACTTGGGTTAAACGTTAGTCCTGAACCGTTTAACTCAAGTTTATATAAACCCAAATTTTATGAATTTTAATCAATCGTTATCGTAGAGTCGTAAAAGAAAGATTGTTGAAATAAATTAAATTGAAAATAAAACAGTGCGTTTTATTATAATAAAAAAATAACAGTGCGTTATTAATTAATTACTCGTAAAAGAAAGGTTGTTAAAATAATTTAAATTGAAAATAAAACAGTGCGTTTTATTATAATAAAAAAAAATAACAGTGCGTTATTAATTTTTTAAAAAATAGTGACAACTCAATTAAATTGAATTGAATTAAACATTTGAATTAAACATTTTGTTTTTTTTTGTATTTGTGTTTTAAGCAATCATTTTTTGGTCCTTCGAACCGGATATTAAGCGGCAAACAAATTTGATTTTATTGTATGAAGTGTAACAAGGAAAAATTAGAAAATTTGTGTTGTAAAAAAAAAAAAATATACTTACATTGATAAACTATAAATTAAAAAAGAAAAAAAGAGTGTGAAAAAAGAAATTGTATTTGGGTGACAAATTTGCAAGAAAGATAACAGTGACTTTTATGAGAAAAATTAAAGTATTATAATTTACAATATTTGAGCGAGTTAAAAACAGTGACTGTTGAAATTTTATAAGATAAATTATAATTAAAAAGAGTTAATTTTCAAAATTTGTAAAAACGGAAAAAAAAAAATAAAAAAATATATAAAAAAAAACCAGTGACATTGTAAGCATCTATATAGTGAACAAAATATTAGGGTACAGAATCCCTACCGGTTTGGCACGCGCGCGTTCGGTACGGTTTCTGGATATAAATAGGAATACATAAATCAAAAGTAAGTCCGTTCCAATTATTATATACTAACAAAATTCACACAATATTAAATATACATTTAACAACAAAAACATTTATAATAAAATTTTTATAAAAACATTCAACATTAACAACATATATAAAAGTTTTAAAAATATTTTTGCAACATTTTTTATATGCTAAAATTTTGTTAAAAAAAATTAAGGATTAACTAATTTGAGTTATATAAGTTGTAAGTAGTTCTATATCGCGTTAAGATGTCAAAGGCAAAAACGAAAGCAACAATTATCGCGCAATTGGAAACCAATTTAAAGGATATGCTAACCTTTCAAGCTGGGTTTAAGGAACTAGGGTCGAAGTTACGTGCGACTCAATTGGAAACAAGGCTGACATTAGTAGAAAACAGATTCAAGGAGTCGGAGAAATTGCACATGGCTGTTGTTGGCATGGATGACGTCGAAGAATATTTAAAGAGTGAAACATGGACAAAATTTTAGAAGTGTATATGGATCTGCAACCTGAGTTGAAGGATGCTTATGACCAGCTAGCAAAAGAAACCCCAGATTTGAGTTCTTCATTGATTCCAACTCAACAAGATTTTGCGCCACCACGCTTGAGGTTACCCCCGTTTGATGGCACGTATGAAAGTTGGTCGGCCTTTAAGAATACTTTAGACGCCTAATTCCTGCAATACTCGCAAATGTCGAATATACAGAAATTTAACGTGCTAAAGACCAAGGTGGAGGGAGATGCAGCAACACTCATTCAACATTTGCATTTAGAAGATTCAGGGTTTAACTCAGCCATAACTATTCTGACTGATCGTTATGAAAATAAAAGAGTGCTGGTAAACACGCAGCTAAGGGTTCTACTAAGTCAACCACAAATTACAGCTGAGTCAGCAACAGCAATCAAAAACATGCTGGACACCACTATTGCAGCCTATCATTCCTTAAAAAATTTAAATATACTCGTGCAAAGCTGGAATAGTATTTTGATTTTCTTATTGGTTCAGCAATTACCATTTCGAACTCAACAATTATGGGAGGAAAAGATTGGCAACTCTCGAACAATACCGGAATTCACAGTGTTCAAAGAATTTTTAGAAAACAGATTTCGGACTTTGGAATCTGTTCAACGTAATCATCCAAATCACATTAAATCAAAAGACGTTAAGCAAACACCTACCAAACATTTCCACATCGCGTCAGTAACTGGAGTTATTTGTACCATGTGTAAAGAATCGCATATCTTAAGAAAATGTAAAATTTTTTTAGAACTGGCTCCTATTTAACGATTGGACTTTGTGAGAACAAAAGCGTTATGCTGGAATTGTTTAGGAGAAGGTCACAAAGTACCACAGTGTTCCAGCAAACATAAATGCCATGAGTGCCAGAAGCCACATCACACGTTATTACACTTAACTAGAGGAGCTGGTCACACGCAGCCATTGGGAGCGCCATATATGTCACATGTGCGAGCAAGCAATCATATTTTGAATATCAACAGTCCCAGTTTCACACCTTAGTAGTAGTTCTACGGAGTATCTCCAGTGTCCTGAGAAGGATGTAAGAACTACAGCGTTCAGCAAATGCAACAAACAAGTTTTGCTCGCTACTGTTTTGGTCAAAATAATAAATTCTTCTGGAAAGGAAATCACAGTGCGTGCGTTGCTTGACCAAGGATCTCAAGCATCTTTCATTACCGAGAAAATAGTGCAAAGAATAAACTTAAATAAAGAAATTGTCAGTGCGACAATCCAAGGCATTGGAAAAGACAACAATCATACAATTAATAATAAAACCACTTTCACCATAAAATCACTCATTGATGAACAATTTATTAACGTGGAAGGATTTGTTATGAAAAAACTAACTCAAATATTACCATCGTCGAGAATCAATTATGAGAAGTGGGAGCATATAGTGGATTTAAAATTAGCGGACCCTCATTTCAATCAACCTGGAGTTATTGATCTATTACTGGGAGCCGAAGTTTTCAATAAAATTATATTACCTGGTGTCAAAAGGGGCACAGAGGGTACCCCATTAGCTCAAAATACAATATTTGGTTGGATTCTATCTAAATTCACCAAGCTACAACACAAAACATCGCCATAGCCAACTACCATTTAACTCACAAGCTAGAAGAACAAGTAAGAATGTTTTGGAAAATAGAAGAAATCCAGAATGTTAATACCTTAACAGAAGAAGAACTTAAATGTGAAGAGATTTACAAAGAAACAATCGAAATTGCAAAAAGGAAAATTGTAATTTGCCATTCAACAAGCGCAAAGGTGGACATCTTCGAAGTCAATTTCTCATCATTACATAGATTAATAAGAGTAACTGCATATTGTCGTCGATTTTTTACCAAATAAAAATGCAAAACAAAATCCGACCACGTAGATTATCTCACAAACTCGGAAACGGAAGATGCTCTTAACATATTAATTAGAAGAGCGCAAGCTAGAAATTTTCAAAAGGAAATAAGTGCATTGAAAGGTAACCAGCCAATTGATAATAAAGGTCGAATATCAAAACTTAATCCCTTCTTAGACAAGGATGGACTATTACGTGTTGGTGGAAGGTTAAGAAATTCCAGTATACCATTTGACCAAAAGTATCCTATTATACTCTCAGATAACGATCATCTCACTAAGTTGCTAATAGAAAAAGTACACAAGCAAACATTACATGGCTGTTTTCAACTGATGATGTCTGTGCTGCGCACTAAATATTGGATCATCAATGCAAGGAATAGTATACGCATGATGATACATAAATGCATACCTTGTTTTAAGCAAAAAGCTGAAACACAAACACAACTAATGGGGAATTTACCAAGTGTAAGAACATAAATTGCAAGACCATTTACTCATACAGGGTTAGATTATTGCGGCCCATTCGAATTAAAGCCGCATAAAGGTAGAGGTGCAAAGAAATATAAGGCATACGTTTCATTATTTATTTGTATGTCCACTAAGGCCATTCACTTGGAGTTAGTAACAGACATGTCATCAGACGGCTTCATCGCGGCATTCCGTCGATTTTGTGCGCGACGAGGATTATGTCAAAATATCTACTGTGACAACGGCACTAACTTTGTTGGTGCTAATAGAAGTTTAATGAAGCAATCCAACATCATGATTAAAGACTACAAGCCCCAAATAACTGAGTTGACAGAAAAGGAAGGTGTAAAATTTCATTTCATTCCACCCTCATCTCCTCATTTCGGAGGTTTGTGGGAAGCCGGAGTTAAATCCACAAAGTACCATTTAAAACGAATTTTGAATACCATTTTAACTTATGAAGAATTTTTAACTTTTTTGTGTCAAATAGAAGCTTGCTTGAACTCAAGACCTTTATGTAAAATAACCAATAATATCGACGATTTAGCACCGTTAACTCCTGCACATTTTCTTATAGGAGAAAACATGCTTGCAACACTGCAAATGTCTTTGTTAGATACTAATCCAAATAGGTTTGATAGATGGCAACATTTGCAACACATGTTACAAAGTTTTTGGATGAGGTGGCAAAAGGAATATTTAAGTCGACTACAACAACGACCTAAATGGTCAGCACAAGTAGACAATGTCAAACCAAACCAATTAGTGTTATTGAAGGAAGATAATTTGCAACCATGTCATTGGCCACTAGCCAGAATTACTCAGGTACATCCTGGTTCGAATGGGTTGGTCCGAGTCGTTACGTTGCGTACAAAACATAATATCATCAAACGTCCTATAACAAAAATTTGCTTACTACCACATGATTAACAATGCACTATGTTCATCAACCATTGTTAAGCCAATGTAGGAAAGCATCACAAACACTTACACGCTAAAATCTATCGCTCATAAACAAAAAAAAATAATTGGTTAATCTAAAATCTATCGCTTATAAAAAAAAAAAATATAATAATAATTCGCTAATATTTATACGCGAAAATCGTTTAACAATCAAATATGATTCTAATATCTATTCGCTAAATTCTTTAAAATAATAAAAAATAAAAAAAAATCATCATTCGAAATTCGTCCGTTCAGGTAAAACAAAAAAAAACATCAAAATTAAAATAATTGTCACACACTCACACTAAATAACATTTGAAATTTACATATCAACATTCAACTAAATCACACATCAACATAATTCAAGTATTCATACAAACCATTATTTAAAAATTCCTACGTATGAATAGTTTATAAAGCATCTACAAAAGCATCCACAAATTTTCTAAAACAAATAACATAATTCTTACACTTTCATAATTTTTTTCTTTTATGTTACTGCAATGTACGAGCACCGGAACCTGCAAATCATCTGGATACGTTGTTGCGAACTTGAGATGTCATGATCTTTTTGAATATTTAACCTAAAAAACACTTCACCCATGATGAAATTAGTATTAATCGAGCATGAATTTGAATGATACAAGTTACCTATCTACATTGCAACTCACATAATTTACCTCAATAAGTTGGCATTACTTCAATATAATGCCAAGGCCGGGAGTATGTTTCAGCAGCTATTATGTTTTGCTGGTTTCTTGTTCATCTAAAAATAAAAAAAGGAGAAACAAAGAATCAATTTCAAATTAAAATTATTTTTGTACTTATCTGAGTATCCTGGTTCCTGAGTGATGGTTGAATCCTGGTAACAATCAGCATCCAGCATCTTCACCTTTGTTTTTTTCTATTGATATACCTAAAAATAAAAAGTTTATGTATATTTATTTTAAAGTATTATTGATACTTACATTAATTGTCAAAACCAAACGAATTCACAATATTAGATAGAAATTGTCAAAATATAATTGTTTTAATTTTAGGACACAAGATGTCAGTTACATTCACTAAAATTAATTTAATTCACAATAATTTTATATTTTTTATATATTCAATGATTTTAACTTTTTATATACACTACATATGTTTTTTATATACTTTGGTTTTTTTTTTCATTTTTATTATGTACTTTAAATTCAAAGTTACTGAACTTGGGTTAAACGTTAGTCTTGAACCGTTTAACTCAAGTTTATATGGGAATCGTTATCGTAGAGTCGTAAATGAAAGATTGTTGAAATAAATTAAATTGAAAATAAAACAGTGCGTTTTATTATAATAAAAAAAATAACAGTGCGTTATTAATTAATTACTCGTAAAAGAAAGGTTGTTAAAATAATTTAAATTGAAAATAAAACAGTGCGTTTTATTATAATAAAAAAAATAACAGTACGTTATTAATTTTTTAAAAAATAGTGACAACTCAATTAAATTGAATTGAATTGAACATTTGAATTAAACATTTTATTTTTTTTGTATTTGTGTTTTAAGCAATCACCTGAATATCATATGCTTAATATTTCTTTTAAGTTACAGAGTTACAAAATTATGTAAATGACAATTCTTTTAATAATATGTTTTAATAAGACATACATACATAATATGTTAGTCTCTTCTCTCTAATGAATTTGTGTGGGGTAAACATAGAATTTAGAGTAAAATGATACAGATTTAATTAAAGAGAATATATTTATTTTGAATATTGAATTTTAATTTACAAAAATCAAAAACTAAATTATTAAATAAAGTAAGTTTGAATTATAAATTATTTAGATTTTATTAGTTTTTAAAAAAAATATCTTAAAAGACTCTATTGGAATTTAAAAGAAAAATCTAACAGTGTGAACACTAAAATATGAATTGATTTACGTGTAAAAAAAAATTGCAACGTTCTGATGTTTATAGTAATTGCTGTGATTGCAATAACAATTTTCATGCTATCTGCGCTAATCATCGTGCAGAGGATTTATTTTATTATAAAGAAACTGGAAATAAATTTCGATGCATTAAATGTAACAAAGTGAGACGACAACCTATTACCCACGATCAACATATTTTTTCTGGTAGTAGTAGAAATGCTATTCAGATGAGTCCGCCCTGATAAAAAGTTTTCAGCAGTTTCCCCCTTTTTATAGATACTATCACAGGAAAAAAGTTTTTTACACTGCAAAACTTTGCGATTGGTTTTGTAAATTTAGAATTAGTGAAATAACTGCATTTTTCGGCTATGAAAGTAGTGTAGAATATTTTGTCGAGTATTTTGTACGCAACCTTCTGCGTTTAATTTAGTGCTGAAAAGTTTCTAAATGAGATGCGTAAAATTTTCATTACCTTTTTTGGCGCTGCAGTTGACGCTGACAATTTCGGGCACAAGAGTTGACAATTATCATTCTCTCTTTCAGCGCAACAGTTTACGCTGAGAATTTTCTGCGATGAAGCTGAAAATTTTATGCAATTTATTCATTGCATTTTGTATGTTATTGCATCATTTTTAGACGCTGAAAATTTTCTGCACAAAGAATGTTGAAAATTTCCGCCATTTTGTCATTGTATTATTTGTTTGAGTGCTGTGATAAAGATAAGATGTTTAAGGGTAAATTTTTTTATATTATACTTTAGGTACCATTAAATTAAATTTGTAAAAATATAAAATTTTGTTATTTTAAATATGTATATGTATATAAATTTGAATGTAAAAATATAAAATTTTGTTATTTTAAATATGTATATGTATATAAATTTGAAATTCACATGATAATTTGTAAGCACAATTATTTAGAATAATTATTATTTTTAACTATAGCAACAATTTTATTTTCGAATATTATCGTACGAATTTCAAATTTAAATATAACCTGCATGTTATTTAAAATAACAGATTTTTATATTTTACTGTAGCTAAAACATTATCCAAAAAAAGTGCTGAAATTGGCGCAGAAAATTAGTTTTTAGAAAGCAATGAAATACGCGTTAATTTGTGTGCTGAGAAAATGCGCCTAAAGATGCTCCTACTGTTGAAACGTGATCTCACAATTTTGTGAGAATGATTAGTAAATTTAAAGGGGAATTGTGCAGAAAATTTTCCCTATGAGACGAATTCTACTCCGCCTATTTCATCTCTCAATTCAATAACTGCAGAGAATAACAACAAAGTAGTCACTATGGAGTATGGAGTTACTGTATCAAGAATTAGTAAATATAAAAGATATTAACGCTCGTTTTTTATGTGAGTTATCAATGGTAAGAGAGGAGAATAGTATACTTAAGAAAAAATTAACATATTGGAGCAAAAAATTAATGTTATAAAACAAAAAAAAAGGAATAATGCAATTGCAATTGTTGGTATTCCAAATCTCAATAATAATGAATAACGCATTACTTACGGCAAAGAAAGCTTTTTCTGATTGTTTGCAATTAAGCATTGGTGTAAATGAAATCAAAGCTTGTTATGTTAAAAGTTAAAACATTAAAAAATATTAAAATGAAAAATAAAGCAGTGTTATGTGTGAATTTTAATTCTTATGATACAAAGCAAAAAATTATTAAGGCAAAATCTTCGAATGTAGAAAAAGTCTACACATCTATTTTTGGTACAAAAAAAAGCAACATCTACATAAACGAAGCATTTACAAATTACACCAAAGCTTTATTTATATTGAATCAAAAAAAAAAATAAAAAAACAAAACAATTTTATGTATTTATGGTATCAAAATTGTAAAATATATCTCAGAAAAGCGCAGATGATAAGGCCGTTGTTATAAGTTCATTCGAAGATTTATCAAAAATTAATTCTTGATTTATTTAACTTTTAATTTTTATTATTTATTTTGTAAATGATACTTGATATTAGGGATTGCAAAAAAAAGCAAAAAAACTAATACCGGTATGATGTAACAAATCTTTTAATATTGCTAACAAGCCATTGGCTAACTTCCATAATAAACGATACAACTAGGTCATTTTCGTGTAAATGCATTGACCATTTTTATGTTCGATCATCTAGATTCGAATTGATTCAAAAAATAAATTTAGATCTTAATATTTCTGATCACTGTATGACGGATTTAATTATGCAAAATTGCATTTAAGTTTACAGTATGAGTTTTGGAAAGAAGTTCTAGTAAAAAATGATATTTCTAAAGCTGATACCATTTTTAGTAAAATTTTGCAGGCACATATTTGTAGGTGTAGTACAACTCTTACTCTGCGCAGCAAATATAAGAGCTTAAAACCGTGGATTAATAATAAGTTAATAAATTTAAAAATAAGTTAGGTAAAAAATGCAGTAGGTTTCCTATGACTATGTGGAACAAAATATAAAATCTATCTTCGAAAAAAATATAAAAAAATTAGCAAAAAATTAAAAACTAATATTAACTTACAAAGGAATAATTTTTATAAGAATGAATTTGCAAAAATTTAGGTAATCTTAAAGATGAGTGGCAGGGGATTAACAATATTTTAAGTAAACCAAAAAATAAAAGTAATACTTTTGTAGTGAAAAAAGATGATTGTGTTTATAAGGATGAACTAGAAGTTGCAAATTTATTTAATGATTATTTTATTGATGTTACTGAAAACTTGATTCCTCAAGCCAACTGTTATAGTTACAATTGTAATTCTAATTCTTTGGAATATTATAGTAGTAATACTAGTTTTGATTTTGAACCAATTTCTTCCCTCGAAATAGTTAAAGCAATAAAAACACTAAAAATTCGTATTCCTGTGGGCATGATGGTTTGTCAAATATTGTCTTCAAAAAATACATTTAATGATCTGTGATATTCTAGCGCATATTTTTAACAAGAGCATTCAGGTGTGTTTTCTGATGCTTAGATGCATTATCATGATGATGATGATTTACAAATGTCCATAGAAGATGCGTTATTAAAATTTTGTTCCAAAGTGTATGAAAATTTGGATAAAGGTAAATGTACTGCTGGCCTTTTCGTAGATTATAAAAGTCTTTGACATGGTTAATCATAAACTTTTGCTTAAAAAAAATGAAAAATTTTACCCGTAGGTCAAAAATGTTCTTTATCAGATCGGGGTATTTATACCATGGGGTATCGGGTTATTTAAATAATAGATGTTCCAGTACTTATCGCTTGCGTACTGATAATATGTTCTATGTGAATGTTCCAACTTTCCGTACTATTTGTTTTCGTAGATTTTATAGTATTCTTGCATGTCGCTTATTTAACATATTACCTTTGTACATAAGAAAATGTAGAATTTTTTAGTAAATTTCTTAAAATCTTAAAACTGGCTATTTGATTTTAATTTTGATCAGGTTGAAGATTTGCTTGATGTAATGTTTTGATGGAGCTTCTATTTTGCAAATAAGTTTTTTTTTTTACCTTATATTTTATTTTCTTTCTTTTGATACTTATTGTTTTTTATTATATCTTAATTGGTACACCCCACTTCTTTTCAAGAATTTTGTGCTATTTTAAAGAATTAAAAGAAGACATTTAAAACTGTTTTTATACCCCACACATTAAGTATAGGGTATATTAACTTTGGTATGGTGTTTGTAACCACCAAAAGGAAGCGAGTTAGATATGGACATGTATATATATTCTGAATCAGGATCACCTCCTGGGTCGATTTAGCGATGTCCGTCCGTCCGTTCGCACGATAACTCAAAAACTAGTAAAGCTATCTTGATGAAATTTATTTAGTAGGTTACTAATTATGAAAGGAAGGCTAAGTTCGAATCTGGACAAAATCGGTCCATGGATTCGAATTCTGGAAGCTACCGAATGATTGCGGAGCAAACGAGATTATTTCCAAAACCAACAAAGGTAGAACCTTTAAATTTTTTACAATGATGTTCCTTCCGTTTTATTTATTTCACTGAAATTTGAGAGGGTTTGCTCCATGGTTTTGGATTTTGGAAGCTTCCGAACGAGCCCCAGAGCAAATGAGATTATATCCAAAACCAACAAAGATATAACCTTTACACCTTGGTATAATGGTGCTCATCATGTTTGATTTAAGTCTCCGAAATTTGAGAGGATTTGGTCCATGGGTTCGGATTTTGGAAGCTTCCGAACCAGCCCCAGAGCAAACGAGATTATCTCCAAAACCAACAAAGATAGAATCTTTGAATTTCGTACAGTAGCGTTCTGTCGTGTTTTATTTATGTTTCCAAAATTTGGGAGGTCCATGGGTTCGTATTTGGGAAACTTCCGGACGAGCACAACAGCAAACGAGCACATCTCCAAAACCAACAAAAGTAGAACCTTTAAATTTAGTACAATGGTGTTCTGGCATGTTTTCTTTATGTCCCTGAGATGGATTTGATGAATTAGAGTGGCAATTCGGGTACCTGACACACGCCTCCCAAGGACTAACAAGCATATCTTCGAAATTAATAAAGAAAGAAGCTTGCAATTTCTTACAAGGGTGTCAAGCATATCCCAAGAGGATGCCTCTTTTACGTTCCTGAAATTCGAGTTGAATAAGACAGAGACAAAAGGGAGGAAGTTCAAGCAGCTGCCAAAAAAACCTTATGGATTTTTAATTTAATTCGAATTATTCAGTTGTATAGGGTATTAATAAGTCGGTTGCATCGACTTACTGTTACATTTACTTGTTTTAAATTAAACCTAATTTTTTCAGTCAATTGGATAAAAAAAAGTTTAAATTGAATGAAAAATTGTTGTATTTGACTGTTTGACCCCTAAACAACTCTAAAACCCAACTCTAAAACCAACTCTAAAACCCATCCTAATTGCATTTTTTTTTTACATATTTCAACAAGAAGACAAAAAGGCAAAATTAATGTATGAGAAATGAAGTATGGAAATGTATATTTTATTAAAATTCTTGCTTTAATTTCTCGCATGTGTCCTCTGGTGGGTCTATTTGCCAACCCATACCATACTTATTATATACCGTTTGAAAAGATGAAGATACCTTTCTAATGGTGTAATTATAAATATAGGGTGTCTTTGAAAATTTCACATCATATTGGTTTTTTTGAAAGTTTGATTTTTTTTTTTTTATCAAAATTTCCACTTGAAACTGCAATATTTCAAAAACGGTAACACCTATTAAGATGAAACAAGATGTATATTAAAGATGTATCATTCTCTACAATATTGTAGAAAATAGTTTCTGTATACTATCGTAGACGAAAAATATAACGGTTTAAGTGAATTACTGCAAAATGTTAGAAAAGTTTTAAAATAATCAATTTGACCTTTAAATGACCTAATCGCCAAAAATTATGTTCTATGAAATATAGGTAACATCACTAGGTACCGTTATGTAAAATTACAAAGTAATTGAACAATGTACCTAAAGTAAATTATACCCAAATATTTTTTAATTATAAAATGTAAAAATATGAAATATCGAACTTAAAATTATTAATTTTTTTTTGTAATTGTGTTTTGAAATGCGTAAAACCCACTTTTATAAGTTAAGTATGTAATTTGTTTTTTGAATGTACAAAAAAAAATTTAAAACACCTTTAATGTTTTATGCAAAATATAAGTGAAAGAAAACACTTTCATTTATGAGCGAATGCATTTCAACATGATATTCATGCCATCATTAACATTCTTATTTTTTTTTAACTGCAAATTTGCTGAAAATATTTTGATAAACAAAAAGTGGTTTTTAATTTTCTTTTTTTTCTCTAGTTTATATTTAATGACAATGCTTACTCATATTGGTAATATTTCTCTAAATGTAATGTATGTACAAATGTATACATATTACATACCTTTTGTTTTTTTTTATCATGAATAAATATGGAGTCAACTGAGAAATTTAACAATATTAATGATTTAAGACTTTACTATTTTACAGGGCTTGACAACCATTTAACGAATGTTCAATATCATAATAACTTTAATATTTTGTATTTTTAATATTCACAGTTTATGGAAGAAACTAAATAATTTAGAATTACTAATTAACTCCTACTCTTATGTAATAAACGCTGTAGTATTATCAGAAATTTGAATAAATGAAACTGAAAATAAATTTTTCAACTTACCTGGATATAATGCATTTTTCTCTAATCGGAAAAATTCTTATGGTGGTGTTGGGATTTATGTAAGTGAAACAATTTGTAGCATCCTAATTTTTGAAGAGGTATTCGAAAAATCAAACTTTTTGTGTATAAAACTACCTAAACAGGGTTTGAATATTATAGGTGTGTTTATCGATCTCACGAAACAAAAGTGAATGAATTTCTTGATAAAGTAGACTCCATTAAACATGTAAATGCAATAATACTATAAGATTTGAATTTAAATCTACTCAATACTAATAACAGAGATTTTATCAATTATAACAATATTTTACTTAACAATGGTTTTGTCATATACAATAAAATTTCGGATGCTTATGCAAGTAGAATTGGTAGAACGGCTAAAACGGTGATCGACCAATTTTATTACGGATTTGGTTAAGTTCAAATATTCTTTTTATATAATCGGTTCAGCACTGTCTGGTCATAAACGTTTCTTTATTAGCATTGACCAAAAACCCGTCAAAGATAAAATAAATGAAACGAAAACAATTTTAAATTATGGAAATATTAAAAACGATCCATTTGGACCAATTTACATTCATGCAGTTGTTTTAATTTATTTGTTATATGACTTTAGTTTGTTGATCGATAGAAATACCAAAACTATTCCTGTCAATAAATAGTTTAGAGTAAATAACTAATAAGATTATCTATAAAATAAAAATTCGTGAAGCTTACTTCAAGTACACTAAAAAGTACCCAGATGATCCCCAAGTCAAACTATTATTTCATGGTTGCAGGAAAGAGGGCTAATCAGCTTAGCAAAAACAAAACTTTTATTCGAATGAAATCTCTCGAATTTCTGGCGATGGTAAAAAATTATGGGTTCTATATAAAAGAATTATGTTCAATAAAAATTGTAAAAATTCTAATAATATTAAAGTTTTAAAAAATAATAATCAAACCAGAAATAAGGAGCAAGACATAGCAAATTCTATGAATGACTTCTTTATAAACGTTATAGGTAAGCTTCTTTATGAGCGTTACAAATATTTCTAATAACAATATCTAGAACAACTTCCAAAGAATATTTGCTTAAATTTTAATTTGGTTTCAACAAATATTGAAGAAGTTTTGGTGCCAATGAAACTACCGAAACCAAGAGCGGCTACTGGATATGACAACATCTTCGCTAATTTTATTAAAAGATTCTCAAAGCGATTAGCTTCACTAATAGTCAAATTCATAAATATTTCATTTCAAACATTCACGTTCCTTCAATGCCTAAAAATAGCTATTGTTACGCCAATGTATAAAAGTGGTTATTCATTAGATAAATCTAACAATTTCAATTCGAAGTTCTATTAAGAATGGGTTAGATAGTTTTCTCAAAAGTAACACTTATTTCATGATGAGCAATACGGTTTCGAAGTAAACTCTAATACTTCCGCTGCCTGCCTGAGTCTAAATGATTTTATTACTAAAAATATTGATAACATTAATATGTCTCTTGTGTTTTTTTTTATCTTCAGAAGGCATTTGACTGTTTCGATCACCAAGCTCTATGTCACAAATTACGATTATTAAATCTTTCCGTAAATGAAATTGCCGGTTTTAAATCCTACTCATCATACCTAGAACAAAAAGTAACGATAAATGATAAAATTAGTAATTTAACATTAATTAAAAAGGGTGTTCCTCAACGCTTAATTTTAGGTCCACTTCTTTTTAAAGTCTATATTGATGACATTTCTTGTTTACCTTTAAAGGGATCTATGCAACTGTATGCTGATGATGCGGTCTTAAAATATTCAGAAATAAATGAAGAATGTCTCAAAAAAACAATCACTAATGATCTAATTATCATCGAAAGTTGGCTCAATAGCAATCGGCTTTTACTAAATATAAAAAAAACCAAATTTTTACTAATGGAGAATTAAACTTATAATAACTTCAACGTTTTGTACAAAAACGTCTCAATAGAAATATTAAAAAGCTTTCACAATTTAGGTTTAATCCTAGACACTAAAATGAATTCGTATGACCATACCGATCATATTACAAAGCTCCATAAATAAGCCCCTACATATTTATTTAAAAGTAAATAAAAGCGTTAAATAAATTAGGTATTGCTCATAAGAAGCAATCAAAGTAATCCATCGCTATATTAGAAGATTTCAAACCAATTTGTTATATTCCGACCGATACATACGTTTTGATAATATTTGCAAACGGGAGATGTGTTTTATTGCGTTTAAAATTATCAATAATGAAATAAAGCATAATTTTATATTGATCAGAATGGTCGATATACATAATTGCACAAGAAACAAGCACAAGTCTTTTCAACTGCCTAAAGTTATATGAATGCACTACCAAATGAAATTAAAATAATTAGTAATATTTGCCACTTTAAAAATAAAATAAAGGAATATACATATTACAATGTAAACATATACATAACTTTTGTAATTGTAATTGATTGTAATTTAAAATATATGACGTGTAAATTGAAATTTAGATTGAATTAAAATTAAAAGAAAGACGACATAAATAAATATATTAAAGTCTTGAATAAATTTAGATAATGAAATAATTTAAGAAATTATTAATTAAGTTTGATGAAGTTTAAAGTATTTGAAATTAAAATTGGATAAACACATATGTAAATTTAAATGCGTCGAATAAAATTTTATAATTATAAATTTAAGTTTAATAAGAAACAAATTTTATTAAAATAAATTATGTGACCATATGTGAGCTATGATTAGGGTCTTTCATAAAATATGTAAAACTTTCTGTTTAAACTATATTACTGTGTATACCACACAAAACTTTTATTAGTTTTATTAAATAAAGAAAAACAAATAATATTAATAAAACTAAATACATAGTTCTAAAACAACCTGTACCAAATATTTATGGTATAGTTGCAAATGGTGAAAGCCTTCAGGGAACTGATTAGGGCATTAAGTATGTTGGCCTACATATAGAGAAAACTTTAAAATGGATCTCTCACATTGACCATGTTAAAAATAAAACCATTGCTTATGTAGCAACTTTATATAGACATGTTATATTCTACCAAGATCGAATGTTTGCAATATATATTTTGCATATATACATATGTTCTCAGTTTATTTACCTAATATTCAATTTACTATCGATATCACCGGCTTTAAAATACTTGAATTTCAAGTTTTGCAAAACATGCCCTTAAAGGTAATAAATCGGTTACCTCTTTTAACTTCATCCGAAACACTTCATGGTCAAAAAATTTATCTCTTAGTAAACTACTGTTCTACGAGTTGTGTATACTATGCCAGAAACTGGTCCACGACAAAATTAAATCTGGTGTACAATTTTTTGAGATAACTATAGAGATACATTTTTAAGAAAAATGTTTTATAAGAATTTTTTAACTAAAAACTTAATTATTGTTATTAAAATCATTTTGTTGCCTAGCCTTAGTGAATATTGTAAAATAAATGTTGGGCTTTGCCATAAGTGCTAAGCACATTTTTGTGAATAATAACAAAAAAAAAGTTATTCACAAAAAAATCACAACAAAAAAGTAAGTATATCCTAGACAACACAAAATTAAATAAATTAATTAAAATAACAAGTTACAAATAAAAGGAAAAATATGGTGAATATATTTTTTGTTCATCAAATGAAAGGTGGACAAGAAGTAATCTGAAACCACAGAGTTTACAACAAACCAATAAATAACAGCAAATCAAATTCTAGCTGGTAACAATAATTATAATAATATTTCAATTTAGAGCAATTTTAAGCTTTTAACGGATTTCTGCAAAATTTCTAATCTTGTAGGACAATGTTTTATACATCAAAATGAAGGTTCATAACTGATCTACACATTTAGTTCATTTTAATTACAAAATAATGTAATAGAAACGAATAAAACAATAAAATAATATTTAAGCGAATATTCCAAATTAGAATTAAGAGAAAAAACCTTAAATTGAGTTAAGCGATTATTCCCAATAAAAATTTAAAAACTAAAATCTTAAATTAAGTTAAGCGATTATTTCAAATTAAAAATTTAAAAAACAAAGATCTTAAATTAAGTTAAGCGACTATTCCAAAAGCAAAATTATAAAGTTAAAAAAATTGATAGGTACCTACAACATTGAGAGTAGGTACTAGTATGATAAGCAAAGTAACATTAAACTGGACACAATGTTAATTTTCGTGTATGTATGTGCATAGTTTAAAAATTAATAGGGTTTATTTGTTTATGTTATTTTGTATGTTTGACATCCATATGTAAACAAAAAACATTTTTTTTTGAAGGTACCCTGCGGGAAAAAGGAGCATTCCAACATTCCCAGTAACTTAAGAAGCGCTTCTTGTTCCATACTTTTATTGCTTCTTTTTTCATATAGATGTCCGCAAAAAGAAGCAACGCGTTCGTATTTTTACTTCATCAGCTTCGTTTTGAGGTATTCAGAATGCATGACTGGGAAGGCATCTAGAAGGCATGACTGAGAAGATATGTAGAATGCATGACTTTGATGGCATGTAGAATGCTATGCATTAATATACTATAGAAGGATATATTATTTGAATCTTATAAGTGTACAAATTAAATAATAAAAACAAGTTTTCCTTTTAATATACATATGTGAGTTGCTTTATTTAATACATTTTTATGAACCTTTTTAAACAAAACAAGTTTAATTTGATTAAAATTGTATAAAAATAAATAATTTTTTCGACATATGTATGTACATATTATATAAATAAAAAAAGCAAATAAAAAAAATAGTTACATTAATATTATTAATTTAAAAAGTTTAAACATTTTTAGAACAATATGATCGTTTATAAAATTATTTCGATAAGAATTATAAAATATAAAAATTTTCAATTTACATACATATGTAGTAGTATATAAAACAAAATAAATTTTTTTTTATTTTAATTAAAAATTAAAATAAAATTTAAACATTTTTAGATCAATTATATATTTTTGTATAATCTGTTTTTTGCTGCACGAAATCAAGCTCTCATATTCTCTCCCAATTCGACGAAACCAAAATTTTTATTTTTTGCAGCTTCTGAAATACAAAATTATATATTATACATATATTAATGCATCTACATATATCAAGCCAGAAAACTGAGAGAAAAAAAAGGAATATTAGTTTGTGTATAAATCTATAACCTACATTAATTTTTAGAATGCCTGGACATTAAAATACTGAAATGTGTTTGTGCATATTGTAAATGTATTGTGAGAAAAAGCTTTGAAAAATAACATTTAATGAAGATTTTTTTGTTCTTTTTTGTTTTTGTTTAAGAAAAATGCCCATTTTTAACAATTTTCTTTTTGAGTTTTCGATATGAAATATTCACCCAAACATGCCGAATTTTATATAATATGTTATATAATAAAATTTAGAATTTTTTCTATAACATATCAAAAGTTCAGCTTTGAACTCAAAATTTTCAACATATTTTCAGCAAAATAAAATTTTCAGTTTTTTTCTTGAATTTCATATCGCCCCCATTTTAGTCTAAAAACATAATAAGAGTACACAATTTTAATAATTTTAGTGAACATAACCTAATATAATACATTCACAAATTATATAATAATATGTTATTAACTAATACAATTCTGAAATAATTTTATATTAAATTATTAACAAGTCATAACTAATACAAAAACCATAACTAAAAAAAATAATACTTAATACTAAATATAATATAAGTAGAAACCGCAATTAAGGTGACCAACTTCACATCAGCTACAGAAGAATTATCATTCCATCTATACACTAAAAAAGAGGAAAAATAAGGAAAATTATATTAAAATATAATAAAAAATAATGGTTCAAAATGTGGTTCTGTAACGGAAGAGCTGTTTTAAGCAGTTGAAGCGGGGTCGGCTTCTTGGAAATGCTCTAAATGCCCTTCCACCTCAAATGAGTCCATCATAGTGGGTGATGATAATTTCAATGCGAAACACGATTCGGACCAAGTCTCCTTGTTTGATCTGGACCCAAATGAAATAGAAGAAAAGCAAAACTTGAATATGCCTATTCAAATTGATCCAAGTCAGTGTACTGTGGTAACTCTTGCCAAATGTGTGAATCAAATGATATCATTGCTCACGGAGATTCATAAATCACAAACATTTCTTAGCGCTCAAATGGATCGTATCCTACAAAAAAAACGCACAAATTATTGAAGAAAGCACTGTTTTAAAAAATGAAATATCCAAATTTGAAGAAAAAACATTATTCTGGAAAAAAGGGTGAATTATCTTGATCAAAAAAATTAAAAGGAAAAAAAAGGACATCGTAATAGCTGGGCTTCCTTCGAAAATAACAAATCCAACAGAAGTCATGGTTAAAATTAGTAAATTGTTGAATGCTGAGATTACTGAGAATGACATTGCAGCAATATCGGAAGCCCTGCCTAAAATAAAAAAAGATAATATAAAAAACAATATAAAAAATAATCAAGGGCTATATTTACTTCAACTAAAAACGGATGCAGCGAAAGTTGAGTTAATGTCTAAAAAAAAAAACCAAAAAACACATGTTCACTTTAGAAGTGGGTTTAGGAGCCAGCGGTAACCGAGGAATATTTTTTCGTGAACATCTTACTCAGTTGCAGTCAAAATTATATCATCAAGCTCATGAAATTAAAACCTCCTGCGGCTAGAAATACCTATGGATCAAAAATAATATAATTTATATCAGGAAATAAACCGTAATAGGGTACGGTTAATTATCTATACTCCTCCAAGCGGTGTACCCGGGCAACGTTACCTGCCATCCTCAAATTCTTCAATACTTTTTGGATACAGGTCAATGGATGATTATAGATGTACACTCAAGCTAAGGTGTGAAAGAAAACCGTGCCGAGGGTTGCATGGTACCAGGTGTACAAAGGTGGGATCGCTAACGGTCTCCTTGGGGCACCAGGCGCCACCCCATTGTAATTAGCCTTGCATATGTACGGGAGCTCTGCATATGTCGACCGTTATTTCTCGCCATACTCGTAGGAACAAAATGAAAAGTTCAAAAATTCAAAAAAACACAAACTCATCTTCTGAGGATGAGTTACTTGCCAGGACACAATTATTGGTACCAGTCATAGTATCCCTGTAGACATCAAACCAGGAACCAGCGAATAATCAGCCAAACACCTGTTGGTGGAGGAAGCACAAGCCAAAGTGCTCCAAAACCATCAGGGCCTAGTGTTGGTGGAGGAGGCACCAGCCAGAGTACTCCAAAACCATCAGGGGTTAGTGGTAGTGGAAGTACTAAGAGCGGTACTCCTACTACAACGAGCAAAATCAATAGAGGCCTCGGATCCGCTTTCAGGAAACAATACCAAAAGGCTAAATTCATATTAGGCAAGATAGCCCAGAATGAAGCCAAAGGTGTTGTTCACGAAAGGGATCTAGAGGACAAAAAGCGATACAGCGAGGTTGTGCGAGCGTATGAGTCGCGCAAGTCAGGTAAAAACTCGTCCTCGAAAAGAAATAGGTCGAAAGATGTACCCAGTCCGGGTACAGAGAGAACTAAGGTGCCGAGAACAAGTCTCCACAGCAGTTCGAAAGCTGCAGCACATAAAAATTACAATGATATTGTAAAAAATAGTTTATGTGTTGCAGTTGTTAACGAAAAAGCCACAGATCGTAAAGTATCAAGCGATCTGTGGGTTAAACTTGAGGTGAGGTTGTCCGAAATGGTGAATGAGCACATTCTAGGAGGGCCTGGAGAGACTCTTCCGTGCTTTGATTCTTCCGAAGTGGTCAGGGGCTACAGGGTAATCCGATGCGAGGATCAGTTCTCTTTGGATTTCTTTAGCAGCAGCATCGCTAAGCTAGGTGATGCTTGGGAGGAAGCCAAAATTGGCCTAATCCCAGCTAGCGAAATCCCAAGACGACCTAGAGCCCGCATCTGGTTACCTAGGATGGAGATAAGCGGGGAAAAGCTTCTCGAGTGCCTCCGAATCCATAACCCGACGGTTCCAATGGGAAACTGGTCGGTGATAGTGAAGGAGAAATCATCCGAAGAACTGTTGAAGAACAGTATATCGTTTCTCCTTCTTATCAGCGCAGAGAGTCTCGAACCCCTGGAGAAGCCGGGGAACAAGCTAAGGTTTGGTATACGCCATACCAAGCTGGAAATATTTAAGTCAGGTAGTCCAGACGTTGACTACCTTGACGAGGTGAACGGGCTGCTAGAGAAATGTCAGTCGACAAAGAGTCTGCAGCAGAAGCAGCCAGTAGAACAAACGATGCAGGTGGTGCAGATTAATCTAAAGTACCCAAAGTGTGCCTCGGATAATCTGCTGGTCCTTCTTGGCAAGGAGGACCTCGACATAGCCCTCATTCAGGAGCCATGGGTTAACGCCTCCAGGATCAGGGGGTTAAACAACGGTAACTACAATCTATTCTACAAGAATGTAGGTTTAGAAAAAGGTAAGCCAAGAACTTGTATTCTGGTAAAAAAAAACATCAATGCACATCTCTGTTCTAATTTCAGTTACGAACATTTGACAATTGTCAAACTGGACATGAAGAACGATGTGAGCATGTACATAAGTTCTGTGTACATGCCACATGATGAACACGCTCCACCCCCCCGATTTCAGCAGTTGGGAGGTGCCACTGGTGGCAAGCTGATTGTGGGCTGCGATGCTAATGCTCAGCATACAATATCGGGGAAGCTCGGAAACAAATGAACGAGGTGAGTCATTGTTCGATTTTATTCTAAACGCTAACCTTAATATATGCAACAGGGGAAGTACCCCCACATTCACATTCCCAAGCTCGGATAGTTTTTCGGGCTGAGCGGATGTGATAGATATTACATGTATAGGTACCGATGAAGCCCTAAAAATAGAAAAATGGAGAGTATCGGAGAAGAGATCTTTTTCGGATCACAGCTGGATACTTTTCAATGTCAATCATAAGCCTGAAAATCCCCAGCCCTATAGAAATCCTAGAGCTACTAACTGGAGAAAGTTCAGAAAGATAGCAACAAAAAAAATTTTGGTAGTAGTATCTCAGATATTGTGAATAAGAATGAGTTAGAAAAGAGGACTGACATGTTTACAAAGGCCATGGAGGTCTCATTTAAGGTGTCATGTCCTGGCAAACGTAGCAAAAAAACATTGCCGGTTTGGTGGAACGAGGATTTAACTAACCTAAGGAAGGAGACTAGAGATGCCTATAACATCTGCTATAAACAGAATGATTGAAGAATGTATATTATATATTT
Organism: Poecilobothrus nobilitatus; assembly: GCA_947095535.1. Classification (NCBI taxonomy): domain Eukaryota; kingdom Metazoa; phylum Arthropoda; class Insecta; order Diptera; family Dolichopodidae; genus Poecilobothrus; species Poecilobothrus nobilitatus. The sequence goes on from OX352772.1 coordinate 147,079,413, forward strand.
ATTATATTTCCTACTCAAGAATGATTGGCAATCACCTTAGGAAATATAAGAGAGAAATCCGATTGGCCAAGACACGGTCATGGAAAGATTATTGTGAATCCATAGAGAAAACTAGGGAGTCAGCTAGACTTAGTAGAGTCTTATCCAAAGAACATTCCAATCCATCCTTCCTTAGAACAGTGGAAGGAACATGGACTGACTCAACCGCTGAAACTCTAAATCTTTTAGTGCGTACTCATTTTCCAGGGTGCACAAAGGACGCTCATATGATCAACCAAGCGGTTGACGCAAAGGTCCGAAGAGGCGCTGATGAATGGGTCAACTCAGTTATAACGGAGCGAAAGGTTGCCTGGGCAATTGATAATTTTTCTCCATACAGAGCTGCAGGTTTGGATGGTATTTTTCCAAAAATGCTTCAAGAAATTAAGGAACTTGTGGTTCCCTTAATCACGAAACTATTCAAAAGTAGCCTCTTGCTAGGCCCTATTCCTCTGCTATGGAGGCGGGTGAAGGTGGTCTTTATACCAAAGGTTGGAAAAAGAGGTCATGAAACCGCTAAGGACTTTAGACCGATAAGTCTATCATCCTTCTTACTGAAAACTCTCGAAAGAACACTAGAGTTAGAACTTCGAAGAGTACTAGATAGTACTCCACTATGTAAGTATCAACATGCTTACTGTAAAGGCAAGCGCTGGAGAAGGAGTATATTCGAACCCAGCTTGGTAGAGTACAGAGGGGTGTATGTGTAAGTATTGCGGGTGCGTTAAGGTCAACGCCAAGTAATACACTGGATGCACTTCTATACCTTCTCCCGGTTGACCTTCATATTAAATTTCTAGCCTGTTGTAGTGCAATCAGACTTCGAGAGAATGGATACTGGCGTGCAAAACCCTATGGACACAGCAGTATTCTAAGCTCGATATATCATGATCTGCCAGATTCCACAGACTACGTAATGCCAAGTTTGGAAATTACCAAGAACTTTAAAGTCAAGATTCCATCAAGAAGGGAATGGAAACAGAAAAACCCCTTGGGAGAAATTGACACCGCACTCTTCACTGATGGTTCAAAGATGGAGTGTGGTGTTGGTGCGGGTGTCTATTCAGCATCACTAAAAATAGAACATGCTTTCCGTCTGCCAAATAAAGCGAGTGTATTTCAAGCTGAAATGCTAGGAATCTTGAAAGCATGCCAAATACTAGGGAACAATTCTTCTCTGGGAGGAAGCATTGCAATAGTTACGGACAGCCAAGCAGCAATTGCGGCTCTCAACTCTGCAATAATAACATCTAAGCTCGTTAGAAAATGCTTTGACGAGCTTAAGAATGTAAGTAATCAATTCAATGTCACATTACTGTGGGTTCCGGGACATAGGAACATCGCAGGAAATGAAATAGCCAGAACAATAGGTGTGTTCACGGGCCACTGGCCAATTGGTGAACGTGCGGCCAGAATAGGTATCCCATTCAATTCATCATGCCGCAGCTGTGGTGAACAGAATGAGAAAGAATTCATTACAAACTTCACCTGTAAGTGCCCAGCGCTGGCGAGGGCCAGAATAGCAATTCTGGGTAGCCATCAATTCAACGATCTTAGTGATCTAGCGGTTAAGCAACCTGCAGAAATGGTAAGGTTTCTTAACGCAACGAAAATGATCTAAAATTAAACTAATATAGCCCTATTATAAGCGGAAGTGGTAGCAAAACGGTGCTAACGCGCTAATTGGGGTCACTGCCAGGAGCGGCGGTGGCTAGCCACTCACACCAACCAATCAACCAACCATACCAGGAAAAGAGATACTTCTAAGGTTTTCAAAATTCAATCTCTTAATGATATCTTTTTTACTAACAAAAATAACCATAATGTCTAAAATCATTATGTTAATAAAGAATAATACTAAAAAAATATATTTTAACATTTATTGTAATAATTATACTAATACAGCATTTGTTCTAAATTTTTTTTTATCAAATTCAAAATATTTTTTAACAAATTATTTTTTTGCATATTTTGTAATATTCATGCTAACACAGAATTTTTAATTTTAACAAAAATATTTTTTAACAGTTCCGTAGGTAAGGTTTCTTTAAACTTCCTTATCTTTCACCTATTTGAATTTAAGTTTATAACCTGCTTCACAACTAATAATCATAAATTAGTACTAATCAAAATTTTTATTTATTTTTCTATAATTTATTTACTAAACTGGTCTTGGTACCACATGTTTGGAAATACAAAATTTAAACTTCAGGAATTTCGCAATACACAATAGAAGCTACAATAACTCAGTAACTGCACCCATAAATCAGATGTCAAAACCATTTTTATACACACGTAGACTCGTGAATAATATAACACCGGAACAGAAAAATTTAGTATATAATGCTGAACAATATAAATACAGTTCACTACCGCAACGACCAACACAACCTAAACCACCAACACTAATGGAAGTTGAAAAATCGATACAAAGCAAACACGTGAATTATATTAATCGCACAATAACTCAGCAAAATATAGCAATAAAAAGAGATAACGATTCGGACAACTACCCTCACAAACAACACAGATTATTCCAAACGGAACCTTATAACTACGAAGAAGCATATGAAGAATATATGGATAAGAATTGCGAAGATAATGACAACGGAGAAATACAAGAAGAAACAACTGATGAATTAAATTTTATGATGCAAGCCTCTCTAGTGTACCATACCTAGAGTATAAAACCAGAATTGGCGATATTTTAAAATTTCTCTTAGATACGGGAGGGAATAAAAATTTTGTAAAATCCGATATAGCAACGAACACCAAAGCAACAATCAATGCCTTTAAAATTCGATCAGCAGGAGGTGACGTTATAAATACAGAAAAAATAACCGGAATTTGTTTTGCAAGCATAGGAAATGATTATTTAATTGATTTTTATATTCTTCCTGACCTACAGTGATTCGATGGAATCATAGGAGATGACACGCTTAAAAATTAGAAGCGATAATTGATCGAAAAAATAATATTTTAATCGCACCAAATATCAAAATCCCTTTTAAAGAAAAAATAATCAATACAAGTTAACGCGATTGAAATAAGAGATTAACATTTGGATGAGAAAATAAGAAAAAAATTAAAAAATTTAGTTGAAAAATTTCATAAAATCTTTGGTTCACTAAACAACCAAGAAATTGCTGATACAAGTGCTGATAAAAAAATACAGGATGGTGATCGATTTTAAAAAATTAAATGCAATAACAACAGCTGATACGAATCCAATACCGGAAATATCCAACACCATATCAAGCCTTGGAAACTCAAAATATTTCACAACCATCGATTTAGCATCAGGGTTTTATCAGATAAAAATGAAAGAAACGGTCATACCAAAAACTACCTTTTCGACAATGAATGAAAAATACGAGTTCACCAGGTTACCATTTGGCCTGAAAAATGCACCTGCCATTTTTCAACACATGGTGAATGATGTACTAAAAAAATATATTGGCAAAATATGCTATGTTTACATCGATGATGTTATAATTTTTGGAAGAGAAACAAAAGACGAACACCTTAAAAATATTAAAAGATATTTGCAAAATTAGAAGAAGCTAAACTCAAGATTAATTTAGATAAAACAGAATTTTTAAAGGATGAAACGGAGTTTTTGGGATATGTTATAACCAGCAAAGGAATAAAACCTGATCCCAGGAAAATATTGGCAATTAAAAATATGAAATCTCCAGAAAATTTGAAAGACTTAAAAAGTTTTCATATTATAGGCGTTTTATTAAAGACTTCGCTAAGGTGGCAAAGCCACTCACAAATCTTACAAGAGGAGAAAATAGTTTAATTAAAGCGAATCAGTCGAAAAAAATTAAAATAAAGTTAATCCAAGAAGAATTAGAATCATTTAACTCTCTAAAAAAATTATTATTTTCCTCAGAAATTTTGAAAAAATATTTATTCTTACAACAGATGCGTCGAATCAAGCATTGAAGAAGAGAAGAGGAAGAGAAAAACTACGTAACGAATGAAAAGCAAATGTTGGGGCAAAAGCGATAGTATGGGCTTTGGAAAATCTTAGAAACTATCTGTATGGTGCAAAAAAAGTGAAAATACTAACTGACCATCAGCCGTTAACATTCAGCTTAAGCAACAGAAACAACAATACAAAGTTAAAAAGATGGAAAGTTAGAATAGAAGAATTTAATTACGAATTAATTTTCAAGCCAGGACGCACTAACAAAGTAGCCGATGGACTTTCAAGATTACAATTGGAAGCAAATGTTTTAACATCTTCTTCAACGGATACAGCTCGTAGTGCGGAGGAAGGCAGCACGGATATAATACCACACTGCGAAGCTCCAATTAATGTTTTCAGAAGTCAGATTATCATAAAACAAGGAAAATAAATTTTTGCAAAAGAAGAACCATTTCCATAATATGAAAGACATGATATTTCCTTACAAACAATAAGCAAAGATAATTTAACTGATATTTGGAAAAAAAAATTAAACCCTTCAGTTACGAATGGACTAAAAATTCTGGAAGAATATATCCAAATGTTACAAGATTTGTATAGGGAACATTTTTCAAACTATAAAATTAGAATAACACAAAGAATAGTTGAAGATATAAGATCAGAAGAAAACAAATCAACATTATAAAAATCGAACACTGAAGGGCTCATCGCAACTGGAATGATAATAAAGATCAAATTTTAGAGAGATACTACTTCCCATAGAAAGCTGCACTTATAAGGAAGTATACGAAAACTTGCCAAACTTGCAATGAAAATAAATATGACAGACACCCGAATAAACCAGAACTTCAAGCAACACCAGTACCAACATATCCAAAAGAAATTCTTCATATTGATATAATGGAATTCAGAAATGAAAAATTCATTACATGTGTGGATAAATTCTCCAAATTTACAAAATTTTTTCATATAAAAGATGAACCCGTTTTACAAATAAGGGAAAAAATAATTAAAATCATACATTATTTCACTACCCCAAAATTGCTTGTAATGGACAATGAAAAAAGCTTTGCTGGTCCCATTATTATGATAACTTGAAAACATTATGGATCGAAATATACCTTACATCAACGTAAAGGAGTGAAGTTAACGGAACAATAGAAAGAGTTCACTCAACAATAGTTGAAATTATAAGATGCCTAAAAAAGGAAAAAGAGGAACAAAGATTTAACTTTAAAAGAACTCATTAATATAGCTGTAGATCGTTACAACAACACAATCCATTCAGTCACAAAGAGAAAACCAACCGATGTTTTCTTTGGAAGATCTCAGAGAATAAACTATCAAAACTTGCCAAATTTCAAAGAAAAAATAAACGAAGACCTAATAGATCGTATAAAAAAACCAAAAGAATAAAATTAATAGAGAAAACTTAAAAAGGCACATACCAAGAGAATACTCTACCGGAGAAACAGTCTATACCGCAATTAAACAGATCCAAGGCAAAAATAAACCAAAATTTAAAAAAGAAACAGTTGCAAAGAATAATTAAGTCACTGTAACAACAACATCAGGACGTCGGATGCATAAAACTCATATTAAGAATATTAATAAAAACCTAATTCTTTTTTAATTTTTTTTTAGACTAACTTTATGCAAGTTGGCAACTCAGCTTAACATTTACGAATATCATACTCCCATAGTAACTATAAAACAAGGCAATGGCCGTGTCATTAGCGAGAAATTGAAAATAGTCCATGTCATTGAGCTAGGAAACTACATTGAAATGTTGGAAAGAACATCAAATTCAATACAACATAAAGAGCCAGCAAATAACATAAAAGACCAATCAACAGATCATATTAAAGAAATTGAACGGTTAATCGAAGATCTGGGAACCCAGATGCTACTGACTGGGAAGAGATAATCAAAAGTCAAAACGACATAATAGAAAATAATAACGAACAATACAAAATAAATAAAGTTTTCGTAGGAAAAACAAATGAGATTCTCAACGAATATAATAAGATTAGACAACAATATAATGATAATGACTGATGATGATAAAAGAGGACATCCAAGAAATAGTTAGGGCAGCACAATTAGCAAAAAGCAAAGTTATAAACACCAATCTACTAGATAGGGAGGAAATTAGCACGCTGATAAGTGAACTAGAAACTCTGCCGTACTCCAATACAATAGAAGCAGTAGAGTACTCAGAACCAATAATGGTAGTAAAAAACTATACGATGTTATATGTGATTGCAATTCCAAAAACCAGTCAAAAAATTTTTAACCAAGTTGCAATTAGATCAACAATCATCAACAAGCGACAAATTCACTTAGATTATGTGGAGCTTCTTGTCAACAAAAACGAAATTATGGGAATTTCTGAAAAATGTAACTTCAAAGATACGCTCATCTGTGAAACCAAGCAACTAAAACAACTGAAGGAAGATCACTGCATTTTTCAACTTATAAATGGCCGAAATGGAGAGTGTGAATTTGAATTCAGTGATAATGAAATAATTGATTCACTGAACGAAAACATAATTTTTATAACAAATTTTAGTGGAAGTCTTTTCTACAACAACTCAACAAAACATCTAGAGGGAAGCTTCATAATAAAATACCAAAATGAGAGCTTTCAACTTAAAAAGAAGAAATTCACCAATAACGAAATTAAATGGTTACAGTTCTACCGCCGATTTTAAGAACCAACGAAAGGCATTAGGCTCAATCTGAAATATTTACGTAAACAACATTTAACAACCATGGGAAAACTACAAGAATTATTTCAGAACTACAAAATTTCAAAGCTCGTTAATATCATTGGATAGCCAACAATGTCAGTCATTATCTTAGTCGTCATTTTCCTGTTTTTTCAAAAGTACCGAAATAATTGGGTCATACCACAAACAAACTCATCTAATCAAGGCGGAACCAACCAAGTTGGACTAAACAAACTCAATTTTTAATCCACGAAACGCAGAGTTTTGAAAGGGGAGGAGTTAACATAACAGTTATAACAACCGCCAACATAACATAACATTTAATTTGTAAAATTTGTCTTAAGTAAGAACCTTGTTAAACGAAAAATAAAATTATTTTTTTAAAGAATATAAAGTCTTTTATCATAACTTGAATTATATTATTTTGTTTTTTTTTTGTTAAAAAATTAATCACCCATATTCTTGAAGATCCATCACTTTCGCGATGAAAATATGTATCACATCACGTCTATATAAATTTGTAATTCTCGCAGACTCATGATGAAAATTTTTTGTTATGCTGGTAGTAATTTACTGTCAAATGAAAATTTTGCCATATTTAAACCCTTCAGCTAAAATTATTTAAATTTGATTTTTAAATAGTAAATTGAAGTACATACATATGTATTCATAAGTTGCAAGAAGCCATCGTATTTTGCGAACTAGAAGTCGGATTGAAGTGATTAACAAAACCTTTTTTTAATTTGTAAAGTATTTATAATATAATTTATTTTTAATTATATATACTTCCTTTCCACTCTATCCATTTTTATTTAAACTTAACTAAAAACTAAAAAAAAAATACTTAATTCCTAAGAATTACTTAAAAGTGATATTTATCGTACAAGAATTTTGCCATGATAGAAAATTCGTAGAAAAAGTTTTCCAGAAACACCACACACGATGCTTTTGACATTTAATATCGCGTCAAATTGAAAACATCACTTTAGAGTCTTGCAGAATAACAAGTCATCGCATCAGTGATACTCTTCGTATGATAAATCTTCAAGAATATGGTTGATTTATTTATTTTATTATTATATAAATATTTTTTATTTTTTAAATATATTAATATATTTTTATACCCTACACCTAAAGTATAGAGTATATTTACTTTGGTATGGTGTTTGTAATCACCAAAAGGAAGCGAGTTAGATATAGACATATATATATATATTCTGAATAAGGATGACCTCCTGAGTCGATAGAATAAGCATATATTCGAAATTAATAAACATAGAAACTACAAATTTGGTAATAGGATGTTGTTTCCTGAATCCCTGATTTGTCCAAAATTGGAGATAAATTGGAGCACTTGTTTGGGTACCTCCCACACAACTCCCAAAACCGAACAAGTATATCTTCGAAATTAATAAAGATACAAACTGCAAATTTGATACGAGGGTGTTATTTCCTGAATTCCTAATTTTCTTAAAATTTCAGATGAATTGGAATGCTTGTTCGGGTATCTCCCACATAACTCCCAAGGCCGAACAAGCATACTTGAAATTCGATAAAAGAGTGTTCTACCCTGTTCTAATGATGTCTCTAAAATTTGAGATGAATTGGGGTGGTGATCCGTGTACCTTCACACACTTCCCAAGATCTAACAAGTATATCTTCGAATTTAATATAGATAGAAACCTGACATTTTGTACAAAGGTTGTAAAAGCATTTATTTTTTAGCTTACATTAAATACCTAACTTAAATAACTTATGGATTTTTAATTTAATTTGCATTTTTTAGGTGTAGGATATTAATAAGTCGGCTGCATCGACTTACTGTTACATTTACTTGTTTTTTTTTTATTTTCAGTCACTTTACTTTATAAAAGCACTTCTTGCTTTTATAAAAGCACTTCTTGCTTTTATAAAAGCACTTTTTGCTTGCTTTTATAAAGCCAAGTAAAAAATTATTAATGAATGGAGAGTATAGAGTAGTATAGCCAGCCATTTATATATACATATATATGTATATGTATATGCATATTAATTTTTTTTTTGCTTAGAAAATTTCACATTTATAAATATTGAAATGTTAACCGGGTTAAAAATGTTAAATGTTAAAGGGTAAATTTTTTATTTCTTTTTTATTAATTTAGGAACTTTGCAAACAGATTATAAAGTATATAAGAATAAAAACTCGTGTGTAGTATAAAATTTTATACTGGATGGAAAAATTATAATTTTATCTGAAAGTTTTGACATAATTAAAATGCAATTTACAATTTAATTTTTATTGATGTAATATTTTTAGAAAAGGGAAAAAGCCTAATTGAAGTTTTAAAATAAAAAAAAATGTATTGAATTTACTTAAACGTTCAATTCGGCCTAAAAAACTCTTGTAAAACAAAATTATAATTCTAAGCAATAATAAAAAAAATTTTTTTTTGTTACTTTTTGAATAGAAATTGCGTTCCAAATTCTAGTTTGAAATTACGTACCAAACTCTTGAAGGATTAAGAACAAAAGAATTTGTGCACTAACAGTAAAATATATATTTCACATATGTATATAAAATTAACTCTAACTTTTTATTAAACTTGTAAAACTACTTTTAATTTTCTCTTCTATTAAAAAAATTAACTTATTTTAATAAAAAAATTCAATTATACCAATTATCCAATCTTAACCCTCAAATTTAAATTTTCTTTATAAATTTCTTACGTTAAAATTCTTTTAAACCATAATACTAGAAGCTATATTTCAAAGGTAATTTCACAAAAAAACCACAACTCAACTAGGGTTAACACATAATTTTTTTTTTATTTTAAATAAATAACTATTGAAACCATTGAAACATTTCTATCATAGATTATCTATTACAATAAGAAGGGCCACTCTTTTTTTACACATTTTAATGCAATTTTTACAACTACCTAAACAAAAAGAAAAACCAGTAGTAAAAGTATGTAAAATATATGTTATTTCATTTCAAAACCATTCTGTTATTGAAATTACTGTAAGAGAGAAAATTAACGAAATATTGTTTAGGTAGTATTTTTACAATGCTTTTTTAAAGGCGCAACTTTGTTACTGTGTAGATATTATTTAGATAGTTTAGAAAATAAATTTATAAATATTTTAGTAAAATTTAGTACAGAAACAGATTTAGAATATAAATTATATGAACGTTTAAAACATGATTTTAATTATGACAATTTTAATAAATGTAACAAATCTTATTTTATAAAACTATGTATATATAAGTATGTATACTTTTCACTTAAAATTTGTCTTTTTTCAAAATCAAATTCGTCCAAATTTTCAAAATCAATTTCGTTTTTTTTTGAAATTAAATACTTTTTTGATGAGTAATTTCGTGGATATTATCGCAACTTTAGGAAAAAAAAAAATAGTGTACTAACAGTCTGAACAGTTTTTTGGCTGATTTTGATTGGTCGATGTGTTTCCGTCACAGAAACGTTAACTCTGCTACAGATGCCATTAGTAAAATAATTATGCTTGGTATGAAACTCTTCATACCCAGCTCTTTTAAGCCGTTTAAACCAAGTTCCAAGCCATGGTTTAATGACATCTGTAGAAAAGCTATCGAATCTAAAGAGGAGCATTTTAAAAAGTAGCAGGCCAATGTATCTGAGAGTCCTCACTTGCGGGCTATAAAGCGGCTAGGAATAATTGCAAGAGAATTTTCAATCAGCAAAAGTTTCTTTATAACCAAAGGTTGAGACAGAAAATAATTAATCTCCCTCACTGTAATCGCTCCTTTTGGACTTTTGCAAAAAGTGTAAGAACAACTTTTGTGGATCATCGTTTCCTCCGCTGATTGATACCGGCAATTCTTTCATTTCCAATTCTATTGATAAAGATAATTTGTTCGTGTTAATTTTTGCATGAAATTCTACTCTTCTCCTACAACTTAATTAGCTCTAGTATAGCCTTCTGTTGATCCTACTAAGGTTAAAATTCTTCAAAAAGTACACTTCAGGTCGCGTGCTGTAGTGAAAGTGCTAACGAATCTGAATGTTAAAAAGTCCACTGGTCCTGATGGAATTCCAGCTATGGTTCTTAAATATGTAGCTTCTCCCATTTCGAAACCTCTGTGCAATTATTTCACACTCTCATTTTCAACTGGTAAATATCCCAGCCAATGGAAAGTTGCACACGTTTCTCCAACTCCCCAAAAAAGGTGACGAAATCGACCCTGTAAACTAACGACCAATCGCCATCACTTCGGTCCTCTCCAAAATTATGGAAATTTTGGTAAACAAAAGGCTTTTCAGATACCTGAATAGCTCGCGTATTTGACGCGATCGCGGCTTTCGCATCGTTTTATTTACAGGTGATCTTTTAACTTTTATCTGCAAGGAGCTCAACACCAGCATTCATTGTTCAGGTGAATCTGAGGTTGTAACTCTCGATATCTCAAAGGCCTTTGATCGAGTACGGGTTGGTATGGTTATAGCCATTGGGTTGGGCAGCTCCTTCTGTGCATGGATTGAGGATTTTCTTTCAAATCGGCGTATTCGTATCCTTGTCGACAGTTTTATGTTTGACACTCATAAAATAAATGTTGGCGTTCTACAAGGCTCTGCCTTACCTCCCACTCTCTTCTTAATTTTCATTAACAACCTACTCAGTTCTACCCACAACCCAATCCATAGTTTTGCGGATGACAGCATTCTGGTAGCATCTTATGATTTTTTAAAAAAATCGGATTCTACTTCAACCGCAATCAGTTTTAAAAGGGAGATTATGCCTAGTTCAGTTAACCACGACTTAGCGAAAATAGCTGGTTGGGGTGTTAAAAACAGAGTTGAGTTCAACACTTTCAAAACTCAAGGCTGTCAGATATCTTGCAAAAGAGGTCAATCCATACCAATTCTACGGTTCCAAGGGGAAACTATACAGTGGTCTCTGCAAATTTAAACATTTTAGGCATAAAGCTTAATCAAAAAATGTTGTGGAATGAGCATATTTTTGATTTAGCAAAAACAGCTGCCAAATGTTTAGAATTTCTTTTTCGCTCTAAAGCTTATTTTTCCCCTAGTGATCTGGCCAATATCTATAAAGCATATATTCGACCTAAGATTGAGTATAATTCTCACATATGGGGTGGCGCTGCTCACACATCGTTAGGTTAACTGGAAAATCCAAAATCGCGACTTACGCCTAATTGTCGACCCTACTATTCAGGGAACCTTGACTCTTCTTAACTCACTTCGAAATATTGGAGCTTTATCTATCTTTTATAGATATCTTGTAGGTAACGACACTCGTTCAATTGAATTGAAATCAATAATGCCTCCCCTTAAACAATTCCAACTCATTTAAACAAACTTAATAAATTTGCTCATTTCTACACCATGGAAAGCCGCTAAAATGTGGAGAACCGGCGAACCGCTAAAATGTGGAACATGCTTCCATCCAACGTGTTCTCCTCTGATACAAATGGTCCATTATACAATTTGCAAATTTTCAAAAAGAACCTATTAAGGTTCGTCTCCAATTTACCCGCCAATTCTCCTTTATCTTTATATTTCTCTTGATCTCCTCTGCTTCTTGCTTAAACCTACAATAATTTTGTAAAAAGGAAAACTTTCCTAGAGTTTGAGTAGCGTGTAAAAAAAAAAACAGTGGGAAAGAGAGAGAAAAAAAATTATATTATTACAAAATATTACAGCAACACTTTGGCAGTTAAAAATGTACGTAATCTAATTTATTAATACATGTTCATATTTAGCAAAAAATTTATTTATAAAGGTGTTAAAAATAATATAGTTTATTAATAATATTTTTATACCACTAATGCAGTAATTTTAATATAATTTCCCACTAAAAATAAAAAAAAATTATTTGAACATTTGTTTAAAATGTTTGTTTATTTTTTTGACACTTCAAAATTTAAATGCCGATCAAATTTTTGAAAATATCCTAGAAAGTAACCATAAATATCCACGAAATATTCTTAATATATTTATCTATAAATATCGTGGATATTTTTAATACATATGCCAAAATTGTGTATTTTACAACAAAATTTGAAATTTTAGTTTCAAAAAAAAATTTTGTGAATCATACAAATGATATGGCAATATTGTCTTCTATTCAAATGCATTCTTTAAATTTTAAAGTTTTAGAAGAAAAAAAGAAAAAAAAAAAATATTTATCATGTATGTACCTATCTAATATAAAACCAAAATAGAATCAAATATTCACGTAGATATTTTTTTAAAAGAATTGAGAAAGAGAAAAAAAGCATAGAAAAAAATTAGAGAGCAAATGGGGCACTTAAAGTCTGAAAAAATTTCGAGAATTCTTATTGACATTTTTTGTTCTGCTTGCATTATCTATATATACATAAATACAAATGTATATAATTTCTGATAATATATAGTAGTAATAGATAGCTTACTTAAATTTAGATGCCAGCGCCGCCATCGCTGGAAGTGCTCCTAGTTTCAATAAACTACTACATCTAAAAGGCCATTAGAAGTCGCTAAACAGTTTCACATTAAATTCACCAAACAATATACCAAACTGCTAAAACTTACGTGTGTCATATGGATATGAGGTTAGATTAAACCAATATTTGGTTCAAAATGGATTCAAAACTTGCTAGACATATGATTTTCGACAATTTAAAAAATTTCATATGTCGGTAAAAAAAAATGGCGCTATTTTTGACATTGGATGGAAATACTTTCACTTTTCTAAAATTTTTGACAAAAAAAAAATTTGTTCTAAGTCAACCATCTCTAAGTCAACCTCACTTTTGCATGGATGTGGAAACGTTTAATATCATATATATTATTAAAAATTAAAGCAAGAATTGAAAAACAAATTACCAACATGAGAGAAACAGTCACAACAAAAACAAGATTAGCATATATTCTTAGATTTGAAATTCGTTAATTTTTCATAAATAATATTCTTTTTTAAGATTACTAATTGCAATTAAATTAGATATTTAGCTACTGGTGAAACCTTTCAAAACTTAAGTTACATTTTCGGGTCTCGGTACCAACTATATCTCAAATAGTAGATAAAACCAGTAGAGCAATTTTTGTTAGTATGAAGAAGGAGTTTTTAAACTGCCCCAATAATAGTGCAGATTGGTTGAAAGTGGCAAAAGAGGTTGAAAGCCAGTGGATTTTCCCACTTCGTTTAGGCGCATTTGGTAATATCAAAAAGAAAAAATATATAAATACAGATTAACCCAAGCGAGAAGAGTGGTTGAAAACGCATTTGGAATCTTCCCCAATAAATTTATCGATTTACAAACAGAGATTAATTTAAATGTAGAAAAAGTGGAACAAATTGGTTTAACTTGCTGCGCTTGCAATTATTAACGCTCTAGGCTAAAAAGGAACACTACGAAGTATCCAGCAAAAATGCAAATGAAATTATACTCTTAATGTGAGTTTAATCAAAAATTAAACTTTTAAATTCAAAAAAAAAAAAAACAACCAAACATTTTTTCGAGCTAAAAATAGCAAAATTTAAATTAAGAATTAGTAACAATTAAGAAAATCATGGAAGCCTCAATAGAACAACTACAAGAGGCAGTCAAAGAAATGACCAGAGCAATAAATGCTCAACTGGGAATGGTAAAACAACTCCAAGGAAAAATAGAGAACATAGAAAAAAATAATAACAATATTAACCAAAGTATAATTCAACAAACGATGCAAATAGGAAACTTAGAAAAAAATAGTAACTTAATAAATACAGCACAGTAAATTCTTCAAACAACTGTGCAAGGTCCTAGAACTGAACAAGAGCTAAGAGACATCAGTAAATTACATGATGCAGTAAATGAACTACAAATATTTGATAGAAATCCTACCCATTACATATCATGGACCCATAATATTGAGATTATACTAACCGACTATGAGATAGTGAAGGATAATCCCATATATAGAGCAATCCTCCAAAATATCCACCAAAAATCCGTGGAAATGCAAATAGCGCTCTTATATCGCATAACATCTTCGATAACAGCTGGGGAGCATAAGCATAAAAAAATGCTTATCCTTTCACTATGTACACAAGAGAGTTGGAAGAATATTGGTGTATCAGCTATCTGGCCTAACGCAGAAAAATCATACAATTGATGAGTTTTATGCCAACGTTAACTATCAGTTAACACTAATAATCAATAAGATCAAGACCGAGTCATACAGTGCAGAAACAATGGACGCACTAAGCGAAACGCAAAAAATAAAAAATGTCGTTAATCTGTTATTTTTTTGACGTTCATTTTGACATTTCTGGAACATATTTTTATTTTCAGTTTTATGCGACCAAATAAATTTGTTAGTTTTGGAATTTGTCATTTTATAATTTTTATTTGAACAAGACAGTTTCAAAATTATGAAAGATTATAAAAATTTTAATGAGGCGAAAATTATTAAACAGTAGTGGGATTAGTAGAATCTTTACTTCTTTTATCCATAGACAATATATAGGACAAACACCACGCAAAAACGCAAAAACACCAATTAATGTCGCTAAACCGATTCACTTTAAAATCACTAGATGTTCCTAAACTTATATTTCTTTCCTATTTTATTTTTCAAATTTTTAAATAAAAAAAAGAAATTATATTGTAATAACAAATTTTATTTCAATCATAAAAATTAACAATCATGATTTTCACCTTCACAATATGCTAAAGAACAAACAGTTTTAACTGATTTATCTTCTCAACCCTCGAGCATTTTGTACAGTCCTTCTGGCCCAAGTTTTTCTAAAAACCATTTGATATACGATCCTCGTACCTTTCAATGCATTAAAACATAAGCATGTATCTTCTACCAAAACAGTTTCCTTTGCTTGTTTTGCTGCTTCTTTACATTTTTTTTGACAAATTTCTATACCTACCTTAAATTCAAATCTTACCTTAAATTAGGAAAAAAGTTTATTTTTAAATTAAATAGAATTATTTTTTTAAAGTTAAGAGAATTAATAATAGAGATAATTACCATAGTTGAACCTTGCAATTCCGGTAAATCTATCTTTTTTGACTGTAAGGTACAAAGAAACTTAGGCCCGTTGTCTTCCAATAATTTAAAATAAGATAAAATATAATATTTTTTCTTTTCAATTAAATCAAAACTTAACTTTTAAGTTTTAAAGAATTTGATTTAATATTTATTAATAAAACCAAAACAATACACCAAACTGCTAAAACTTACGTGTTTCATATGGATATGAGATTAAGCTAATTAAAATTTGATTCAAAATTGATTCAAAACTTGCTAGACATATGACTTTTTAAAAAACAATTTAAAAAATTTCATATGGTGGTAAGAAAAAAAAATTATGCTATTTTTGACATTGGGTGGAAGTACTTTGACTTTTCTAAAATTTTTGACAAAAAAAAAATTGTTCTAAGTCAACCACACTTTTGCAGGGATGGATGTGGAAACGTTTAATATCATATTATTAAAAATTAAAGCAAGAATTGAAAAACAAAATACGAACATGAGAGAAACAGTCACAACAAAAAAAAGATTAGCATATATTCTTAGATTTGAAATTTGTTAATTTTTCATAAATATTCTTTTTTAAGATTACTAATTGCAATTAGATATTTAGCTACTAACTTAATGCTTTTTTACACATATTTTTATTTTCAGAAGGTAAACACATTGCATTTAGATCCAAGAAAGAAGATGGATCTTTCTTTTTTAATTACAAAGGTTAAAACAGAATTATTCTATTAGCTTTGATCGACGCGAAATAATACACTTTTATGTGTCGATGTAAGATGCAATGAAAGAGTTAACGATTTCCGTGTTTTAACTGATTCGGAATTTTACAAAAAAGCTATTTTAAAAAATGATTTGAATCTCCCAGAACGCGATGTTTACCAGGAACAAATAAAGTCGTACCATTTGTATTCATAACAGATGACCCATTTACATTAACCCCAAGAGCTATGAAACCACTTAAAGGCAACACCAATTTATGTCAAGAAGAAGAAATATATAATTGTAGATTAAGCCAAGCGAGAAGAGTGGTTGAAAACACATTTGGAATCTTCCCCAATAAAGTTAGAGTTTTGCAAACAGATATTAATTTAAATATAGAAAAAGTGGAACAAGTTGGTTCAACTTGCAGCGTTCTCCAGAATTTCTGATGTGAAAAAAATAAAAGCGTTTCCAAAGCTTTGGATATAGAAGTCCTAAATTCATCGCCATTAACAAACGTTCAAACTAATTCAGTAAACAAGACTCCAATAAAGATCTCGATATAAGAACAACATTTATGAGTTATTTTAACACAACAGGTGAGGTTAATTCCCAATTGGATTTTAATTTTTAAAAATAAATATGAATAATAAAACTATTATTAAAATTTTGAATTGAAGTTTTCTTTTATTTATATATAGGTATATAGGTAATTTATATATAGGTAACTAAGTCAAGAAATTATAACAGAATTGCTTATAAAAAAATATTTTTTAGGACAAATGTCCACTTTATTAAAGTTATTACTAATTTAAAGTACAAATTTAGAATGAATCTTAATTGCTAAATTTAACCTAGTTTATAGTCAATAAATGCTTATTGAGCATTTATTGCTTTATGGGAATAATAAAATAAAATTTTCCCAGGTGAATATTTCATATATAAAATATGCTGAATTAGCGTCTGGTTGAAGGCATGTGTTATGTGGTGATTTAATTCTTCCCTCCTTAAAAGTCCACGACCTCAGAGTGGATCAGAAATTTAACTTTATTGGTTGAAGATTTGGTGAGTCCATTTCCTTGATTGTTGCATTTTTTGAAGAGATTTTGACCTTCATGATATGGCTATTAAATTTTTTAGGATTGTTGCTATTAACAATCTTTGACATTGCTCAGGTGTAGGTTGTGTAGATATTTTAAATTTGGCTTCATGTTTTTATGTGAGTAGTTGCCATTCATTGTAAGTGATAATATGATTTGCGATGTTTGAATTTCTCTGTTGGTATATGTCCTGTTCTTGATTTGTATTGTTTCATTGTGAAGTTCAATTACGAAGTTGCCTTTAAGATTTCTTACGGTGTTGTTTGTTTGGAGTGTTCCATTGAAGTTGTTGAGAAATATTATGCCTTCGTTAATGATTTCGATTATCTCTTTATTGTTGAATTCGAATTCGCAATCATAGTTCGAGTTTCTGAGAATTTGAATGATGCAATCGCTTTCTTGAAGTTCTTTAATTTGATCTGTTCTACAAATAACATTGTTCTTATAATTTTTACAATCCTCTGAGATGCCAAATATTTTATTGAGGCTTGTTAGGAGACTTCTGTGAGTCAGGTGTAAGGTTTTGTTAAATTTGGTGGTTGCTCTAATCCTGATATAGTTATATTCAAGGCTACTGGTTTTTGGACGTGATAGAATATAAAGAAGCGTCGTATCCTTGACAACGACGGTTGGTGTTGCATACACAATTGCTTCGATGGTGTTGGAGTACAGTAGAGTTTCCATTTCCATAATTAAGGGGTTGATTTCCTCTTTATTTAGTAAATTTGTGTTCACAATTTTCCCCTTAGCTAATTGGACTGCTCTTATTATTTCTTTTATTTCTTCTTTTACCATATTAAGTTGATTAAAAAGAATTTGGTAGTTAACTTCGCCAGAATTATCGTTGAACCTTTGAATGATTCTATTGTGCTGCATAAGGATGTGATTAGTTGTATTTGTTAAGATTTCGTTGATTTTATATTGCTGGTTGTCATTTTGAATTATATTATTGTGACTTCTGAGTATCTCATCCCAGTCGGTGGCGTCGGGGTTGCCGGCTATCCATTTCCATGCGCTGCCAATCCAGTTTATTGACCGCTTGGTTTTTGAAGGATATTCGGTAAGTTCGGTGATTAATTTTTTTACTTGCTGAATTTGAAATGTAAGCTGTGACTTAATGAAATTACTTGATGTTGTTTGATTAACTTCTAGTTCTAGTCTTTGCAGTATTTCTATATAGTTGTCAAGGTCAACTTTATGAATTAGTTTTAGGTTCCCATTTAATATATGTCCTACGCCTTCTTTTATTGTAACCAAAGGTGACTTATATTCATATACCTGAAGGGCCTTGGTTGATACCCTAAGGAGAAAGCAGAAAAGAAAAAGGTTTTTGTTAGTTGGATGCATTTTTTATGTGTGCCTTGTGGATTCTTCTTCCGCTTTCTGTTGTTATAGAAACTTTATTATCCCTAGCGATTGTTTCTTTTTTGTAGAGAGGCTTATTTTCGCTTTTTATTTGTTTATTAACAGCAAAAATGGTTTTGCCAGGTTGGTGTGATTTGGGCATTTTTCTTTTATATTTCTCCCTATTTATTTTGTATTTTTGGTTTTTCCGAATTTTTTATATGAGATCTTCTTGCACCTTTTCTTGGAAATTCAGTAGATTTTGATAATTAATCCTCTGTGTTCTACCATAGAAAACATCTGAAGGTTTTTTCCCCGTAACCGAGTGAATGCTATTGTTATAGCGATCAACTGCTATATTGACTATTTCTTTTAGGGTCAAATTTTTCTGTTCTTGTTGTAGACACCTAGAAATTTCCTCTATTGTGGAGTGGACCCTTTCAATTGTGCCCTTTACTTCACTTCTTTGTGATGGCGTGAAGTATGTTTCGATTCCCAATGTTCTTATAAAGTCAGTAATGATGGAGCTTGTGAAACTTGGCTCATTGTCCATGACTATCATACGTGGTGTTGTATAGTAGTGTATGATTTTTGTTAGTTTCTGCTTTAAGTGGGTAGCTGACTTATTGTTGATTTTAAAGAATTTAGCGAACTTGGTAAATTTATCCACACATGTTATAAATTTTTCTTTTTTTATTTCCATCAAATCAATATGTAGGATATCTGCTGGGCACGTGGGTATCGGTGTTTCGGATAAATGTGGATTATTAGGATGACGGTCATATTTGCTGGTATGACATATCTCACAATTGGACGTATACTCCTTTATAAATTTAGTGGAAAGTAGTATTTCTCCATTATTTGCTCCTTATTCTCTTTCCAGTTCCTATGTGCACGTTTGTGTTCGTGAGCTATTATTTGGTGTCTGTTTTCCACATTAGCGATATCCTGCACAATTCTTTGGGTGATCCGAATTTTGTATCCCTGCAAGTGTTCTCTGTATAAATCCTGCAGTAGATGAATTTGATTCTCTGGAATTTTGATACCATTAAGAATTACTGGTGATAATGTTTTTTTAAGTACTTCTAACAAGGTTGGTCCGGTAATGTCCTTAAGGCCAATATAGTGCCGATGATAGTTTGGATGTGGCGTTTCATATGCAGAAGCAATAGCTCCTTGTGAAATGATTACTTCGTTTTTAAATACGTTAAGGGGGGCTTCGCAATGTGGTATTAGATCGCTGCTATCCTCTTCTGCGCTGTGAACTGTTTCTGTTTCTGAGATGTTAATTTCTTGTTTTAACCTTGATAAAGCATCTGCGACCTTATTTGTACCGCCTGGTTTGTAAATCAACTCGTAGTTATATTCTTCGATCCGCGAAATTCCTTCAGTACTTTGTCGATCATCCGTTGAAATACGGACTGCGCGTTCTTTAATCCAAAAGGCAAACGCATAAATTCATATTTGTCATTTAGGGTGCAGAATGCTGTTTTTATTATGTCCTCATCCTTCATTTTGATCTGGTGAAATCCAGAAGTTAAATCGATCGTGGTGTAGTATTTTGAACTTCGTAGGCTTGCTATGGTATGTGTGATGTCCGGAATTGGATAACCATCTGAGATGGTCACGGCGTTGAGTTTTTTAAAATCGACGACCATTCTGTATTTTTTAATTCCAGAAGAATCCTTCTTTTTCTTCTTTTCAACGATCCAAATAGGTGAATTGTAAGGACTTTTGGAAGGCCTTATGATTCCATTCTTTAGGAGTTTCTGGATTTGACTTTCAACTTCGGTTCTCATATTGACTGGGTACGGGTATATTTTTGAATATATCGGTTCAGTCGTTGAGGTTTTATTTCTGCTCGAACGTTCGTGTCGATTGTTTCATGGTCATTTATAAGTTCAAAGAGTTTGTGAAACTTGTTTAGGAGCATAGAAATTTTTTCTCTTGATTCAGTACTTAAATGATTCGCTCCAATTTCCATGCTGTTCACTTGAATTGATTTTTTTTCCTTTTAGTGGTATTGTAACATTTGGAGAAATTGTAAGTATGTTGTTTTTGCGATCAATGATGGCTTCTAGCTGCTTGAATGTGTCGTCGCCGATAATTCCGTCAAATGATTTTAATCCTGGTAGTATGAAAAAGTCGAGTTTAGTATCATTTCCGAATGGTTGAAATAGTTTCGCGCTGATTTTTCTAGTAATTGTAATATCTCCACCTGCCGAACGGATTGTGAATGGTTGTTCTGTTGATCTTGGATAACGTGCCAATTCAGACTTGATGAAATTTTTGTTTGCTCCAGTGTCTATAAGAAACTTGAGCAATTTACCGTCGGCTGTGGCATATTCTAGGTAAGGTATGCTCGAGAGGCTGGGAGTATAAAATTTAACTCATCTTCCTCTTCTGGCGGCACTTCTGCTTCATATTCCTCCTCATACGGCTCATATTCATATTTTTTTTTTTTTTATTAATCAAAACCAAAACAAGGTCGTTACAAAAAAATTCTTAAATTAATGCTTATATTTAAAATTATACAAAACAATAACTTAGAACTGAACTTTTAATACTTAAATCTAAAAAAAAGGTAAGTTAAGTTAATTTATTATTGTTATTATTCATTATCAAACTATATTTAAAAAATTCATTTTACATACATATGAATCACTCAGAAAAAAATATTAACAAAAAATTACATTTCATACATATAGTAACAAGCAATTTTTTTTGTAACATATTAAATGTAATTGGATATCTTATTATTAAGTAGTAGTAAAATTGAAAAAATGATTTTTTTCTTTAATATTACTTAAAAGCGTTAAATTACAATTTATAAAATGTACAAAAATAAAAAAATGATCTAAATAAAAAACATAAACCGATTTATTGTATTTTAATGTATTACAATAAGTGTGTTATGTTTAAATTATGTCATGATTAAAAAAAATAAATGAATAATTGCCTAGGTAAGAATTAATTGTCTGAGGTCATTAAAGTGGAAAAATGTTGTTGTAAAATGTGTTTGAAAGTAATTCTGGAGATGGATGTAGAATAAAGGTGACTAATTTTATTAAAAGTAGTACAACATCTATTGATGGGTTCATTTCTTCCGTACCCTGTATTGTGTTTGTAATCCATTAAAAATTTAATATTTCTAGTTTGCCTAACACTATCTTTAAGTCTAAACTTGTTAGTAAGAGATTGGATAGAAATACTATTATTCAAAATATCAAAAGTAATACATGAAGACAATAATTGTCTACGTAAAGATAAAGAAAGCATGTTTAATAAATTAAGTCTTGTAGAGTAACTAGGAAGATTAGCAAAATCAGAAGGATTATATTGATTTCTTAATGCAATTAAAAGAAATTGCTTTTGTACTGATTCGATTCTATTAGAATGAACTTGAAAGGCTGGATTCCATATAATGTTACCGTATTCTAAGATAGATCGAACTAGCGAACAATAGAGAGATTTAGTCACAGCTATGTCACTGAAACCTAACATTTTATTGACCTCTATTTGACCTCTATTGGTTTGTTATATGGCTCATTTTCAGGTATTTCCAAATTGAAAACCCTTTGTTGTCTCTGTGGTGTATGGTATGAATCGTTGAAGGTTGGATTAGGGCGATTCATATAATTTATTTATTTTGTTTGGATCGAACGATCTACATCCATCGGAACCGGTGGTTTTGACCGAGTGGGCCTGCTTGGCGGATTTTCATTAGTTTTTTGCAATACGTTTTTATTGTAATTATATTGATTCTGGTACGGTGGTTGGTAACTTATCGGCCTATTTTGCTGAAAAAAATTACTTTGCTGTGTTTGGTTGAATACTGGATTTTTTTTTGGAAGCTGGCTTATTGGAGGGGGGATCCTGTTACTTGAATTTTTGTTGTGTATTAGTATGTTTCTGACATTCGCATTTTGAATTTCAAGGCAGGAAGAATATGCCTCTGGTAATGTTTGAGGTTTCTGTATCATAAACATTGTTGAGAGTCCTCCATTAGGTCCTCTTACAAACACATCGAGGGCGTTGTTATGGTGTGTTTCGCTTAGTGCCTCCATTGTTTCTGCACTGTATGATTCGGTTTTGATCTTGTTGATTATTAGCGATAACTGATAGTTAACGTTGGCATAAAACTCGTCAATTGTATGATTTTTCTGCGTTAGGCCAGATAGCTGATATACCAATGTTGTTATATCCCTCTTGTCTACATAGTGGAGGGATAAGCATTTTTTTATATCTCCCCAGATATTATCGAATATGTTATGCGATATAAGAGCGCCATTTGCACTTCCATGGATTTTTTGGCGGATATTTTGCAGGATTGCAATATATATGGGCTTATCTTTCACTATTTCATAGTCGGTTAGTATGCTCTCAACATTATGGATCCATGATATATAATGGGTAGGGTTTCCATCGAATATTTGCAGTTCTTTTACTGCATCTGGTAATTTACTGATGTCTCTTAGCTCTTGTTCAGTTCTAGGACCTTGTAAAGTTGGTTGAACTATTTGTTGTGTTGTATTTATTAAGTTACTATTTCTTTCTAGGTTTCCTATTTGTCTTGTTTGTTGGATTATGCTTTGGTTTATGTCGTTATTATTTTTTTCTATTTTCTCTATTTTTCCTTGGAGTTGTTTTATCATTCCCAATTGAGCGTTTATTGCTCCGGTGATTTGTTTAACTGCCTCCTGTAGTTTTTCTATTGCGGCTTCCATGATTTTCTTAATTATTACTACATAGTTTAAAATTTGCTATTTTTTAGCTCGAAAAGATTTTTGGTTGTTTTTTTTTTTTTATTAAATTTAGAAGTTTGATTTTGGTTGAACTGTAATTTTTTGTTGTTGTTTGATTTTAATGTGTAAGTTTGTAATGTTTTTGTTTGATTTTAATGTGTAAGAGTATAATTCGCATTTGAATTTTTGCTGGATACTTCGTAGTGTTCCTTTTAGCTTAGAGCGTTAATAATTGCAAAAAGCCTACTGCGATAAGATTGGTATCACTTGATGATGAAAATTGGATTTTCCAACTCGTTATGTTCCCAAGGTGATAGCGTTCTGTGGTTTATCCTGACTGGTTACTGGATAAGCAGCTCGTAATGTTCCCAGGGTGATAACGTTCTGTGACTTCCAGGTCCCTGCTCGGGCGCCAGTTAAGAAATTATAACAGAATTTCTTATAAAAAAATATTTTTTAGGACAAATGTCCACTTTATTAAAGTTATTACTAATTTAAAGTACAAACTTAGAATGAATCTTAATTGCTAAAGTTAACTTAATTTATAGTCAATAAATGCTTATTGAGCATTTATTGCTTTATGGGAATAATAAAATAAAATTTTCCCAGTTGAATATTTCATATAAAAAATATGCTGAATTAGCGTCTGGTTGAAGGCATGTGTTATATGGTGATTTAACTTCTATTTTCAACAAAAGATAAATTCTTTAAATTGAGTTCTTTTATATCTATTAAAGAAATAAAATTTTACTTTTTAAGTAAGTGTGTAATTAAGTAACTTTATAAAGGTTTTTTAAAGAAATCTTTTAAACAAAAAATGAATTCTTTAAATTGTAAAAAATAAATTCCAAATTTATACTACATATAAGCATAAAGAAATCATGTATATGATTTCTTTATGATATAAGTTAAATCACCATACAACACATGCCTTCAATCAGACACTAACTCAGCATATTTTTTATACGAAATATTCTCCTGAGAAAATTTTATTTTATTATTCCCATAAAACAATAAATGCTCAATAAGCATTTATTGACTATAAATTAAGTTAAAATTAGCAATTAAGTTACATTTCAAGTTTGTACTTTAAACTAGTAATAACTTTAATAAAGTGGACATATGTCCTAAAATTTTTTTATAAGAAATTCTGTTATAATTTCTTAACTGGCATTCGAGCAGGGACCTGGAAGTCACAGAACGTTATCACCGTGGGAACATAACGAGTTGCTTATCCAGTAACCACTCAGGACACAGAAGGCTATCACCGTGGGAACATAGCGAGTTGGAAAATCCAATCTTCTTCATCAAATGATACCAATCGTACCGCAGTAGGCTTGCATTTATTAACGCTCAAGGCTTAAAAGGAACACTGCGAAGTATCCAGCAAAAATTCAAATGCGAATTATACTTTTAATGTGAGTTTAACCAAAATTTAAACTTTTAAATTAAAAAAAAAACAACCAAGCATTTTTTCGAGCTAAAAATAGCAAAATTTAAATTAGGAATTAGTAACAATTAAGAAAATCATGGAAGCCTCAATAGAACAACTACAAGAGGCATTCAAAAAAATGACCGAAGCAATAAATGCTCAATTGGGAATGATAAAACAACTCCAAGGAAAAATAGAGAAAATAGAAAAAAATAATAACGATATTAACCAAAGTATAATTCAACAAACGAGGCAAATAGGAAACTTAGAAAGAAACAGAAACTTAATAAATACAGCACAGTAAATGCTTCAAACAGCTTTGCAAGGTCCTAGAACTGAACAAGAGCTAAGGGGCTTCAGAAATTACCAGATGCAGTAAAGGAACTATAAATATTCGATGGAAATCCTACCCATTCCATATCATTAACCCATAATGTTGAGATCATACTAACCGACTATGAGATACTGAAGGATAAGCCCATATATAGAGCAATCCTCCAAAATATCCGCCAAAAATCCGTGGAAGTGCAAATGGCGCTCTTATATCGCATAACATCTCCGATAATAGCTGGAGAGATATAAAAAAATGCTTATCCTTTCACTAAGCAGACAAGAGAGATATAAGAACATTGGTATATCAGCTATCTGGCCTAACGCAGAAAAATCATACAATTGACGAGTTTTATGCCAACGTTAACTATCAGTTATCGCTAATAATCAATAAGATCAAAACCGAGTCATACAGTGCAGAAACAATGGAGGCACTAAGCGAAACACAATAAATACGAAATATCATTAATCTTTTATTTTTTTTTATTCTTACTTCGTTCCTATTCTAATTAAGTACTTTTTTGTTTTTATAAATTTTCTTTTAATTACTATTGCATTGACTATATTATTGAACTACTGATTTATTGTATTGTGTATTATTGAATTATTGATTTAACTATATAATATGTTGGTATTATGTAATATGATTTGTTATTTGGTTATAGGAAAGAAAAGAGATTGAAGTGAAAAGAATAAATGAATAAATAAATAAATAAATAAAAAAAATTACTCGTTTTCCTGCAGTAAAACTTTCAACTATTTGATTGCCAACTTTCTCAAAATCTCCATGCAACTATAGCAGATCACTTTTTACTAATTACTCTTGGATATCGGCTTTACCAGAATCCTACTTTTCTTTAGGATCGTTGTTTATTTCTGACACCACGTAGAAAATAGATTTCTCTAGTACTTCCTCTAGTACTTAGGTTTTTTTCTGATAAAAAAACACAATATTTGTAGTTCAAAAAATGTAAAAACTATATTTTATGTAATAGTTTTTAAAATAAAATGAACAATAATATTTAAATTTAAGAAAACATATGAATCTTTTCTCTATACAAACTTTTCTTAGCTTTTACTTTACTTACGCTCTTATTTATACTAATGGGCTTTTTAAATTACCAAATAAATAATATGAAATACATAACAAATTTCTATTATGTCATTTTTGTATTATTTTTTTGACGTTCATTTTAATATTTCTGGAACATATTTTTATTTTCAGTTTTATACGAACAAATAAATTTGTTAGTTTTGGAATTTTTAATTTTATAATTTTTATTTGAACAAGACAGTTTCAAAATTATGAAAGATTATAAAAATTTTAATAAGGCGAAAATTAGTATTATTATTATTTATTATCTCTAAAAGAGAAATTTTTCTCGTACAGAGTGTGTTGATAAAATTTTATTTTTTTAAAAAAAGAAACACAAACATGAATGCAAAAATTAAGTTAAATTATATAAAGCCAGTAATTTAATTATCAAAAGCAAGAAATAAATTTAAATTATACAAAAGCAAGATATTTAATTTAGTACCTAATAAAGCATAAATCAAAATAATTGACAACTTATACATATCTTAATCTATACCTAAATCTTTCATTATTGTTTTTATTTTAATATATGTTTTTATTTTTTTTTTTTTTAATATAATTCTTATATTATATTTTCTGTTTTTTTTTTTTTTTTTTTTAATTCATAGTTATTTATTTTTATTTTTGTGTTGTTATTTCTATTCTTTCTTATATTTTTAATTGTAATTTTTATATATATATATATAGTTTTTTTATAATATTAAATTCAAGTTATACAGAATTTGTAACACAATTATAATTTTATATATCCATAGATTATTTGTTTATTTATACAATTATATGTATATTTATATAATTAATTTATAAACTTTATTTCTATACCTAATCATTATTTTTTTAACCAAAACTAGTTCTAATAACTTTGAACTTTTTTTTTTTTATATTATTTAATTCATTAATTTTAATTGATTAAACATATTAGGTTTAGGAGTAGAGGGATTAGTAGAATCTCTACTTCTTTTTTCCATAGATAATATATAGTAATAATAGATGGCCTACTTAAAATTAGATGCTACTGCCGGCATTCGCTGGAAGTGCTCCTAGTTTCAATAAACTACTACATATAGAAGGCCAGAAGATGTCGTTAAACAGTTTCAGTTTAAAATCATTAGAGATGTCATTTAACCTAACAAATAAATTAACAATCATGATTTTCACCTTCACAATGTGCAGTACAAACAGTTTGAGTTGATTTATTTTCCCAACCTTCGAGCATTTTGTACAGTCCTTGGTCCAGAAGAAGAAGAATGGTTTTTCTAAAAACCATTTGATATAAAATCCGCGTACCTTTCAATGCATTAAAACATAAACATGTATCTTCTACCAAAATAGGTCCCTTTGCTTGTTTTTCTGCTTCTTTGCATTTTTTTTTGACAAATTTCATCTATCCCACCTTAAATTAAAAAAAAAGTTTATTTTTAAATTAAATAGAATTATTTTTTTAAAGTTAAGAGAATTAATTATAGAGATAATTACCACAGTCCAACCTTCCAATTCCGTAAATCTGTAAGGTACGAGGCCCTAAGTTTAGGCCCTAAAATAGCACTAAGCTTTTTCGTATTTCCAGTAACAAATGTAAGCGGTCTTGCAATAATTTAAAATAAAATAAAATATAAAATTTTTTCTTTTCAATTAAATCAAAACTTAACTTTTAATTTTTAAAGAAATTGATTTAAGATTTATTAATAAAACCAAAACAATACACAAAACTGCGAAACTTACGTGTGTCATATGGACATTAGGTTAGATTAAAACTATATTTGATTCAAAATGGATTCAAAACTTGCTAGACATATGACTTTTGACAATTTAAAAAATTTCATATGGTGGTAATAAAAAAAAATTGCGATATTTTTGACATTGGGTGGAAGAACTTTGACTTTTCTAAAAGTTTTGACAAAAAAAAATTTGTTCTAAGTCAAACATCCCTAAGTCAACCACACTTTTGCAGGATGGATGTGGAAACGTTTAATATCATATTATTAAAAATTAAAGCAAGAATTGAAAAACAAAATAAGAACATGAGAGAAACAGTCACAACAAAAACAAGATTAGCGTATATTCTTAGATTTCAAATTTGTTAATTTTTCATAAATAATATTCTTTTTTAAGATTACTAACTGCAATTAGATTAGATATTTAGCTACTGGTGAAACCTTTGAAAACTTAAGTATATTTTCGGGTCTCGGTACCAACTATATCACAAATAGTAAATGAAATCAGTAGAGCAATTTATGTTACTATGAAGAGGAAGTTTTTCAACTGCCCCAATAATAGTGCAGATTGGTTGAAAGTGGCAAAAGAGTTTTTGGTCGACGCAAATAATACACTTTTATATGTCAATGTAAGAAGCAATGAAAAACTTCACGATTTCCGTTTTTTAACTGATTCGTAATTTTACAAAAAGGCTATTTTAAAAAATGATTTGAATCTCCCAAAAAGCGATGTTTTACCAAGAACAAATAAAGTAGTACCATTTGTATTCATAGCGGATGACACATTCACATTAACCCCAAGAGTTATGAAACCACTTAAAGGCAACCCCAATTTATGTCAAAAAGAAAAAATATATAATTAAAGATTAAACCAAAAAAGAGTGGTTGAAAACACTTTTGGAATCTTCCCCAATAGATTTAGAGTTTTACAAACTGAGATTAATTTATATGTAGAAAAAGTGGAACAAATTGGTTCAACTTGCTGCGTTCTCCAGAATTTCTTATGTGAAAAAAATAAAAGCGTTTCCAAAGCTTTGGATTTGAAATCCTAAATTCATCACCATTAACAAAACTTCAAACAAATTCAGTAAACAAGACTTCAAATGAAGTTCTCGATATAAAAGCAACATTCATGAGTTATTTTAACACAACTGGTGCAGTTAATTGGCAATTAGATACTATAAAAGATTTTAATTTTTAAAAATAAATATGAATAATAAAACTATTATTAAAATTTTGAATATAAGTTTTCTTTATTAACATATATTTATTTATTTATTTATATACAGTTAACGTGGTACATAAATGTGCCAAGTAGCTATAATCCCTGTTTTCTGGTTCTTCAAAAGCAGATTTTAACCTTCCATATAACGATTGCCAATCCAAAACTTTTTCAAATATTCTATAGTACCATTTAATACTAAGCGGTATATGTATATTAAATTACAAAATAGTGAATATAATTTTAAATATTATATTATATTAATGCGCACATAGTATATTTATATTTTTATAAGTATATCGCCATACATTGTAATATTTCTTTAAAAATATTTCTATTCATAGAATAATTTCTTATATGTACAATAAAATACATATATGTATGTATGTAAATACGGCGCTATATAATATACATCTATACTCTTATCATTCATTCATCAATGACATATACGATATGTAAATAAACATGATATTATATAAGTATGTATGTATATCAATATCATACAAATAAAAATTCTTCAAGCAACCGTTATGTTGTTTATTTATTTACATTTTTTTGTACTACGCATTGTATCCTCAACAATTTCAAATTATCGAGTAAAACAAAATGCAAAAAATTTGTTAAAGAAATTTGTTAGAAAATTTGAAAAAATCAAAAGTGTTACTTGATCAATTATAAAGTAACCCTATATTATTAAAAAAATTTGTTAACAGAAATAAGAGTATAATGTTGAAGATTTAATTTTAGTGTATTACTTGAAAAAAATTTTAACAGATTTTCAAGTTACAGGTATTTAAAAATAGGAAATTTCCAGTTTTTGACCCCTTACAGCTTCTAAACGGGGGGTGATATAAAAAAACTTTCTGAAATGACTCATACTTATTTATCAAAAATCTAACTTCTGTCAAAATTTCAAGTTTCCAACTTAAACTGTTTAGAATATAGAAGGGTTAAAGGATTTTGCAAAATTTCAGTTTCGCATAACGATAAATTAAGACACCGATTATCCATAGATTATATACTTTTAAAGCTAATAAAAGCAGTAATCGTTTTCAAAATGAAGATATACCTTATACAACTTGTGCTATAACAATTTAAATATAGAGCTTTTTTGAACCTTTGGGGAGCTGTAGCGGGTGGGGCTACAAAAAAAAGTTATAAAAAATAAAATTAATATTTTTGTAACATCTACCAGCAGTTAAAATTTCGTAGCTCTATTTCAAAAAAAATGTGGGGATCTAAAAGTTAGTGTTCGAGAGTTACCCGAAGTTTTGGCCGGAACTCAACCAAAAAAAATAGGGAACCTACAAATTGCTCCTAGAATATTTTGTGTAAATTTCAAGATTCTAGCTTTCTTAGTTTTTAGTTAGCGTGCTTATATTTTTAATTGTAATTTTTATATATATATATATAGTTTTTTTATAATATTAAATTCAAGTTATACAGAATTTGTAAAACAATTATAATTTTATATATCCATAGATTATTTGTTTATTTATACAATTATATGTATATTTATATAATTAATTTATAAACTTTATTTCTATACCTAATCATTATTTTTTTAACCAAAACTAGTTCTAATAACTTTGAACTTTTTTTTTTTTATATTATTTAATTCATTAATTTTAATTGATTAAACATATTAGGTTTAGGAGTAGAGGGATTAGTAGAATCTCTACTTCTTTTTTCCATAGATAATATATAGTAATAATAGATGGCCTACTTAAAATTAGATGCTACTGCCGGCATTCGCTGGAAGTGCTCCTAGTTTCAATAAACTACTACATATAGAAGGCCAGAAGATGTCGTTAAACAGTTTCAGTTTAAAATCATTAGAGATGTGATTTAACCTAACAAATAAATTAACAATCATGATTTTCACCTTCACAATATGCAGTACAAACAGTTTGAGTTGATTTATTTTCCCAACCTTCGAGCATTTTGTACAGTCCTTGGTCCAGAAGAAGAAGAATGGTTTTTCTAAAAACCATTTGATATAAAATCCGCGTACCTTTCAATGCATTAAAACATAAACATGTATCTTCTACCAAAATAGGTCCCTTTGCTTGTTTTTCTGCTTCTTTGCATTTTTTTTTGACAAATTTCATCTATCCCACCTTAAATTAAAAAAAAAGTTTATTTTTAAATTAAATAGAATTATTTTTTTAAAGTTAAGAGAATTAATTATAGAGATAATTACCACAGTCCAACCTTCCAATTCCGTAAATCTGTAAGGTACGAGGCCCTAAGTTTAGGCCCTAAAATAGCACTAAGCTTTTTCGTATTTCCAGTAACAAATGTAAGCGGTCTTGCAATAATTTAAAATAAAATAAAATATAAAATTTTTTCTTTCAATTAAATCAAAACTTAACTTTTAATTTTTAAAGAATTTGATTTAAGATTTATTAATAAAACCAAAACAATACACAAAACTGCGAAACTTACGTGTGTCATATGGACATTAGGTTAGATTAAAACTATATTTGATTTAAAATGGATTCAAAACTTGCTAGACATATGACTTTTGACAATTTAAAAAATTTCATATGGTGGTAATAAAAAAAAATTGCGATATTTTTGACATTGGGTGGAAGAACTTTGACTTTTCTAAAAGTTTTGACAAAAAAAAATTTGTTCTAAGTCAAACATCCCTAAGTCAACCACACTTTTGCAGGATGGATGTGGAAACGTTTAATATCATATTATTAAAAATTAAAGCAAGAATTGAAAAACAAAATACGAACATGAGACAAACAGTCACAACAAAAACAAGATTAGCGTATATTCTTAGATTTCAAATTTGTTAATTTTTCATAAATAATATTCTTTTTTAAGATTACTAACTGCAATTAGATTAGATATTTAGCTACTGGTGAAACCTTTGAAAACTTAAGTATATTTTCGGGTCTCGGTACCAACTATATCTCAAATAGTAAATGAAATCAGTAGAGCAATTTATGTTACTATGAAGAGGAAGTTTTTCAACTGCCCCAATAATAGTGCAGATTGGTTGAAAGTGGCAAAAGAGTTTTTGGTCGACGCAAATAATACACTTTTATATGTCAATGTAAGAAGCAATGAAAAACTTCACGATTTCCGTTTTTTAACTGATTCGTAATTTTACAAAAAGGCTATTTTAAAAAATGATTTGAATCTCCCAAAAAGCGATGTTTTACCAAGAACAAATAAAGTAGTACCATTTGTATTCATAGCGGATGACACATTCACATTAACCCCAAGAGTTATGAAACCACTTAAAGGCAACCCCAATTTATGTCAAAAAGAAAAAATATATAATTAAAGATTAAACCAAAAAAGAGTGGTTGAAAACACTTTTGGAATCTTCCCCAATAGATTTAGAGTTTTACAAACTGAGATTAATTTATATGTAGAAAAAGTGGAACAAATTGGTTCAACTTGCTGCGTTCTCCAGAATTTCTTATGTGAAAAAAATAAAAGCGTTTCCAAAGCTTTGGATTTGAAATCCTAAATTCATCACCATTAACAAAACTTCAAACAAATTCAGTAAACAAGACTTCAAATGAAGTTCTCGATATAAAAGCAACATTCATGAGTTATTTTAACACAACTGGTGCAGTTAATTGGCAATTAGATACTATAAAAGATTTTAATTTTTAAAAATAAATATGAATAATAAAACTATTATTAAAATTTTGAATATAAGTTTTCTTTATTAACATATATTTATTTATTTATTTATATACAGTTAACGTGGTACATAAATGTGCCAAGTAGCTATAATCCCTGTTTTCTGGTAGGAATGTGGGGTGTACGAGATATTATGTAATATATTTAATTATTTATATATTGCGATATATGAATATTTTTTTTTTATTATAATTATTGTACCCAGCCGGGAAATGAACGCGAGACCTCTCATTCTCTTATGAATGAGAAGCGGTGTGTCAACCACTGCACCAATGGCTGGATTTTTACATATAGGTATGTATCTATTTTCAAAAAAGAATAAATTCTTTAAATTCAGTTCTTTTATATCTATTAAAGAAATAAAATAAAATTTTAATATTAAGAGTAATTAAGTAATTATTAGAGTAATTAAGTAATAAATAGGTTTTGCACATCTTTCAAACAAAAAATTAATTATTTAAATTGTAAAACATAAATTCAAAATATATCCTACATATAAGTTACATCACCATACAACACCCAAACCAAATAAAACTTGGTTAAACAAAATACAATCTCATGGTTTAATGACATTTGCAAAAGGGCCATCAGAAATAAAGAGGAAAAGTTTAAATTTTACAAGACTAATGTTTCGGAGGCATCACGTAGCAGTTATAAAATGGCTCGAAATAATTGTAAAAAAATTATCAGTCAACAAAAGTTTCTGCATAACCAGAGGTTGAAGCATAAAATTCTCCACGAACCCAACTGCAATCGTTCTTTTTTAAACATTTGCATAAAATGTTAAGCAGAACTTTTGTAAATCATCATTTCCTTCCTTGATTGATAATAATGACTCTATCATATCAGATTCGGCTGGTAACGCTAACTTGTTTGCAAGACTTTTTGCTGCAAGTTCCACACTCTCTCCTACAACTCAACTTCCACCAATAATTCCTGAAGTTGATCGCTCATATAGATTTAGAAAGACTTACTTTAGGAATCGCGTTGTAGTGAAAGTTCTGAAGAATCTGAATGATAAAAAGTCCACTAGCCTTGATGGAATCGCCGCCGTGGTTCTTAAAAATACTGCCTTCTCCATTTCAAAACCTCTGCGCAATTTTTTTTACCTTTCTTTATCTACGTCAGTCAGTGGAAGGTTGCTTATGTTTCCCCAATTCTCAAAAAAGGTGACAAAAGCGAACCCTCGAACTATAGACCTATAGCTATCATTTCGATCATTTCTAAAATTATGAAAACTGTTATCAACTTTAAGCTCAAAGAATATTTAGGCGAAAGGGGTAACTTGCATGATACCAATATAGTTTTAGAAGCAACCATTCCACTGGTGATCTTATGACATACCTCAGAGGTAAACTTAACAGCAGCATTCACTACTCTGGTGAATGTACAGTTGTTGTTTTCGATATTTCGAACGTTTTGATCGAGTATGACATGCTGCTCTGTTGAACAAATGCCAAGCTCTAGATCTTGGTCCAGTTTTATGCAAATGGATTGAAGACTATCTTCCCAATGGTGGTATTCGTGTTCTGGTCGACGGCTACACGTCTGACACATTTCAAATAAACGCTGGCGTTCCACAAGTATCCGTCCTTGCACTTACTATCTTTTTGATTTTTATCGACGATCTTCTATCTTGAACCTTCAATTCAATTCACAGTTTTGCCGACGACAGCACTCTGGTGGCATCTTATACTTTTCCGAGGAAGTCAAATGCCACAACCACCGCGATTGACATAGTTAGGCTGTCTATGACCAACATGGTTAACGATAATCTAACTAAAGTCGCTAGTTGGGGCTCCAAAAACAGAGTCGAGTTTATTGAATGCGGTCTGATAACGTTAAATTGCTGTCCAATGCCCAATGCTGTCTGATAACGTTAAAAAAACGAATTATAATCCCAATCTGAGGTTTCTTGGGGAAATCGTGCACCGACCGGAAAATCTGAACATGTTGGGCATGCAGCTAAATCAAAAAATGATATGGAATGATAATATTTTTGATATAGCAAAAAGTGCTGCCAAATGCTTGGGTTTCTCTTCAGGTATAAAAATTATTTCTCTTCAAGGCACATATTTTGGAGTAGAGCCTCATCCACTTCTTTAAACTTTCTCAATCGAGTTCAAAAACGCGCCATTCGTCTAATTAATGACCCCATAGTGAGTAATACTATAGTTTCGCTTGACATCCGTCGTAATATAGGAGCTCTTTCTCTTTTTTATAGATATTTTGTAGATAATGACACTTGCTTAGTTGAAATAAAATCACTGATGCCTCCTCTTAAACAATTCCAACGCATTACAAGAAGGGCAGCAAATGCGCATTCCTTCTATTTGGAACTACTTAAGTAGAGTACCAATGGTTATAGCAATTCGTTTGTTGTTAGAACTGCAAAAATGTGGTTTTTATTACTATCTACGCATTCCCAAAAGTTGGCGGTTTTGGTATTTGCAATTTGCCCAAATTTAAGAAGAATTTCAACAGATTCTTCTGCAATTAACCACCCAACTCCCCATTATCCTCATTTATTCCATCCCTATCCCATCCCATGTAATCACAAGTACTTCAAGTACTACTTCACCACAAAGGACCATTAAGTACAAAGGATCATATTCCTAGTTTGTGGTTTTAGAATAACAAAAAAAAAAACACATACCTTCAATCAAAATTTTATTTATTATTCCCATAAAACAGTAAATGCTCTATAAGCATTTATTGAGTATAAATTAGGTTAAAATTAGCAATTAAGTTACATTTTAAGTTTGTACTTTAAACTAGTAATAACTTTAATAAAGTGCACATTTGTCCTAAAAAATATTTTTTTATAAGAAATTCTGTTATAATTTCTTAACTGGCGGCCGAGCAAGGAGCTGGAAGTCACAGAACGTTATCCCCGTGGGAACATAACGTGAGTGAACATAACTCTTAATGTTAGTTTAACCAAAATTTAAACTTTTAAATTCAAAAAAAAAAAAACAACCATACATTTTTCGAGCTAAAAATAGCAAAATTGAAATTAAGAATTAGTAACAATTAAGAAAATCATGGAAGCCTCAATAGAACAACTACAAGAGGCAGTCAAACAAATGACCGGAGCAATAAATGCTCAATTGGGAATGGTAAAACAACTCCAAGGAACTTTAGAAAGAAACAGTAACTTAACAAATACAACACAATAATTGCTTCAAACAATTTTGAAAGGTCCTAGAACTAAACAAGAGCTAAGCGACATCAGAAAATTACTAGATGCAGTAAAGTAACTACAAATATTCTTTGGATAAGCCCATATATAGAGCAATCCTCCAAAATATCCGCCAAAAATCCGTGGAAGTGCAAATGGCGCTCTTATATCGCATAACATCTTCAATAATAGCTGGGGAAATATAACAAAATGCTTATGCTTTCACTGTGCAGACAAGAGAGATATAAGAATATTGGTATATCAGCTTTCTGGCCTAACGCTGAAAAATCATACAATTGCAATTGATGAGTTTTATGCAAACGCTAACTGTTAGTTAACGTTAATAATCAATAAGATGAATGCCGAGTCATACATTATTATGTATTATGTAATATGATTTGTTATTTGGTTACAAGAAAGAAAAGAGATTAAAGTAAAAAGAATAAATAAATAAATAAATAAATACATAAATAAAAAAAAAAACAAAAAATTACTGGTTTTCTTACAGTAAAACTTTCAACTGTTTGATTGCCAACTTTCTCAAAATCTCCATGCAACTATAGCAGATCACTTTTTACTAATTACTCCTGGATATCGGCTTTACCAGAATCCTACTTTCTTTAGGATAGTTGGTTTTTTCTGACATCACGTAGCAAATAGATTTCTCTAGTACTTCCCATTTTAGGTAGTTTTTTGATAAAAAAAGCACAATATTTCTAATTCAAAAAAATGTAAAAACTATATTTAATAAAATATATTACTATTAAATAAATAGTTTTTAAAAAAAAATGAAGAATAAAATTTAAATTTAAATTTAACAATATATATGAATCTTTTCTTTATACAAACTTTTCTTAGCTTTTACTTTACTTTACAGCGTACTTTCAAAAGTGAAAAAATATTGTTTTAAACGCTCTTATTAATACTAATGGACTTTTTAAATGACCAAATAAATAATATGAAATGCATAAGAAATATCTTTTAAGCAGAAATGTAATTTTTGTATTATGTTTTTGACGTTCATTTTGACATTTCTGGAACATATTTGTATTTTCAGTTTTATACGACCAAATAAATTTGTTAGTTTTGGAATTTGTTTTAAAATTATGAAAGATTATAAAAATTTTAATGAGGCGAAAATTATTAAACATATTGGGTTTAGGATAGTGGGATTAGTAGAATCTCTACTTCTTTTATCCATAAATAATATATAGCAATAATATATGGCCTACTTAATTTTTGGCCATCGCTGGAAGTGCTTCTTGTTACAATAAACTACTACATCTAAAACGCCAATAGAATAAACACTAAACAGTTTCACTTTAAAATTACTAGATGTCGCTAAACCTATATATCTTTCCTATTTTATTTTTCGATTTTTGAAATAAAAAAGAAATTATATTGTAATAACAAATTTTATTTCAATCATAAAAATTAACAATCATGATTTTCACCTTCACAATATGCTAAAGTACAAACATTTTATCTTCCCAACCTTCGAGCATTTTGTATAGTCCTTCTGGACCAAGTTTTTCTAAAAACCATTTGATAGGTTAAACCAAGGTTAGGTTAAACCAAAGAACATATAATTGTAAGAAGTCTCATCTCATAAAAATTTTGAAAATATTTTTTTTCATAAGTAGGTCGTGATATTACGACCCACATAAGAAAGTTTTTCTTTCTGATTTTGTTTTTATTTTCCCTTTCTCATCGCATTAAATCCGCTCTTAAAATATTATTATTTATAATTTTAATGTATATTCAATTTCAAATTTGTCATATTTTATTTTATTTAGTTTGATGCTTTTATCAAAGAAGTAAAGAACATAAATACTAGATAAGCGAACAAAAGCGAACCCTTAAACTATAGACCTATAGCTATCTTTTTGATCATTTCTATAGTTATGGAAACTATTATCAACTCTAAACACAAGAAGTATTTAGACGAAAGGGTAACTTGCATGATCTCCAATACAGTTTTAGAAGCAACCAATCCACTGATGATCTTATGACATACCTTAGAGGTAAACTTAACAGCAGCATTCACTACTCTGGTTAATGTACAGTTGTTGCTTTCGATATTTCGAACGCTTTGATCGAGTATGACATGCTGCTTTGTTGAACAAATGCCAAGCTCTAGATCTTGGTCCAGTTTTATGCAAATGGATTGAAGACTATCTTCCCAATGGTGGTATTCGTGTTCTGGTCGACGGCTACACGTCTGACACATTTCAAATAAACGCTGGCGTTCCACAAGGATCCGTCCTTGCACTTACTATCTTTTTGATTTTTATCGACGATCTTCTATCTTGAACCTTCAATTCAATTCACAGTTTTGCCGACGACAGCACTCTGGTGGCATCTTATACTTTTCCGAGGAAGTCAAATGCCACAACCACCGCGATTGACATAGTTAGGCTGTCTATGACCAACATGGTTAACGATAATCTAACTAAAGTCGCTAGTTGGGGCTCCAAAAACAGAGTCGAGTTTATTGAATGCGGTCTGATAACGTTAAATTGCTGTCCAATGCCCAATGCTGTCTGATAACGTTAAAAAAACGAATTATAACCCCAATCTGAGGTTTCTTGGGGAAATCGTGCACCGATCGGAAAATCTGAACATGTTGGGCATGCAGCTAAATCAAAAAATGATATGGTATGATCATATTTTTGATATAGCAAAAAGTGCTGCCAAATGCTTGGGTTTCTCTTCAGGTGTAAAAATTATTTCTCTTCAAGGGACATATTTTGGAGTAGAGCCTCATCCACTTCTTTAAACTTTCTCAATCGAGTTCAAAAACGCGCCATTCGTCTAATTAATGACCCCATAGTGAGTAATACTATAGTTTCGCTTGACATCCGTCGTAATATAGGAGCTCTTTCTCTTTTTTATAGATATTTTGTAGATAATGACACTTGCTTAGTTGAAATAAAATCACTGATGCCTCCTCTTAAACAATTCCAACGCATTACAAGAGGGGCAGCAAATGCGCATTCCTTCTATTTGGAACTACCTAAGTGGTACTCTACTGGTTATAGCAATTCGTTTGTTGTTAGAACTGCAAAAATGTGGTTTTTATTACCATCCACCGTATTCCCAAAAGTTGGCGGTTTTGGTATTTGCAATTTGCCCAAATTTAAGAAGAATTTCAACAGATTCTTCTGCAATTAACCACCCAACTCCCCATTATCCTCATTTGTTCCATCCCTATCCCATCCCATGTAATCACAAGTACTTCAAGTACTACTTCACTACAAAGGACCATTAAGTACAAAGGATCATATTTCTAGTTTGTGGTTTTAGAATAACAAAAAAAAAAAACCCACCTTCAATCAAAATTTTATTTATTATTCCCATAAAACAGTAAATGCTCTATAAGCATTTATTGAGTATAAATTAGGTTAAAATTAGCAATTAAGTTACATTTTAAGTTTGTACTTTAAACTAGTAATAACTTTAATAAAGTGTACATTTGTCCTAAAAAATATTTTTTTATAAGAAATTCTGTTATAATTTCTTAACTGGCGGCCGAGCAAGGAGCTGGAAGTCACAGAACGTTATCCCCGTGGGAACATAACGTGAGTGAACATAACTCTTAATGTTAGTTTAACCAAAATTTAAACTTTTAAATTCAAAAAAAAAAAAACAACCATACATTTTTCGAGCTAAAAATAGCAAAATTGAAATTAAGAATTAGTAACAATTAAGAAAATCATGGAAGCCTCAATAGAACAACTACAAACAAATGACCGGAGCAATAAATGCTCAATTGGGAATGGTAAAACAACTCCAAGGAACTTTAAAAAGAAACAGTAACTTAACAAATACAACACAATAATTGCTTCAAACAATTTTGAAAGGTCCTAGAACTGAACAAGAGCTAAGCGACATCAGAAAATTACTAGATGCAGTAAAGTAACTACAAATATTCTTTGGATAAGCCCATATATAGAGCAATCCTCCAAAATATCCGCCAAAAATCCGTGGAAGTGCAAATGGCGCTCTTATATCGCATAACATCTTCAATAATAGCTGGGGAAATATAACAAAATGCTTATGCTTTCAATGTGCAGACAAGAGAGATATAAGAATATTGGTATATCAGCTATCTGGCCTAACGCTGAAAAATCATACAATTGCAATTGATGAGTTTTATGCAAACGCTAACTGTTAGTTAACGTTAATAATCAATAAGATGAATGCCGAGTCATACATTATTACGTATTATGTAATATGATTTGTTATTTGGTTATAAGAAAGAAAAGAGATTGAAGTAAAAAGAATAAATAAATAAATAAATAAATACATAAATAAAAAAAAAAACAAAAAATTACTAGTTTTCCTACAGTAAAACTTTCAACTGTTTGATTGCCAACTTTCTCAAAATCTCCA
Organism: Poecilobothrus nobilitatus; assembly: GCA_947095535.1. NCBI lineage: Eukaryota > Metazoa > Arthropoda > Insecta > Diptera > Dolichopodidae > Poecilobothrus > Poecilobothrus nobilitatus. The sequence continues at coordinate 147,120,054 of OX352772.1, forward strand.
TGCAACTATAGCAGATCACTTTTTACTAATTACTCTTGGATATCGGCTTTACCAGAATCCTACTTTCTTTAGGATAGTTGGTTTTTTCTGACATCACGTAGCAAATAGATTTCTCTAGTACTTCCCATTTTAGGTAGTTTTTTGATAAAAAAAGCACAATATTTCTAATTCAAAAAAATGTAAGAACTATATTTTATTTAATAGTTTTTAAAAAATAATGAAGAATAAAATTTAAATTTAAATTTAACAATATATATGAATCTTTTCTTTATACAAACTTTTCTTAGCTTTTACTTTACTTTACAGCGTACTTTCAAAAGTGAAAAAATATTGTTTTAAACGCTCTTATTAATACTAATGGACTTTTTAAATGACCAAATAAATAATATGAAATGCATAAGAAATATCTTTTAAGCAGAAATGTAATTTTTGTATTATGTTTTTGACGTTCATTTTGACATTTCTGGAACATATTTATATTTTCAGTTTTATACGACCAAATAAATTTGTTAGTTTTGGAATTTGTTTTAAAATTATGAAAGATTATAAAAATTTTAATGAGGCGAAAATTATTAAACATATTGGGTTTAGGATAGTGGGATTAGTAGAATCTCTACTTCTTTTATCCATAAATAATATATAGCAATAATATATGGCCTAATTAAAATTTTGGCCATCGCTGGAAGTGCTTCTTGTTACAATAAACTACAACATCTAAAACGCCAATAGATGTCACTAAACAGTTTCACTTTAAAATTACTAGATGTCGCTAAACCTATATATCTTTCCTATTTTATTTTTCGATTTTTGAAATAAAAAAGAAATTATATTGTAATAACAAATTTTATTTCAATCATAAAAATTAACAATCATGATTTTCACCTTCACAATATGCTAAAGTACAAACATTTTATCTTCCCAACCTTCGAGCATTTTGTATAGTCCTTCTGGACCAAGTTTTTCTAAAAACCATTTGATAGGTTAAACCAAGGTTAGGTTAAACCAAAAAACATATAATTATAAGAAGTCTCATCTCATAAAAATTTTGAAAATATTTTTTTTCATAAGTAGGTCGTGATATTACGACCCACATAAGAAAGTTTTTCTTTCTGGTTTTGTTTTTATTTTCCCTCTCTCATCGCATTAAATCCGCTCTTAAAATATTATTATTTATAATTTTAATGTATATTCAATTTCAATATTTGTCATATTTTATTTTATTTAGTTTGATGCTTTTAGCAAAGAAGTAAAGAACATAAATACTAGATAAACACATGAATAGAATAATATAAATAATATAATAATATTATATTTGCACATTTATATATGTACTTTTGTCAATTTCTTTTTTTTAATATAATCATTGTAGCCACCTCATATTCATAATGTGTATCGTCACTGATAAACATTGTAGCCACCTCATATTCATAACGTGTATCGTCACTGATAAACATATGAATATTATATACAAACTGGCATCAGTTACAGTACTTTCTTTTAAATTCTATTTATAATATATAATAAGATTTCTCTTACCTAAATGTTATATACAAACGTTATACAATAATTATACTATATAAGACCTAGAATAGTTAGTTTTAAGTTAGTCTTAAGAGGAAATTGTTAAGATACAACAACTAAATTAATATTAAATAAAATTAGCATTGGTCAATAAAATAATATTAAATTAACACATATTTTAATGTTATAATGGTGACCCCGACCAAGGGCATAATACAAAATTATATAATATCAAATAAAAAATTTAAAGGAAATTAATTAAATTAATCTTAAAAAATTAAAATTTAAATCGAAATCATAAATTAAAATAGATTACCGAATGTTCAAAAAAAATGGTGATGGTGAAAGAACTAAAAGTTTGATAAACACAGTACAATTAAAAATTAAAACATTGAAAAATTTTGAAATTTGAAAATTAATTTGAAATTAAAAAATTTAAATTATAATTAAAAATTATAACATTGAAAAATTTTGAAATTTCAAAATTAATTTGTAATAAAAAAAAAATTATTAAAAGTGAAATAAAACAAATAGATTTACTTTTTAATAAGGCTCTTTAAATTATCCAAACTTCCTGTGCATTTTTTATAAAATTGTCATGGAAAAAAGAAAATTTAAAAAAAAAAATAAAAAGAAAATTTTTTTTTAAAACTAGAATTTGCCAGAAAAACATTTCAATATAAAAAATATGATACCGTAAAAATAACCGAAAAAATTCTCTTCATTTTTTCTTTTTATTTTTCAAAGCACATGGAATAAGTCCAATACCAACAATATTTTATTATCAGCAACATCATTATTTAAAATTAAATATGTACGTACAAAAGTCAACAATATTTTATTATCAACATTATTATCAACAACATGACTATATTATAAGTAAATAAATGCAACAGTCAACAATATTACATTACCAAGAGTTATTAACAACATCATTGTATATAAATATATAATTTAATATTTATATTGGTATCAAGTATGGTTATGTAAAAAAAAATTTTTTTTTTATTATATACCTTTTTTTATGTATTAGTTTTCTATAATTACATAGGATTATAATATTATCTTTTAAAAATTTTTTTTTTATTTATTTTTTCTTATATACTTTATATTATTATTTTAAGACGATAATAAAATATCGTATGTACCTATATACAAACAGAAATAAATAAGCAGACAACATTTGAAAAGAAATACTTTTACATAACTACGTAAGTTTTGATTTTTTTTTTGCTAAGTATATATCAATTTTTTTTTTTTTTAATTCTTTCTGATTTTGATAATTAAAATAAATAAAGTAACAATAATATAATAAATTTAATATAGTAAATTTTGAATAAAATTACTTGAAAGTAATTTAAAAAATTTATTTTTTGTTCCTTGTATTCTTTATATTACATCGTATGGTTGATTGGTTGGTTTGTGAATATACCACTAGACATAAAATACAATACCTATTTTTATGAAATAAATTATATACATCACTAATATATAAAGTTTCTATTTTTATACCCTACACCTAAAGTATAGGGTATATTAACTTTGGTATGGTGTTTGTAACCACCAAAAGGAAGCGAGTTAGGTATAGACATGTATATATATTCTGAATCAGGATCACCGCCGGAGTCGATTTAGCGATGTCCGTCCGTCCGTACGCACGATAACTCAAAAAATAATGATGCTATCTTGATGAAATTTATATAGTAGGTTACTAATTACGAAAGAAAGGCTAAGTTCGAATCTGGACAAAATCCGTCCATGGGTTCGGATTCTGGAAGCTTCCGAATGATTCCGGGCTTTTGGAGATAATCTACGCAAACGAGATTATCTCCAAAAGCAACAAAGATAGAACCTTCAAATTTTGTACAATGATGTTTCTTCCCGTTCGATTTATGTCTCTGAAATTTTAGAGGATTTGGTCCATGGGTTTGGGTTTTGGAAGCTTCCGAACGAGCACCAGAGCAAATGAGATTATTTCCAAAACCAACAAAGATAGAACCTTTAAATTTTGTACAATGATGTTCCTTCCCGTTCAATTTATGTCTCTGAAATTTAAGAGGATTTGGTCCATGGGTTTGGATTTGGAAGCTTCCGAACGAGCCCCAGAGCAAATGAGATTATCTCCAAAACCAATAAAGATATAACCTTTACTTTTGGCAGAATGGTGTTCTTTCATGTATGATTTAGGCCTCTGAAATTTAAGAGGATTTGGTCCATGGGTTTGGATTTGGAAGCTTCCGAACGAGCACCAGAGCAAATGAGATTATCTCCAAAACCAACAAAGATATAACCTTTAAATTTGGCAGGGTGGTGTTCTTTCATGTTTTATTTAAGTCTCTGAAATGTGAGAAGATTTGGTCCATGGATTCGGGTTTTTTGAAACTTCCGAACGAGCCCCAGAGCAAACGAGATTTTCTCCAAAACCAATAAAGATAGAACCTTTAAATTTTTTATAATGATGTTTCTTCCAGTTTGATTTATGTCTCTAAAATTTAAGAGGATGTGGTCCATGGGTTTGGATTTTGGAAGCTTCCGAACGAGCCCCAGAGCAAATGAGATTATCTCCAAAAACAACAAATATATAACCTTTAAATTTGGCCGAATGGTGTTTTTTCATGTTTGATTTAACTCTCTGAAATTTGAGAGGATTTGGCCATGGGTTTAAATTTGAAAGAATTTGAACCGTGGATTCGAATTTTGGAAGCTTCCGAACGAGCCGCAGAGCAAATGAGATTATATCCAATACGAACAAAGGTAGAACCTTTGAATTTGGTACAATGGTGTTCTTTCGTGTTTGATTTATGTCTCTGAAATTTAAGAGGATTTGGTCCATGGGTTTGGTTTTGGAAGCTTCCGAATGAGCCCCAGAGCAAATGAGATTATCTCCAAAACCAATAAAGATATAACCTTTACTTTTGGCATAATGGTGTTCTTTCATGTATGATTTAGGCCTCTGAAATTTGAGAGGATTTGGTCCTTGGGTTCGGATTTTGAAAGCTTCCGAACGAGCCTCAGAGCAAATGGTATTATCTCCAAATGCAACAAAGATATAACCTTTAAATTAGGCAGAATGGTGTTCCTTCATGTTTGATTTATGTTTCTGAAATTTGTGAGGATTTGGTCCATGGGTTCAAATCTTGGAAGCTTCCGGACGAGCCCCAGAGCAAACGAGTATATCTCCACAACCAACAAAGATAGAACTTTTATTTTTAGTACAAAGGTGTTCTGTTATGTTTCCTTTTCTGTAAAATTGGAAACTGACATTTGAAAGAATTTGAACCATGGGTTCGTATTTTGGAAACTTCCGGACGAGCACAAGAGCAACGAGCATATCTCCAAAACCAACAAAAGTAGAACCTTTAAATTTAATAGAATGGTGTTCTGGCAAGTTTTCTTTATGTTCCTGAGATGGATTCGATGAATTGGAGTGGCAATTCTGGTAGTTGACACAAACATCCCAAGGATTACCAATCTTCGAAAATAATTAAGATAGAAACTTAAAATTTTATACAAGGGTGTCAAGCATATCCCAAGCGGATGCCTCTTTTACGTTCTTGAAATTCGAGTTGAATAAGACAGAAAAGGGAAGAAGTTCAAGCAGCTGCCAAAAACACTTATGGATTTTTAATTTAATTCGAATTATTCAGGTGTAGGGTATTAATAAGTCGGTTGCATCGACTTACTGTTACATTTACTTGTTATTATTTCATTTTATTTTTTTTGTGTATAAAATATTTAAAAAAAAAAAAAATTAAGATAATGGTAATATATAGAAAAATATTTTAAATTTAATATATTATAAATTCTTTTCCTTCTATTTTTAATATATTATAAATTTTTCCTCCATCTGTTTTCAATTTTAAAATAAATTTCATAACAAATTTAAATAAATTTCGCTTAACAATAATAAACCAATATAAAATAAAATTTGATCATAAAATAGTGATCCATAATTCTTGACTAAGTAAGTTTGATTTAAATATTTTTTTTTTATTTTACTTACTTTTAATAATTAAGTAATTGAACGAATTTATAGTAAATTATCAATTACCATAAAATTTTTTTTTAATTTCTTTTTTATACTTTACACAGTTACTTAGCTTACACTTTCTTTTGGTGCAAAATTTTAGTATAATAAATATTTAACAATAATAGCTACATTTTCATAGCTTACATTTTCTTTTGGGTACAAAATTTTAGTATAATAATTAATTTAACAATAATTAGCTTTGTTTAAAATGAAACGCAGAGTAGATCTAAAACCTTCTACTTCAGAAACGAAGCACCTGACACAGAAAATAGCGCTTCAGAATCCGAGAACATTGACGACAATGAGGAAAAATGGTCTGATTCATTAATGTTTCCACAAGTTTCAAATATTAAGATCCCTCCCTTCTGAAACAACCGTCCGGACCTATGGTTTGTACAAGTCGAGTCTCAATTTAAAACAAAAGGCATAACGGTTTCTAATACTAAATACGACTATTTGGTTTCGGCACTACCTCCAGAAACCAAGTAAGTTGTTGCTGATATGGTTTTAGATACCCCAAAAGAAAATCGGTACGAACAATTAAAATAATTATTAGTAGACAGGAGCACAGATTTCGAAGAACGTCGATTAGACACTCTATTACACAGGTTCGAATTAGGAGATTGTAAACCATCGGAACTATTCAGGCGGATGGAATCACTGGCTACTAGTAATAGCCTTATAAATAAAAGTTTACTTAAAAAATTATGGCTTAACAAAATGCCACAATACGCCAAAGTCGCAACAGTTAGCCAAACTGACAATAAAGTGATGAATCGTTTAGAAAGGCTGGAGAAACGATTGCAGAATTTAGAAATTAAATAATCGTTCCAGGGCAAGAAGTCGGTCGACAATCCGTTCTCATTCTGCAAATCGTACTGATTCTGCGCAAAAAGCTTTTTCTGAAACGAATTTTAAAACCTGTTGGCACCACAAAAAGTACGGTAAACAGGCTAAGAAATGTGTATTTCCTTGTGATAAAAATATTTCAAAACAGTCAAAAACAAGTGAATGTCACTTCGAATACGGCGGCGAAGCATGACAATAAATACTGCCGTCTATTTGTTTTAGATCCCAACACTCAAATCAATTTCCTAATTGATACAGGGGCCAAAATTTCTTTGATACCCAAAAAATTTTTCCCAAATAATAGGCAAAAGTAAAAAATGAACTTAATTGCCGCGAATGGTGCATCAATTCCCACTTTTGGATTTAAAGTTTTGTCTTTGAATTTAAAACTCAGACGGAACTTTGATCACCTTTTCGCAATTGATCATGCAATTCCAGGAGCAGACTTCCTATATAAATTTAAACTGATGGTGGATCTTCGCGGTAAACAGTTAGTCGATCAGATCACCAAACTTAAGGTTAAATGTATTACGAAACAAATAGATGTTATTTCACCCAAATTATACCCGATTAAAAACACAAACGAATTCGAAACAATCTTAACAATCTTAAGAGCTTTTCCATCATTGGTCGCTCCTCCAGATTTTAATAAGGAGATTAAACATGATATTGTACACTACATATATACTGAGGGACCCCTACCATTAGATAGGTAGGCACTTGGGCCAGATACGTCAGTGCTTGTAAAGTTTTTATGCTTGAAAATTTTAAGATGTTGTTGTTTGTTGTGTTTTATTTGTTGTTTTTTTCTTTCGTTTTTTTTATGAAGTATTTAAAGAAGAGGAAAGAAAAACCATTAATTAATTCTTATGTAAGAATGTTGAAAAAAAAACAAGAAATCAAAAATATCTAACGTGGTACAGGTCTACTTCTTATTGATGTATACTTGGCTTAAGTAATAGGCGCATATGAAAAGTAAAAACAAAAAAATGGTTAATGAGTGTAAAAGGAAAAAAACAAAAAAAGGTTAAACGTACAAGATAGAACAATTTTAAAAGGTACAACGCATCTTTAAAATTCATAAAGAAAAGTGCAAACCTGTTTTTCTGTCTACATAGTAATCAAACCATTGAAAAAAAATTATGCGTTTTTAGATGTACCTAACTATTTGTGTTTTTTTTTTTTTTTTTTCTACTTTAACTATTTAAAGAAGATAAAAGAAAAAAACTAATGATTATTGTCGGTGTGTCGTGTAAGATATTTTTTGTTTGTAAGAATGTTCAAAAAAAAAATATGAATGAAAAGAAGACAACCAGGAAATTAAAGCTGTGGAAGTACTTAACGACTAACATGTCACCTATTTTGAAAACAAGAATATAAAAATAGAGCAGATTTATTCTGTGTTCAAGAAAAAAGTATGAATAAAAAGAAAACAACAAGAAATCAAAAATATCTAACGTGGTACAGGTATACTTCTTGTTGATGTATACTTAGCTTAAGTAATAGGCGTATATGAAAAGAATAAGAAAAAATGCTTTATAAAATTTAAAGAGAAAAATGAAAACAGAACAAAAAGATGTGTAACTACATTTCTTTAAAATTTTAAAACTAATTTTAAAAAAATTAAAAGAAAAAGTGCAAGCTGGTTTTTAAATGTTACATAAAGATTCAACCTTGACAAAATTGATGCAATTATGAGATACTTTTATTTCTTATCTTTTTTTCTATGCAATATTTAAAGAAGAGGAAAGAAAAAAATTCTTAGTATCACCGTATAAGATTTTATTGTTATGTAAGACTGTTGAAAAAAAAAAACAAAGGAATAAAAGCGATTCAAAATAAGTTACGAGTAATTGCATTTTTCTTTTTAAAGTAACAAGCAAGACATTATGTATAAATTGTGTAAAAAGTTAAAAAATTGTTAATAGAGTGAAAATTCTAGGATTAGAAACGTTCGCGATCGGTTGTCTTAATAAAATATAAATCGGAAATTAAAAAAAAGAAATTAAAATGAATACAGAAAAATTCACAATAAAATCAATAAAATCAGTGAATGTAAAACGATTCAACATTTTTGCAAAAAAATTTGAGTTTATAATAAATGCAGTACCAGACAACAAAGATCCAATAGATTGGATTAAAACCGGTATTGAAGAATTATTCAGCAATTTACTTGAAAATGTTGATCCTACTGACAAAATTGGTGTCACTTTTGGATGCCAAAGTTTTCATGAACGTGATCCGGCCTGGATCAATTTTAAAGAAGCAAAAGATCTTGACATTTCGGAAATTTGGGAAGTTATTTCAAAAATTTTTCAAAGCAACTCCGGAGGATTATCTACAGATACGTTATGTATAAATGTTACATATATACGACTTCCAGCAGGAAGTGGAAGAGGAAAAAGATACAACAATTTTGAAGAAGAATGTAATAAAAGAAGAGGCATAATTTCAATCAAAAACAAAGATAATTTATGCTTACCACGTGCGTTAGTTGTTGCTATCTCATTTATAAAAAAATCAGTTGACTACTGTAAAATGCGAAAAGGCACAGGTCAACTTCAGTTGAAAGCAGCATTACAACTAATAAGAAATTCAAATGTAAGCATCCCAGCAAAAGGAGCTAGTATCAGTGAGCTCAAAAAATTTCAACTGTACCTCTCTAAATATCAAATTGTAGTTTTTGATTTCAGAGGAAAAGGAAAATCAATTATTTTTCAAGGTGAAGAAGATAAGGAAAAAAGATTGAATTTGATATACGATGAAGGTCACTTCAATGTAATTACATCATTAACAGCAGCATTTAGTTGTGATTACTTTTGCCAAACATGTAATGTTCCGTATAACAATAGATTGTTTCACAGATGTAAACAGTCGTGTTTCTTTTTTAAATCATCTCCAGCATGTGACGTAAATTTTCCAAATATTAAATATGATGTATGCAATCGAAGTTTTAAAGGTCAAACTTGTTTTGATAATCATAAAGCAACATCATCTACAAATAAAAAATCTATTTGTACTCTTATAAATTCCTGTACAAAATGCTTTAAAGTATACAGAACCGATGTAAATCATATATGCTATGGACATTTGTGTAAAAACTGTAATCACCGTGTAAAGAATTAGCTGAACTTAAAAATATATTATATATTTTCTACGATCTCGAAACAACTCAAGATGATATCATCGGGGAGAAACTTCATGAAGGTGTTGGAAAAGGGGATATAATTGAACATCAGCCTGATTTATGTATTTTTGAACAACGTTGCACGCATTGTATATTGTCTAATGTTGAAAGATGCAATTTTTGTGGACTTCGAGAACATGTGTTGAAACAAAATCCAATACAAATGTTCTTAGAATATATACTCAACCAAAGAAAGATATTTCATAAAATTGTAGTTATTGCACATAACGGACAAGCATTTGATAATCAGTTTTTATTAAACTATATCTTAGAGAAAACCATCATCAAACCAAAAGTAATTATGAGGGGAACAAAGATAATTTTAATGCTGTTAGATAACGTGAAATTTATTGATTCACTAAACTATTTTCCAATGCCGTTAAGTAATTGAAAAGTGGGAGTATGAATTTCGAAACGAAATGAGATCAAAAGAATACATAGAATTTTTCGCAAAATTGGAGAACGAAAGTTTGATACCATTAAAACCACGTGATGCGTTTTATGGCGGTAGAGGAAACACAAGAACATATTATAAATGTGCGCCTGGTGAAAAAATAATGTATATAGATATATGCTCACTATATCCTTGGGTGTGTAAATATGGAAAATTTCCAGTGGGTCATCCAAAAGTTCATGTTGGAAAAATTGAATTCAATAAATTAAATTTAAATGATACTGAAGGATTAATAAAGGCATTGATACTTCCCCCAGAAAAACTCTATCACCCGGTTTTGCCTATAAATCAAAATAATAAGCTAATATTTTCCTGTTGTCAAACATGTAGTTTGGAAATGAATAATGATGACTGCTCGCATGACAATCGTAGTAGGTCAATTTTAGGAACGTGGGTTATAGATGAAGTAAGAGAAGCTGTTAAACAGGGATACAAAATTGTGGAAATATACGAGGTATGGGAGTATACTGTTAAACAATTTAATCCCCTTACATCACAACAAGGAATTTTTACAGAAATGATGAACAAGTTCCTTAAAATTAAACAAGAAGCTTCTGGCTGGCCTAGCTTTTGCAGAACACCAAAGGAAAAGTGCAAATATTTAGAAAAATTTTCCAAAGTAGAAGGCATAAATTTACAGTTTAACGATATAGAAAAAAATCCTGGACTTAGATCATTAGCTAAGTTAATGTTAAACTCTTTCTGGGGTAAATTTGGATAGAGAGAAAATCAATCAAAAACTGAAATAATAAATGAGCCTTATGAATTATTTACTCTTCTTATTGATCCTTCGAAGGATGTAAATCAAATAACTCCAATAAACGAAAAAACAGTTTTGGTAAATTGGGAATACAAAGAAGAAACAGCTGAATTATTATCAATAGTTAACGTTTGCATAGCTGCTTACACTACCATACAAGCTCGTTTAAAATTGTATTCTTACTTAGACAATTTAAAAGAACGAGTTTTGTATTACGATACAGATTCAATAATATATGTAGCACGTGAAGGAGAATATAACCCTCCAACTGGAGTTTTCATAGGAGATATGACAGATGAGCTTGAAGAATATGGAATTGGAAGCTATATTACAGAATTTATTAGTGGTGGTGCAAAGAACTATGCATACAAAATATATAGTACCAACTCCAAATGCGAAAAAACTGTTTGCAAAGTGAAAGGTATTCGTTTAAATTACAACGCTTCACAAGAAATAAATTTTGGCTCTATGAAACAATTAGTTAAAAAATTAAACAATTTTCAACAAATAAATATAACATTTCCTAGTATTCGCCGAACATACGATCACAGAACATACATCACTGTTCCTGAAATAAAGTCATATGGAATAAATTCCAGAAAACGAGTTTTTGCAGATGATTATACTTCAGTTCCTTATGGCTTCAAAAAGAAAAAAATTAAAAAAATTATAGTTAATATGTATATTGTAAAAATTTTGTATAAAAGTATTAAATTACAGCATTAAAAAAAATCTTTTAATTTTACCGTTTTTAATTTTCAGAATATAGCCAAAAAATTATTTACATATATATATCAGTATATATATACAATAGTATAAAACAGTATATAACAGTATATGAACAGTATAAAACAGTATATATATATATATATATATATTTACTGATTTTATTCAAATTCACATTTGCAGTGTAACTCTTCAATAATAATGTCAAAAGCACAAATAGTATCTGAAATTCATCGTCCAGTTAGACGTAGATTTCGGAGACGAAAACTATCTCAAAGAGGGTTAAATGATACATGGGAAATTGATCTTGTAGATATGTCGGCCTATCAAAAAGTAAATAATGGATACAAGTTTCTCTTAACTGTTATCGATATATTTTTAAAATATGCATATGCCGAAAAAGTTAAATCAAAGGCAGCAGATGACGTAGTTAAAAGTATGGAAAAGATTTTTAAAAGGGAGGGGAAGTCTCCACAAAATATTCATTCTGACCAGGGAAAAGAATTTTTCAACAAAAAATTCCAAAATTTAATGAAAAGCTATAAAATAAATCACTATCATACTTATTCAGAAATGAAGGCTAGTGTTTGTGAAAGGTTTAACAGAACATTAAAATCAATTATGTGGAAACAGTTTAGGTTATAAGGAAATTTTAAATGGATAGAATTTTTACCAAAACTAATTGAAAAATATAATAACACAAAACATAGTACAATTAAGTTAAAACCAAACCAAGTTACATCACAAAATGAAAAACAAATTCTTCGTTCAATTTATAATTACCTTAAAATATTTAATAAGGGAAAATTTAATGTTGGTGATTTTGTTAGAATTGCAAGGTCTAAAGGTACTTTTCAAAAAGGATATGAACCTAACTATTCAACTGAAGTTTTTAAAATAGCTTTCAAAAACAAGACAGACCCGATTACATATAGTTTAAAAGATTATAAAAATAAATTAGTTCGTGGTGGCTTCTATGTACAGGAACTGACTAGTGTCAAAGACCCCAATGCTTATTTAATTGAAAAAATTTTGAAACGAAAAGGCAATAAAGTATATGTGAAATATTTAGGCTTTGATAATAGTCATAATCAATGGATAAGTAAATATGATATTCTTTCATAAAAAAGTGTAATAAGAATTTATGTAGAAAATTTTTCTTAACTTTAGAGCACTGTTAAATACAACAATGTTGTAAAAATGGTAATAGAAAAAATAAAAATAGAAAAATATTTACTAATAAAAATAAATAATTTAGGAATAGGTAAATAAAAAATAATATTCTTTCATAAAAAAGTATAATTAGAATTTATGTAAAAGATTTTTTCTTAAATTTAGAACACTGTTAAATGCAACAATGTTGCGAAAAATGTTATATAAACAAGTAAATGTAACAGTAAGTCGATGCAACCGACTTATTAATACCCTACCCCTGAATAATTCGAATTAAATTAAAAATCCATAAGTGTTTTTGGCAGCTGCTTGAACTTCTTCCCTTTTCTGTCTTATTCAACTCGAATTTCAAGAACGTAAAAGAGGCATCCGCTTGGGATATGCTTGACACCCTTGTATAAAATTTTAAGTTTCTATCTTAATTATTTTCGAAGATTGGTAATCCTTGGGATGTTTGTGTCAGCTACCCGAATTGCCACTACAATTCATCGAATCCATCTCAGGAGCATAAAGAAAACTTGCCAGAACACCATTCTATTAAATTTAAAGGTTCTACTTTTGTTGGTTTTGGAGATATGCTCGTTGCTCTTGTGCTCGTCCTGAAGTTTCCAAAATACGAACCCATGGTTCAAATTCTTTCAAATGTCAGTTTCCAATTTTACAGAAAAGGAAACATAACAGAACACCTTTGTACTAAAAATAAAATTTCTATCTTTGTTGGTTGTGGAGATATACTCGTTTGCTCTGGGGCTCGTCCGGAAGCTTCCAAGATTTGAACCCATGGACCAAATCCTCACAAATTTCAGAAACATAAATCAAACATGAAGGAACACCATTCTGCCTAATTTAAAGGTTATATCTTTGTTGCATTTGGAGATAATATCATTTGCTCTGAGGCTCGTTCGGAATCTTTCAAAATCCGAACCCAAGGACCAAATCCTCTCAAATTTCAGAGGCCTAAATCATACATGAAAGAACACCATTATGCCAAAAGTAAAGGTTATATCTTTATTGGTTTTGGAGATAATCTCATTTGCTCTGAGGCTCGTTCGGAAGCTTCCAAAACCAAACCCATGGACCAAATCCTCTTAAATTTCAGAGACATAAATCAAACACGGAAGAACACCATTGTACCAAATTCAAAGGTTCTACCTTTGTTCGTATTGGATATAATCTCATTTACTCTGCGGCTCGTTCGGAAGCTTCCAAAATTCGAATCCACGGTTCAAATTCTTTCAAATTTAAACCCATGGCCAAATCCTCTCAAATTTCAGAGAGTTAAATCAAACATGAAAAAACACCATTCGGCCAAATTTAAAGGTTATATATTTGTTGTTTTTGGAGATAATCTCATTTGCTCTGGGGCTCTTTCGGAAGCTTCCAAAATCCAAACCCATGGACCACATCCTCTTAAATTTTAGAGACATAAATCAAACTGGAAGAAACATCATTATAAAAAATTTAAAGGTTCTATCTTTATTGGTTTTGGAGATAATCTCGTTTGCTCTGGGGCTCGTTCGGAAGTTTCCAAAACCCGAACCCATGGACCAAATCTTCTCACATTTCAGAGACTTAAATAAAACACGAAAGAACACCACCCTGCCAAATTTAAAGGTTATATCTTTGTTGGTTTTGGAGATAATCTCATTTGCTCTGGTGCTCGTTCGGAAGCTTCCAAATCCAAACCCATGGACCAAATCCTCTTAAATTTCAGAGGCCTAAATCATACATGAAAGAACACCATTCTGCCAAAAGTAAAGGTTATATCTTTATTGGTTTTGGAGATAATCTCATTTGCTCTGGGGCTCGTTCGGAAGCTTCCAAATCCAAACCCATGGACCAAATCCTCTTAAATTTCAGAGACATAAATCGAACGGGAAGGAACATCATTGTACAAAATTTAAAGGTTCTATCTTTGTTGGTTTTGGAAATAATCTCATTTGCTCTGGTGCTCGTTCGGAAGCTTCCAAAACCCAAACCCATGGACCAAATCCTCTTAAATTTCAGAGACATAAATCGAACGAGAAGAAACATCATTGTACAAAATTTGAAGGTTCTATCTTTGTTGCTTTTGGAGATAATCTCGTTTGCGGAGATTATCTCCAAAAGCCCGGAATCATTCGGAAGCTTCCAGAATCCGAACCCATGGACGGATTTTGTCCAGATTCGAACTTAGCCTTTCTTTCGTAATTAGTAACCTACTATATAAATTTCATCAAGATAGCATCATTATTTTTTGAGTTATCGTGCGTACGGACGGACGGACATCGCTAAATCGACTCCGGCGGTGATCCTGATTCAGAATATATATACATGTCTATACCTAACTCGTTTCCTTTTGGTGGTTACAAACACCATACCAAAGTTAATATACCCTATACTTTAGGTGTAGGGTATAAAAAATAATAGTTTTATTATTATCAATTAGAATTTATTACATTAATAAACAACTTACTTTACAACTTTTTGTTTTTAATTAGTTTTCTTAAGGATTTTGATTTCTAAACATTGATAATACAATTTTTTAGAAGAAAAATTTAGTATAAATAAAGTGGAATCTTTCTTAAGATATATCAATTCAAAGACAGAGCTCAACATAATAATACAGAAAAAAAGAAAGCAAAATGGAAAACACAGCAGAAATTTTCGCCTACGCTCAACAAATAGAGCCAACACAGGAGTTAGCCCCAATTAAACGGAAAAGAATAAGAACTCAACAGAAATCGCAGACACTTCATCAACAACAACATCATCATCATCAACAACAACAACAGGAAGAAATCATTCTTTTTCAAGAAGAAGAACCACCAACAAAAAAAAGCTTCAAAGAAGCTTTTAATAACAAAAATGTGGAAACTAGAAAAAGTTTCCTAAAAACTAAAGATATGGAGCAAGATGCTCTATATCATATAATAAATGCTAAGCAAATAAAGACCATTTATGGTCTTAAGTGGGTCTTTGAGACCCGCAATTTAATTATATTTGTACCTCAAAAATATTCTGATATTTTTGAGAATTCTGATTTTGTAAAAGAAATAAAAGAAAAAGAACATTTTGTATATAAAGATAAAAATTTAAATTTAAATATTATAGATATATATGAGTCGTTTGGTAAAATATATGCAAATTACCAATAAAAGATGTAAATTGGTTTATAGTTATATAAGTTTTTATTATTCATAAATAAATATAAATTTAAAAAAAGGTATAAATTTCTTTTATTTAGTTGCTTTATTTTTCAGATTTATGTTTAAATGTACTTAATGTTAATATGTATATGTAGTTATAAAATGGATTTATTTAATTTTTTTCGTAAAAACACAGGTATTTCATAAAAGAGCCGAGAAAAATTACATCATACATTAAATTTTTGAACTGGAATAAAAATCTCTACTTTTAACCTTGTAACATTTTTTTCTTTACAGATCTATATGAATTTCTTTTATTATTTTAGATCTTGGCATGATTTTTAGACAAATTATACCTAATTTATAAATAATGAAATAAATAACAAATTATATAGTTACAAAATTGTTTTATTTAATATCTTTTTTGTAAAAATACAGGTATTTCATAAAAGAGTCGAGAAAAATTACATCGTATATTAAATTTTTTAACCGGAATATAAATCTCTTCTTTCAACTTTGCAACATTCTTTTCTTCACAGGTCTTTATGTATTTTTTAACATATTCCTTTACATTTGGCTCTGCAGTTTTATTATATGCAATTACTGCATGTAGGAAATCAATCAAACTGTAAAATTCGTTCGTTTTTTATACTTTATTAAATTATGAATAAAAGTGGTTTTACCACAGCATGATGGCCCCGCTACCATCATTGTAAATGGATGAAATAGCATAGTTGTATTAGTTAAAAATAGCACTGTTAACCTATATTTATATGAAAAGCTCTTTTGCCGAAGTGAATATAAATGTAAATTTATTTATTCTAATGAGTATTCTTACACAAACCGTCGACATGGTTAAACGAGTTCTCATAGTTGACCTACAATTTTTACAAGGAAATGAAAAGCAATATTTCCTAAAAGAATTAGCCATACTTGAAAAAGGAAGTTTAATTCCAACTGTCTATCACTTCAAAGCACCGTACCCCTCAGAGGAACTTAGTTCGGATATGAAATATAATAACCAGTATTGCGAAAATAAAATAAATGGACTTAAATGGAATAACGGTCTAGTTGAATATTTAGATGTAAAATGTATATTAAAACACTATTTAGAGTCAGCTGAAAAAATTTATGTTAAAGGAGAACAAAAAAAACTATTCCTTCAAAAGTACATTGACAGTGACAAAATAGAAGATTTAAGCAGAAACTTGCCGTCATTATAAAAGATTGATAACTTTAAATCAAATTGTCCTATTCACTTATTAAACAACAATTTCAGATGTGCTGTTAAAAATTGTTATAATGTATATATGTATCTTTTAAAAGAAAAAATGTTAGATTAAGACAACACAGATTTCTATAAAATTGTAAAATATTTTTAAATAAAAAACGAGGAAGAATACAGTTGCCTTTGTCAACTCTTAGATACCCGTACGAACCGTTAGTATGTTCACAGCCTGTCACTCTGCTCACAATATTATTTTTTAAATAGTTTAGTATTTTAAAATAATTTGGGTGAATTTTATAATTTCTAGATCTATGGGTTGTACATATATTCAAACTATATGTTTATATGTACATTCTTCAAAAGCAGATTCTAACCTTTCACATAACGATTATCAATCCAAAACTTTTTCAAATATTCTATAGTACCATTTAATACTAAGCGGTAAATGTATATTAAATTTACTTAGTACAAAATAGTAAATATAATTTTAAATATTATATTATATTATAGATAAATATTTCATTGACAGAATAATTTCTTATAAGTACAATAAAATACATATATGTATGTAAATACGGCTCTATATAATATACATCTATACTCTTAACATTCATTCACTAGTGACATATACGATATGTAAATAAACATGATATTATATAAGTATGTATATATATTAATATCATAATATATATATCATGTATATATCATGTATATATCATGTATATATATAATATAAATAAAAATTCTTCAAGCAACCGTTATGTTGTATCCGTTATTTATTTATTTACATGTTTATGTACTACGCATTATATCCTCAACAATTTCAAATTATCGAGTAAAACAAAATGGAAAAAATTCGTTAAAGAAATTTGTTAGAAAATTTGAAAAAATCAAGTAACACTTTCGTCAATTATAAAGTAGCCCTATATTATTAAAAAAAGTTGTTAACAGAAATAAGAGTATAATGTTGAAGCTTTAATTTTTGTGTATTACTTCAAAAAAATTTTAACAGGTGTTCAAGTTACAGGTGTTTAAAAATAGGAAATTTTCAGTTTTTGACCCCTTACAGCTCCTAAACGGGTAGTGATACAAAAAAAATTTTTGAAATAACTCATACTTATTTTCAAAGATCTAACTTCTGTCAAATTTCAAGTTTCCAACTTAAACCGTTTAGAAGATAGAAGGGTTAAAGGATTTTGTAAAATTTGAGTTTCATATAACGGTAAATTAAGACACCGTATGCCACAAATATATATTTATTCTATATATATTTTTAAAGCTAATAAAAGTAGTAATCGTTTGGCGTTTTCATAATGAAGATATACCTTATACAACTTGTGCTATAACAATTTAAATATAGAGTTTTTTGAATCTTTGGGGAGCTGTAGCTCCGTAAAGGGTGGGGCTACAAAAAAAAGTTATTAAAAATAAAATTAATATTTTTGTGAGATCTATCAGTAGTTAAAATTTCAGAGCTCTATTCCAAAAAAAATGTGGGGATCTAAAAGTTAGGTGTTCGAGAGCTACCCTAAGACTTGTTCCAAACTCAATCAAAAAAAATAGGGAACCTATAAATTACTCCCAGAATATTTTGTGTACATTTAAATTTTAAGATTTTAGCTTTCTTAGTTTTTGAGTTGGCTTGCTGACGGACGGAATAATGATCAAACGGACGGACGGACATGGCTCAAAAGTCTTAGAGTTTTTTTCTGATCCGATCCATACCTTTGAAGGTATATCTAGCTCGCTTATTTCGAGGTGTTACAAACGGAGGAGTAATTTTATTATACCCGATCCTATCGTACGGGTATAATTATTTCAAACATATAAATAAATTTGTTTTTTTTTTTTTTAAAACAACATAAGAATGCATCTTTTTTTGTTCTACATTCTTACATATAAATAAAATCTAAAAATACTAATAATTTTTTCTTTCCTCTTCTTTAAATATTTCATCAGAACAAAAAAGAAAAGAAAAAAATTCATCTCAAAATATCAATTTGGTCAAGGTTGATTCAGATTTAAAAACCAGCTTTGCACTTTTTTCTTTTAATTTTAAAAATTCGCATGGGTACACTTAATTTGTTCAAATTTTTCTCTTTACATTTTATAAAAACGCATTTTCCTTACCATTTCCATTCACGCCTATTACTTAAACCACATGTTAGATATTTTTGATTTCCTGTTTGTTTTCTTTTTATTCATATTTTTGTCAACATTCTTACATAACAATAAAATCTTATACGGTGATACTAAGAATTTTTTTCTTTCCTCTTCTTTAAATACTTCATAGAAAAAAAGATAACAAGAAGAAATAAAAGCATCTCAAAATTGCATCAATTTTGTCAAAGTTGAATCTTTATGTAACATTTAAAAAGCAGTTTGCACTTTTTTTTTTTAATTTTTTTAAAATTAGTTTTAAAATTTTAAAGAAACGTAGTTACACATCTTTTTGTTCTGTTTTCATTTTTCTCTTTAAATTTTATAAAGCATTTTTTCTTATTCTTTTCATATACGCCTATTACTTAAGCTAAGTATACATCAACAAGAAGTATACCTGTACCACGTTAGATATTTTTGATTTCTTGTTGTTTTCTTTTTATTCATATTTTTTTCTTGAACACAGAATAAATCTGTTTTATTTTTATATACTTGTTTTCAAAATAGGTGACAAATGCAATTAACCTGACTTGAATTTTTTTCTTTTTTTATTCTTTACAGATTATGCAACATACAATGCACTTAAGCAACATGTTAGTCGTTAAGTACTTCCACAGCTTTAATTTCCTGGTTGTCTTCTTTTCATTCATATTTTTTTTTGAACATTCTTACAAACAAAAAATATCTTACACGACACACCGACAATAATCATTAGTTTTTTTCTTTTATCTTCTTTAAATAGTTAAAGTAGAAAAAAAAAAAAAAAAACAACACAAATAGTTAGGTACATCTAAAAACGCATAATTTTTTTTCAATGGTTTGATCATTATGTAGACAGAAAAACAGGTTTGCACTTTTTCTTTATGAATTTTAAAGATGCGTTGTACCTTTTAAAATTGTTCTATCTTGTACGTTTAAACTTTTTTTGTTTTTTTTCTTTTACATTCATTAACCATTTTTTTGTTTCTACTTTTCATATGCGCCTATTACTTAAGCCAAGTATACATCAATAAGAAGTAGACCTGTACCACGTTAGATATTTTTGATTTCTTGTTTTTTTTTTTTAACATTCTTACATAACAATTAATTAATGGTTTTTCTTTCCTCTTCTTTAAATACTTCATAAAAAAAAAACGAAAGAAAAAAACAACAAATAAAAAACAACAAACAACAACATCTTAAAATTTGCAAGCAAAAAAAATTTTTTCTTACTATTTCCATGTTTATCTCTTACTTAAAACAAGTATACAATCCTTATAAACAACAAGAGTTGTCTGACGGTCGCCGCCGCCTGTCTGACCTACTTTTATGTCGTTAACCTACTCCTGTCTGACCTAATTACAGTTTGACCTACTTCCGGGTGGCCTTGACCTACTTACGGGTGACCTTGACCTACTGACCTGTCTGGCCCAAGTGCCTACCTATCTACTCCTACCTTCAGCTCGCCTGCGCTGTTTGGATTCGGAGAAGTTGAATATCGCCAGGAAAGATTTTGAAATAATGAACCGGATGGGTGTATGTCGATCGTCTTCTTCCTCGGTTGCCTCAAATCTTCACATGGTCCCCCAAAAGGTGGTCAACGAATGGAGACCATGCGATGATTTCAGGCAACTTAACGCGATCACCATTTTCGACAAATATCCTCTGCCGAACATACAAGATTTTACCGCAAATTTAAAAGACTGCAAAATATTTTCAAAAATTGATTTAGTTCGTGCTTACCACCAAGTTCCAGTGGCAGAAGCCGATGTTTTCAAAACAACCGTAACAACACCTTTTGGACTGTTTCAGTTTAAACGCATACCGTTTGGGCTTAAAAACGCGGCTCAAACTTTTCAACGTTTTATGTACAGGGTTCTCGCTACTTTAGATTTCGTCTTTATATATCTAGACGATGTTTTGATCGCCAGCAGATCTGTAGTGGATACCGTTTTTTCATAGATTTTCATTTGCATACCGTTTTTTCTAGATTAAATGAGTTCGGCATTAACGTTAATAAGGATAACTGAAACTTATGAAAGAACGAGTTGTATTTCCTAGGTCATATTGTGACTCCAAAAAGAATTGTTCCATCATCAGACAAAACTGATGAGATTAAAAGTTTTCGTTCACCGGATTCGCTCAAGAAATTGCAACGTTTTTTGGGGATGGTAAAATTTTATCATAGATTCCTCCCTAATATCACTAGGTTATATATACTCACTAGGTTGTTAATTCCATTGTACGATCTGTTAAAGAATTGTAATAACCGAAAAAAGCGTAGCGTAGATGCTTCCGGGGATGCAGTTGGTTCAGTCCTCCAACAAAAAACTAACAAAGGCTGGGGAAAAATCAATTTTTTTTCACGCCGTCTCAATCCAGCTCAAAAGAAATATTCCACCTTTGACAGAGGACTGATGGCAATTTATGTGTCTATAAAGCATTTTCGACATATTGTAGAGGGCAGAAATTTGATCGGTTTTACGGATCATAAGCCCCTCACAACAGTGCTGTCATCCAGTTCAGAAAAATCACCACGTCAAACTAGGCATTTCGACTTTGTGTCACAATTCACAAACGATATCAGGTATGTTAAAGGTAGTCATAATATAGTTGCTGATACTTTATCACGTTCTTTTGTAGACTCAATCGAACAGTCAATCAGTTTTTCTAACTTAAATAAGAAAGAATTGGCTGATGAAGAGCTTTAAAATATTTTTACCAGAAAAGGTAAAAGTAAGAAATGACGTTTCATATTAAAAAAGATTTTTAAACCCAAGGAAAATGAAGAAACACTTCCATACGACGTACCATATTTTTTAAGCTTCATAATCGTTCACATCCAGGAATGAAAAGTACTAGAAAACTCATTACCTCTAAATACTTCTCGCGTGGGATGAATAAAGATATTGGGTTATGGGCTAAAACTTGTATGAATTGCCAAAAGGCCAAGGTCGTTAGACACACAGTCTCACCATTTGGCAAAATTAATCCACTGCAAGGTAGATTTGAACTTAACCAAATGGACTTAGTTGGTTCATTACCTCCTTCAAATGGGTACTCTTATCTCTTAACCATCAGAGATAGATTTAGTCACTGGCCAGAAGCAATACCATTGAAAGGTATCTCCGCAGAAGTAGTGGTAAAAATTTCATTAACATTTGGGTATCTAGATTTGGTGTACCTGCATCTATTACCACGGATCAGGGCACTCAGTTCGAATCCTCTCTATTCAAAGAAATTTCTCAAGTTCTTGGGATCCATAAAATACGCACAACGATGTACCATCCACAATTTAATGGTTTCGTGGAAGGTTTCCATAGACAGATCAAGAATTCCATGAAAAGCAATGAAGATCCTAAAAATTGGTAGAAAATTTTACCATGGATTCTTCTGAGTATTCGAGCAGCAGTCATAGAAGAATTAGACCTTTTACCTACTCACCTGCTTTATGGTCAACCTCTACGTTTACCAGGAGCATTAGTCGTATCCGATATCAAACCTAATTTGAATCTAACAAACTCGCTCGCTAAGGAATTGCAAAATAATATTAGAAAAATCAAACCCAGAACCAACAAGATTAGGAAACAAAACAATATATTTGTACCGAAAGAATTTTAAGATTGTACACATGTTTTTATGCGTCAAGAAGTAAATAAAGGAAATTTAAGCACACCATATGTTGGGCCATACCAAGTCCTTTCAAAAACCGATAAATTTTTTAAAATTTTAATAGATAACAAACCCCAAATAATTTGAATAGATCGACTAAAACCTTCTCATTTACTTAGTAGTGTATTCACACAGACCAACCATGAATCTAAACATTTACGATCCACAAATAGCAACACCAAAAAAGTCAGAATAGTGATATGATATCTATTTAGCAATAAAAGGTTTAAAAGATATTTCTCAAATTATAAGATGTTGTATCAAAATTTTAATTTTCGTAAAACACATGTATAAAGTATGTTGATAAACCAAATTTTGCTATTAGTTAAAAATTTTTTTTTGTATGAGTAATATAACATTACTATTAGTTATTAAATTTTTTTTTTTTAATATAAAATAAAATGAACTATTTACTATTAATTAATTTTCGTTAAAATAAGATACAATTTTTTTTTTAATATAAAATAATTTGAATTCAAATTACTTTTATTTACTTAGATTAAGATTAAATGAAAAAACCAAAAATTTTTTATTTTCTATTAATTATTCTATTAATTATCTTAAATGAAAATGTATATACATTTTCCTTTTGTATATACATTTTCCTTTTAGGGGGGGGGGAGTATTGTAGCCACCTCATATTCATAATGTGTATCGTCACTGATAAACATTGTAGCCACCTCATATTCATAATGTGTTAAATTAATATTAAATAAAATTAGCATTGGTCAATAAAATAAAATTAAATTAACACATATTTTAATGTTATAATCATTTACTTTTGTCTATTTTTTTTAAATTAATAAATTGTACAATGTACTTTACAATATACATAACTCTATAGTCTCATACACATAATAATAATGTAAACAGTAAAATGTAAATCACTCACACTGTATAGAAAGTTTTTAGCCAGTTATTTTATTACTCTTTATATTTTGTTTTTGCAAAAATTTTCTATGACAACTAATTTTGGCATAATGAAATTTTGCAAAATTTTCATATTAATTAATTCTTTTTTATTGTAATTATAAATATTTACAATAAATGTTGGGTCCTTTTCCTTGCATAGGTGGTTCATCTTTATATAAAATTTTTTCTTCCTAAGGGAATCTTCCAAAGACACCAAGAATTCCCCCGTGGTAGTGTCAGATTCTTACTGACTAGACCCACCTCCCCCTTTAGCCAAATAATAGGAAGAGACCTTTACTTGCCAACGCAGTATATTGGCTAGGGAGTAGGGATAGAAAAGGATAGGAAATGGATACGGAAACATTGAATTGGGAGTGGGACTGTAAGAAAACAATGAATCCGCCTATTATTATTACAATTTGGCTTTTTGGTGGATAATGGAGTCTTCCGCCCATATGTAATAATGCCCTGGGTCAGCACCCCACCGCAACTCCACTCTCTTTCACTCTATTAACTCGACTTTATTTTAAAGTATGACCCATGATTATTGATTGTATTTTTATTTTACTACTATGAGGTGTGAACTAAGTTTTAAGATGTTTTTGTAAGATTATTTTTTAATGGTGCAGATTGCTACACGAAACGTATTTTGTGCTTTTATTATTATTATTTATGATTTATTTTGTTAGATTATTTAGTTTGGTTTAACTATTCTTATTTTTAATATTATTTTTATTTATTAAAATTATATTTATTCGGTTAGAAAGTTTTTGTTTGATGGATTTGGGTTTTTTTATATTAACCGTTTAATTTATTAGGTTGGTTTATTATTTTTAACTAATTTAATTGTTTTATTTAATTACTTAAGCTAAACAAATTTTTTTTTATTAATCTAATAATTAAAGTTTTAGCTCTAAATCAAAATAAAAACTAGGATTGTGCTTTCTTTTTTGTAATTCGACATTATTTAAACCAAATGAAGTACATATTATACACATACATTACATAGTTTTCATTAATTTTTATCAAATAAAAGTAATTATTATATGAAATAAATGTAATTATTATATGTAACGCAAATAAATTATTAAGGTAATTAAATTTAAATTATTTATTATATTAAATGTAAAAAAATAGAAGAGAAAAAAACTGTAAATAACATGTACTAAACTTTTTAACTTCGTACCGCGTAAATATCAAATATGTTAATAGACCAAAGTGTCAATATGTTTCCATTGTCATAAATTATTATATTATTAAGATTTAAACTTATATCTATCAATGATAAAATATATATATATTTTTTTACTTCATAATCTTCAACTTATATCTAGTCTTCAAATTTCTTCTTAATCAAATAATATATCTATGTTACATCTTTTGTATACTTTGTGTTCTTAAACTTTTATCTAATATTTAAAATAATTTTTCCTTCTTTTTCTTATTGTAATCTTTATAATTCCATATTTGTAATTCATAATCCTAATTATCTTTATATTTATATAAAAATTTTTTTGTAGAACCTAAATTAAAATTTAATGATTCATTCATTTGATATTTTTATTTCTTTTGATTTTTTATTTGTAATGTTCAAACTGGAGTATTTCTAAATTTATTTTTTATTTAGATTTTTTATTATATTTTAGATTCGTTTTTATTTATTATGTGTTTTTTATTGTGTTATTATGCTTAGAGTGTTGTTTTTATAAGTTGTGTTTATTATTTTTAATTTTAGTTTGTTTTTTATTAGATTTATTTTGTATTTTAGTTTATTTCTTATTGTTATTTTTTATTTTAGTTTTCGGAGTTGTTAGCTTTTCATCTCATAGAACTAGGATTAAAAAATTTAATAGTTTCATCTTATGATTATAACAGTCAGTTAACCATTCCTGAGTTACACTTTTACATTTTTCTCCGTAAATATTTCTGATGGAGCTGTTAACACTTCATCCTCTTTTTTTAATGCACAATTGCATTTATCGTAATTTAGTTTAGGTAAGATTTTAAATGCTACATATCCAATAAAGTATCTCATTGAATTCAAATCTATCGGAAGATGTTTGGATGCTTGAAATGTATCTTCTTGAAAAAATTTCGCATATGCATCGCTTTGAAAGTCTATATCTACTGATTCATTATATATTTCTATTTCTGTGTGAAAATGTGATGTGTCAGATTCCATATTTAGCATTAGCATACTGTCCACATCATTTTCACAGTTACTAATAGAGCTTGATTGCGCTATATTTAATGACATTATTCGAGTTATTATTCCATTGAATTCAGTTAAAGTAGGATTTTTATTATTACCCCCCTTTTGTCTTACAATAGAAAACAAATTTTCAAGTGCATCTTGGTTACGACGTTTAGTCATCAAAAAAAAATATTTCAGATTCATTTTTGAAAATATCTTCCGATAGTTCCAGTATAGTGTTCAACGAAATTTGCATTCCTTACAATAAATACACCCTTTTCTTTTTAACTAATTCGATATTTTCTAAATAGTTCTTGAAATCTTTTAAAAATGTTAAAGATTGGCTATTTAATTGAATAGCAGAACGATACGGATTATCGGAATACAATGCATCACTATTCATACAATCAAAAAATTTATCAAACATTAGTATACAATTTGCTGTTGACATTGCAATTTCATTCCCGGTCTTAAAGCTAGATGTTTCAACTATTGTTTTAATAGCAGCACTAACAGTTCTGCTAAAAATTTGTGTAACCAGTCTTACTCTAATTTTTTCAAACATCTTTGTTTTTCCATTTAATTGATACTCCCATAATTCTTTAATAATGTTAAAACTGTCAATCCCATCAGGGGTTCTCAGATCAGAATCTAATAAGCAATTTCTAAGAGATTTTATTAAGTGTGGAGCATAAAAACCATAACATGTTTTCCATGATTTTTACTGCTGGAAAAATCATCATTTTCAAACCCATCTATTAAATCTAATTTTTCGTTATATCTGAATTCTTTCCGAATAGCTATTTCGTCAAATATCAGAACTACGTTTTTTTTGTCAACTTCTTTTAAGGAATCATATTTTTTTTAATTCCTCAAAAGCACTATTTTTAAAGCCAGTTGAAGCGATTTTATTGGACTGCATCTATGTAGATCGGCTTTTTAATTTTTTGCATTAATTTTATTTTGGCTAAAAGTGCAGTGTTCTTTTTTAAAGCAAAATTTTATTGTTTCATGTAGTAATCTCTAGCTTTTACATAGTTTTCACAATTGTTGCAGGCAGAGTCTATAAAATCTTCACAGCTACTTAAATGTTTTTTTTCAGGTGGGCAAATATTTAAAAAATTAATGTTTTCAGTACTTTCTTCTAAGTACGTTCCTAATTTTACAGAGGTATAGCATCGGATTTCAATTTATTCTTTCCTACATATAAATGAATGTGGCATGTTTGAATACTGTCTTCATTAAAATAAGTGTTACAAAAATAAAGTGGCTTAACTTACTGATATCACCCGGATTAAAATGGTTATTAAAAATAAAAAGTTTTTTTCCAACTACGAGCTCGCAATTTGAAATACCACAATTTTCGCGCCAAATTTGACCTATTATGGAATCTTGTGGAGGAAATTTAAAAAGTCTGAGTCCTAGTAGAAATTTTGGGGTTTTTTAATATTAATATTATTTTCACAATTCATTTTAATTTATTTTAATTGAATAACTAAATCTGAAATGTTCACACTACACGATTTTCACAAACTTTACTCATAACTTTAAAACATTTACAATTTTCGCATTAAAAATGCACTTCCAAAATTTTTCAAATAACGCATTTCTATTTATTCTTACATGTATGTATGTGTTTTACAGAGTCATGTCAAGTCAAATAATAAAAAATATTAATAAAAAGAAACAAAACAAATTCGTTCACTATTCCTAAATCAATTTCTATTGATTCTAATTCTAATTTCTACTTCTAAAAGAATTCTATTATAATTTAGCTCTATACGAAACGAATACAATATTATCTATATACACATACATATCTCTATATATTGTTCTTTGTATTGTGTCACTAACCAGTAATCAAACCATCAACCAATAATAAAAAAAATACAAAAAGTAAAATAAAAAATTTTAAAGAGAATAAGAGAATGCTTTTTAGCACATTTCCAAAAAAATTTTGAAAAAATGTGCTTATTAGTTTCACTCTGTGCGTCCGTCCGTCTGTTTACAACTTCTACACCGTTAAAGATAGAGAAAAAAAATTTTAACCATGAGTAGGTGTCATAAAAAAAATAATTTTGTGGAACAACTTTTTCATGTAGCCCCACCCATTACGGAGCTACCGCCCCTCAAACTTTGAAAAAGCCCTAGTTTTAAATGCATATATCTTATGTTCTGCTTAAGATTTTTTCAATCTGAAAACGCCATTCGACAGGTATTTTTTTTAAATTTGTAAATTAATATCAAAATTATACAATTTTTTTAAATTTAGTATTTAAATTTACCGTTATGTGAAAAGCAAATTTTGCATGATTTTTCTACTTTCATAACTCCGGCACGCTTCTAGATAAAGGCTTGAAATTTTGAGGCAAGAAAGAACTTTTAGAATTAGTATAAGTTTGCTCAGAAAATTTTTTTGGACCACCCCCTGTTTATGAGCTATTAGGGCTTAAAAATTAAAAATTTGCTATTTTTAAACACCTGTAACTTAGGAACCTGTACACATTTTACTTCTGCAAGATATAAAAATTAAAGCTACAGTAATATATATTTACGTGTGTTAAAAGTTTATTTTAGTTGTAGAGAGTTCCAAAGTTGCAGCTCTTCAAAATTTTGAAAAAGCCCCATTTTCAGATGTATATATCTCAGGCTCTGCGTAATAGTTTTGCAATCTAAAACCGCCAGAAGATCGAAAATTTTATTATCTATATAAAACAGTATCAAAATTATGTAATATTTTGTAATTTACTATTTAAATTTACCGTTATCTGAAAACCACATTTTGCATGAAATTTCTTTTTTCATAACTCCGGCACGCCTTTAGATAGGAACCTGAAATTTTGAGACAAGAAAAAACTTTTAGAATTAGTATAAGTTTCCTCAGAAAATTTTTTGGCCTCCTCTTTAAGAGTTATTACGCCTCAAAAATTGAAAATTTGCTATTTTTAGACACCTGTAACTTAGGCACCTGTAAAAATTTTTCTTCGGCAAGACATGAAAATTAAAGGTTCAATAATATATTTTTACGTGTGTTAACGGCTTTCCTTAGTTATATAAGATTCCGGACTTACGGCCTCTCAAAATTTCAAAAATGTCCTATTTTCACATTTTTTCTTATTACATGAAATTTTCAAATTTTTGTGCAAGTCACACTTCTAAACAGTTTTTATTGAGTTTTGGATTCTCTATGGATATTCTATCATCTATGTATACAAATGCACTATATACAAATACACTCTAGCATTAAAAAAAAAACAAAGATCTTATTGATAAACATTCCCAATCTCTATATCAGTTGTATAATTAAAAATAAAAACATGTACCTATATGTATATTGTAAGTATATAGTATACTTATCCGCAAAGCAAAGCAAAATAAAACAAGCAAAGCAAAGTAAAACAAATACATGTGGATGTATGTATATTGGAATTATTTATTTAGAAAACTTTTTTTTTTTTGAAAGCTAAATTGAAATATTGAATATTAACAAAGATATAATATTCAAAAAATGAGTTAAAAAGACAATTTTTTTTTTTTATGAGCTTAAAATGAATTTTGCTCAATTTATAAGCAATAACAAATTGAGAAATAATTTTTGAGTGGATGTGAGATACAAAAAATTGACTAAAAAATTTTGTACTGGATGAATACTCTATGTATATAGTTTCTTTATGGTTAAACCTATATTTGAATCAAAATGGATTCAAAACTTGCTAGACATATGACTTTTGACAATTTAAAATTTCATATGGCGGTAATAAAAAAAATGGCGCTATTTTTCACGTTGGGTGTAAGTACTTTGGCTATTCTAAAATTTTTGACAAAAAAAAAAATTTGTTCTAAGTCAACCACACTTTTGCAGGATGGATGTTGAAACGTTTAATTTTATATTATTAAAAATTAAAGCAAGAATTGAAAAATAAAATACCAACATGAGAACAGCTGTCACAACAAAAACAAGATTAGCATTTATTCTTAGATTTGAAATTCGTCAATTTTTTATAAATAATATTCTTTTTTAAGATTACTAATTGCAATTAGATTTGACATTTTGCTAGGGGTAAAACCTTTCAAAACTGAAGTTACATTTGCGGGTCTTGGTACCAACTATATCTAAATTGCTCAAATGAAGTCAGTAGAGCAATTTATATTACTATGAAGAAGGAGTTTTGAAACTGTCCCAATAAACCCAGTGGAATTTCCCACTTTGTTTAGGCGCATTTGTTAATATCAAAGTACAAAAAACTTTTGCTTTTTTATACATATTTTTATTTTCAGATGGTAAACACATTGCATTTAGATCTAAGAAAGAAGCATTATTAGCTTTGATCGACGCAAAATAATAAACTTTTTTATGTCAATAAGATGCAACTGATTTGGAATTTTACAAAAAAGCTATTTTAAAAAATGATTTGAATCTTTCAAAAAGCGATATTTTACCAAGAACAAATAAAGTAGTACTATTTGTACTGATAGCGGATAACATTCACATTAACCCCAAGAGTTATGAAACCACTTAAAGGCAACCCAATTTATGTGAAGAAGAAAAAATATATAATTAAAGATTAAGCCAAGCGAAAAGAGTGGTTGAAAACGCATTTGAAATCTTCCCCAATAGATTTAGAGTTTTACAAACTGAGATTAATTTATATGTAGAAAAAGTGAAACAAATTGGTTCAACTTGCTGAGTTCTCCAGAATTTGTTATGTGAAAATAATAAAAGCATTTCCAA
Source organism: Poecilobothrus nobilitatus (assembly GCA_947095535.1). Classification (NCBI taxonomy): domain Eukaryota; kingdom Metazoa; phylum Arthropoda; class Insecta; order Diptera; family Dolichopodidae; genus Poecilobothrus; species Poecilobothrus nobilitatus. Next base: position 147,150,759 of record OX352772.1, read on the forward strand.
AGCTTTGGATTTGAAATCCTAAATTCATCACCATTAACAAACCTTCAAACTAATTCACTAAATAAGACTTCCAATAAAGCCCTCGATATAAGAACAACAATTATTATTTTAACACAACAGGTGCAGTTAATTGGCAATTAGATACTTATAAAAGATTAATTTTTAAAAATAATATGAATATTAAAACTACTATTAAAGTTTTGAATTGAAGTTTTCTTTTATTTACATATAGCCTGTAGGTATGTATCTATTTTCGACTAAAAATAAATTCTTTAAATTGAGTTATTTTATATTTATTAAAGAAATAAAATTTTACTTTTAAAGAAAGTGAGTAATTAAGTAACTTTATAAATAGATTTTTCACATCTTTCAAACAAAAAATAAATTCTAAAACATAAATTCAAAATATATACTACATATAAGTTAAATCACCATACAACACAAGCCTTGACGCTAACTCAGCATATTTTTTATACGAAATATTCTCCTGAGAAAATTTTATTTTTTTATTCCCATAAAACAATAAATCCTCAATAAGCATTAATTGACTATAAATTAGGTTAAAATTAGCAATTAAGTTACACTTTAAGTTTGTATTTTAAACTAGTAATAACTTTAATGAAGTGGATATTTGTCCTAAAAAATATTTTTTTATAAGAAATTCTGTTATAATTTTATAACTGGCGCCCGAGCAAGGAGCTGGAAGTCACAGAACGTTTTCACCAACATAACGATTTGCTTATCCAGTAACCACTCAGGATAAACCAAAGAAGATTATCACCGTGAGAACATAGCGAGTTTTAAAATCCAATCTTCATCATTAAGTGATACCAATCGTAGCGCACTATGCTTGCAATTATTAACGCTCAAGGCTAAAAAGGAACACTACGGAGTGTCCAGCAAAAATTCAAATGCAAATTATACCCTAAATGTGAGTTTAACCAAAATTTAAACTTCTAAATTCAAAAGAAAAAAAACACCAAACATTTTTTCGAGTTAAAAATAGCAAAATTTAAAGTAAGAATTAGTAACAATTAAGAAAATCATGGAAACCGCAATAAAACAACTACAAGAGGCAGTCAAAAATATGACCGGAGCAATAAAAATGCTCAATTGGGAATAATAAAACAACTCCAAGGAAAAATAGAGAACATAGGAAAAAATTATAACGACATTAACCAAATTATAATTCAACAAACGAGGCAAATAGGAAATTTAGAAAGAAACAGTAACTTAATAAGTTCGGTAAAAGCTTCAAACTACTTTGCTAGGTCCTAGAACTGAACAAGAGCTAAGAGACATCAGTAAATTACCAGATGCAGTAAAGGAACTACAAATATTCGATGGAAATTCTACACATTACATATGATGGATCCATAATGTTGAAAGCATACTAACCGATTATGAGATAGTGGAGGATAAGCCCATATATAGAGCAATCCTCCAAAATATCCGCCAAAAATCCGTGGAAGTGCAAATGGCGCTCTTATATCGCATAACTTCTTCGATAATAGGGGGATATATGAAAAAATGCTTATCCTTTCACTATGTAGACAAGAGAGATATAAGAACATTGGTATATCAGCTATCTGGCCTAACGCAGAAAAGTCATACAATTGATGAGTTTTATGCCAACATTAACTCTCAGGTAACGCTAATAATCAATAAGATCAAGACCGAGTCATACAGTGCAGAAGCAATGGAGGCACTAAGCGAGACGCATCGTAACAACGCCCTCGATTAGTTTGTAAGAGGACTAAATAGTAGGCTCTCCACAATGCTTATGATACAGAAACCTCAAACATTGCCGGAGGCATATTCTTCATGCCTTGAAAGCCAAAATACGAATATCAGAAACATATCAATACACAACAAAAATTTAAGTAACGTGATCCCCCTGCTAGCTAGTTTATTAGCTTCAAAAAAGAAATGCAGTATTCAACCAAACACAGCAAAGAAATTTTTATGAGCAAAACAGACCGATCAGTTACCAATCACCGTACTAGAATCAATACAACTAGAATATATTGCAAAAAACTAATGAAGATCCGCCAAGCAGACCCACTCGGTCAAAACCACCGGTTCCGATGGATGTAGTTCGTTCAATCCAAACAAAACAAGTAAATTATATGAATCGCCCTAATCCAATCTTCAACGATCCATATCATACACCACAGAGGCAACAAAGAGTCTTCAATTTGGTAACACCTGAAAATGAGCCATATAATGAACCAACAGAGGTCAAATATGAATATGAGCCGTAATAAGAAGAGGAATACGAAGCCGAAATGCCGCTAGGAGAGGAAGATGGGTTAAATTTTATACTATCTCACAGCTGTGTTTGCGACTGCAAATTTGCTATAATATTCTACAGACGTCAGACTAAGCATGATGTCAAATGCCGCAGAAAGGGTTGTTATTAAAGAGCCACTAATACATAGTGTGGCAGTTCTTTGAACCCTAGCGATTGCTTTGCGGTTGATCTCTTTATCGAATGCCTTCCACCATACCACCATACTACATAAGAATTGGTCTTACTACGGATGTGTATAGCCAGTAAGTCATGTATGGCTGCAGCCCCCATTTCCTACCAATGCCTTTTTTGCACGAGTAGAGTGCTATTGAGGCTTTCTTACTTTTTCTAAGATTTTAGCCTTCCAACTTAACTTCCTGTCTAGAGTTGAACCCAGAAATTTCGCCGTTTCGCTAATGGCAAGAATTGAGCCATTTAACGAAGGAGGCTTTTTTTGGGGAATTTTATAATTCCTTGTAAAGAGAACCAGTTCTGTTTTCTGTGGATTTACTGACAGTCCACAGTCTGTAGCCCATGTTGTGATTTTGTTTAGTGCAAGTTGCAAAACGCCCCTGAGGCTGTCTGGGAACTTGCCACTGACAATTGTTGTGCAGTCCGCCTCTACCAATATTTTAAGCAATTTATTTACCACCATATTCCAAGGAAGGGGAGATAGCACCCCTCCTTGTGGAGTTCCTTTCTTCACAAACCTTTTTGCAGAAGCGTTGCCTAAGTTTGCACTGATGGCCCTGTTATTTAGCATATTAGCTATGAGTGCTCTTAGCTCCGGTTTTACTCCTAGGCGTTTTCCTTTATGAGTGCGTCTACAATTGCTGCCTGATTGAGGTTATTAAACGCTTTCTCAATGTCTATAAATGCTGCAAGAGTATACTCTTTGCAATTTAAAGATTTTTCAATCGAGCTAGTCAAGGTGTGAAGTGCAGTATCCAATGACTTCCCTTTACAGTAAGCATGGAAATAAAGAACATTGTAGGTGAAGCAAGATGAAGAAATTTTCTTTCGAGATGACAAGGTTACCATGTTTAAAGATTTAAGTCTTATATTGTAACTCGGAAGATTAGCATAGTCGGAAGGATTAAACTGAATTCTTAAAGCAAATAAGAGAAATTGTTTTTGAACTGATTCATTACTATCAGAATTTATTTGAAAAACTGGATCCCAAATAATGTTACCATATTCTAGAATAGATCGTATTAGGGAACAATAGAAAGCTTTTGTCACTGCTATATTGTTAAATTCTTTCACTCTTCTTTTAATAAATCCCAACATTTAATTTGCTTTAGAGATCATGAAGTCATAGTGTAAGTTAAAGCTAAGTTTATCGTCGAAGATAATACCAAGATCAGTAATACTGTATACCCGTTCAAGGGTTAGGTTTTGAGTTGTATCTAATTGTATAGTCGTTAAAGATAGAAAATCGTTTACGAGTGAAACTTATGGATTTACATTTCTGTACATTTAATTCTAAATTGTTCAATGAGCACCATTCTTGTAAATTATTGAGTTTTGACTGTAGTAACGTTATATCAGAACTATTTTTAATGAATTGATATACTTTTAAGTCGCCTGCAAACGCAATGTGCGGAATATCAGCTAATTTGTCAGATAAGTCAGAAATAAATATATTAAACAAGAGTGGACCTAAATGACTACCTTGCGGTACTCCTGAAGTGCCATCGATAGTTTTCGATAATATACCTTGGAATTTAACATTTTGAGTTCTTCCAGTAAGATAAGAATGGAGCCATAAAAGGAAAGAACCAGATATACCAAACGTGGTAAGTTTTTTTTAACAAAATGATACAATCAATACGATCAAAAGCTTTGAAATCTGTGTAAACTGCATCAACTTGGTACCCTTTTTCAATTTGATTCAGATGTGTATATCATAAGATTCGTAGTAGTAGAACGGCCTTTTCTAAAACCGTGCTGTTGTTCATTAAGTTTTGTATCGATAATTGGCATAATTTTAACGACAAGAATTTTTTCGAACATTTTAGGTATAGTCGATAAAATAGCTATACCACGGTAGTTTTCCACAAATGCTTTATCACCCTTTTTATGAGTCAAAAAGGAGGATTTCCATATATCTGGAAAAATCCCTGTCGATAATGACCAATTAAAAATAGTATGCAGCGGGTTAACAAGATATTGAGCACAATTATATTTGCACAATTATAAAGGTCGGTGGGACTAAGTCAGGACTAGCATCTTTTTTGGTGTCAAGGTTCTTTAATGCTTCAAAAATGTCATTGTCAGAAAGATGCAAGTCGAAAATTAATGAATTAGGACTATTTATTGAATTGAAATTTATATAATCCCTATTAGGAAGAGTTCTTGTGGCCGATAAACTTTTTGAAAATTTTCAGCAAAGAAATTACAGGTATCTCTTGGATAAAAGGAAAAAGTATTGTCAATTTACATAGAATTTGGATAACCAAAGCTTTTACGTTTAGTGTTAACGAAGTCAAAAATTTTGTTGGGATCTGTAATTAATCTATTACCGATATTCGTAACATAATTTTCATATGCTGAATTTGCTTTAACTTAAAATCTAAGGCAATATCCAATAAGTATTCAGCAAGTTAATGTTAGGATTATTTGTATTTTTTATACTTTTGAAGAGTTTATTGCGTTGGTTACGCAATGTCCTGAGATCTCTATTTAACCAAGGTTCAGTGGTTATGCATAATTTATACTTTGGTAGTCAGCGTTTTGAAAATCATATACAATTGTATTATTGTATGATTTGGAAAAGGTTGGGCTAGTAGTTGTAAACTCGAAGATGATTGCGTTATGATGAGTGGTGTTAGTAAAAAGATTTTCTGCATCATCAGCGAGTTTTACCACCACTCTGTCATATTCATTCGAAAATGCAAGATCCAACCATTTGTTGTTGTTATTAGGAAAACTGATAATCTGTTGCAAATCGTTACCATAAAAAGCACTTATTAGATCGAAATCTATTTCGTCAAGAAAATTGATTGGTAGCAACAAATTATCTGATTCGTCTATTAGAAAAGAAATTGTAGGGCGATTAAAATCACCAAACACAAAAATATAATCCCCTTCACTCATTTTAGCCATAATACTGTCATATATATCGTAAAAATGCAAATATGAAGAGTTGTCAGAATTAGGAGGAAAGTAAACTATACCCAGGTACAAGTAATTTGTATCTAGGTCTATTTTGATAAATTCGTGTTGTAATAAGTGACTCGTTCTAGTAACTAGAGGTATACTAGACAAGTTATGTTTTACTGCAATTAGAACACCGCCTCCTCTTGAACAGTTATTAGAAAGATAATCACGGTCGCAGACAGACCTGTAAACAGACCAATTACTGTCCAGTATTTCTTCGTTTCTAAAAGAGTTATTTAACCATGTTTCAGTGATAGCTAGTACACTAAAACTACATGATTTTGCATCAATATATAATTGTTAAATTTTATTCTCATACCACTGAAGTTGTGGTACAAGATTTTAAGATTATTGATATTAAGTTTGTTAATGTGATTAGCTAATGTAATAATGTTTATATTATTGTTAATGGAAGAAATTGGACATTTTCTTGTAGTTGGGCCGAAAAAACTGGTTATAATTTTCTCGCGACTGATATAAGTGGTTGTAATAACTACTATTACAATAGCTACGATAAGCACGAAGATCGTCATCGATCTCTTTCAACGTTAATCGTATAATTTTATGGTATCTAATATAGAGATTTAGTAAGTCTTTATAATTAGATGGCAAACCCTCATTATGTATTAGAACTTGTAAATTAGTTCTAGTTTTGCCTTCTATGACACAGTTGTTGGAGTCATTATGCAAATATGCAAGATATAGTCTTACATAGTTGAGAATTCTCTCATCTCTAAATCTGTAAAGTGCATACGTCCTATCCTCGCTTAGTGATTGTTGAGTCATTTTTACAATTGGAGGTATTAACGAATTAAGCGATAACATATTTCTAATATTGTTATTAATATTACTATTATTATTATTATTATTATTAATATTATTATTTTTATTATTATTATTGTTTATTATTATTATTATTATTATTAATATTATTATTATTGTTATTATTATTTGACGAGCTTGTTCCCGATTTGAACGTTTCCCCATGTACAAAGTTCCCTTATCTTTTTCTAACTGGTATTTGTGTATCTTAGATAATATTAGTATTAGTTGGATATGTACTGAAATGGATTGTTTTTTTTTGTTTTTTGGATTTGAAAGCAGTTGCACATGGATTGAGAAGAAATGATTTAGTACGAGTCGATAGATTAGTGTTATTGGAGTGATTTATTAATTTTTTATTATCTTACATGTCTGAAATGTTGTGTAGTGCAGAGTCAGTGTTATTATTTTTAGAATTATTATTAACATCTTTAAAAATCTGAACTATAATATCTTTTTTCCAAAACTTGTGAGCTAGTATATCATTGACTGGTACAGTAACTTTAAAGGATTTGTATTTTGGTCTGTATTTTAAATTCTTAGGAGTAAAATCAACTATGTTTTATTACATTATTACAATTAAATTTATGTTTTAATTTATTATTGAGACTACTTACTGTTGAAGAAGCTGGAAGTTTGGAGAAGTATAGAGCAACGTTCACAGCGTGTTTGATTTCTGACGCCCTGGACAAAGTGGGCAATTGATCAGAAGTCACCTCATTTATTAAATCATTTTGTAATGAGTTGTAATTCACAGCATATGATGATAAAGACGGTGAAGTCGGCCTTTGATTGGAGGTCTCCGTATTAGCTAATTCATTTTGTAATGAAATGTCATTAACAGTAATTACGGAGCTCGGCAATAAAATCACAACTGGCGCAGCAGCAGCACTTACAGCATGTGAGTCAGGTGAAGTTATCAAAGGAACAACTAACGGATCTATTGAGCTAACTATCGGTTTCGTTGACCAAAAACTGGTAGTTGCTTTTATAAAAAACTTGAAACTTATTGGCTGTTCAGTTTGAGACCAAGCTTCTTAAAAGTTGTCGTTGATATCAGTTTGATTGTACTTATATGTAACCAAGGATGTGTCGAGACTTGCATCGACTTTGATACACAGATTCCTTACGTCTTTCTTTAATGTACGTATTTCATCATTCAGGTGTTCAATATTATTTGGTGCACTGGTACCCATAGAATTACGTAATTCCTGCAGTTTACTATTGAACGATCTCTTCAACTCCTTTGAACAGTTCTCAATGTATTCATGAGTACTGTCAAGAAGTTTTGGAAAGATCTCATTTTTTATAACAGTTCTGCAGCATCTGATCTTTCTGCCTTTCTGCTGATCTGCTAAACGACAAATTAAGTAACTCATATTCCTTGGCCATTTCGTTGAAAGATGCTGAATTGGTTTTGACAGCTTCATGCCATTTCGCTGGTAGTCCTGAGTATTCATCTTTATAGTTTTTTAGAGATGTTTAAATCTTTTAAGTTTCCCATACAAAGTATTGGGCCAAGAACGAATAATGCCATCCACTAGGAGCACTTAAGCAGATCTTATGAAAGCGCTTTTAGCAAAAACAGTTGCAAGTTACGAGTTCAGTTGCATCAAAACTGTACAAATTGGGCTATCGCATTTATTAATATTAGCATTCATTGTTATTTAACTAGAACTTTAATTAGTATGAAAAAAAAAAATTTCTTTTTATAATAACTTTTTATGAAAGTAGTTCAAAGTTAAAATAAACGTTAACACAGTTTTTTTTCATTTAATATTTTTGTATTATAAATTTTCATATAAGTAATGGCTCTTTATAAAAGTATTTCAAAGTTAAAGTAAAATAAAAGTTGACACAGTTACATGAAGTTAAATTTTTTTTAAATTATTAATAAAAGAATTTTAGCCAAATTATGAAAGTAATTATAATAAAGAGGGAAGCGTTGACTTTAAGTGCTCCCTATATTTGTTCCAGTCAGTTCTCTTAGGATTAGGATCTCGATAGACTGACTTTATTGGAAGACTTTCGTCCAGACTGAATTCAAGGTATCTGTGATCTGAAAAGGAATGGTCATCAGAAACTTTCCATGAGTTTATTTTAGAATAAATGAAGTCCAAGACTAAGGTTATATCCAGGACTTCTTGCCTATTACTAGTAACAAAGGTAGGTTCCCTGCCAATGTTACAGATAAGAAGGTTAGTACTTAAAATGTAATCAAAAAGTGACTCACCTATTTCGTTGGTATCCGAACTACCCCAGATGTCACGATGAGCATTGGCGTCGCAGCTTATTATGACCCCAATGTCCATCCTTCTAGCATCCGATACCAACTTTGCAGGATTGGATGGAGGAAGTGAATACTGCGAGTCGTGAGGAAGATACGCCGCAACAACCCAGAGCCTTGAGTTTTTAACTTTAGGCTCGCCGCGACCAGGTCAGCATCACTGCAATTATACATAAAAGTTAAATTTAATGTATTTTTGGCAAGTATGCACGCTCTAGGTCTGCATACCTTTTTATTTTACAACAACGTATAACCTGGTATCTGTGAGTCCATAAACCTGTTTTTTACCACCCATGGCTCTTGGATCAAGATAATATCCTCGCCCGTTCTCCTGAAGCGGATTTCGAGTGCGACGGAAGTCGCTTTGGAGTAATGGAAATTAATTTGGAGTAGCTTCATTACCTGAGCCATCCTTAATCTCCACCACCGTTGCTTTAGCTTCATCCTCAAAGTCCATTGAGAAGCTTTTGGCATCAGCAAAGCTGTCAGAATCAGATCTAAGTAGATCGTCTTCATTTAAGATTAAGATTAGATTCACCGATGGGCCTTGGGCCTTCACCGATGCTCCTTGAGGTTTCCACCTAATCCGTCTTAGACACCTTCAGTGTTGCCGCCGTGAAGCCGTAACTATTGATCCCTTTGGCTTAAGCTAGGGGTTGTAGGGAGTCCTTATTGACAATGACCAGCGCCTGTTGGGATTCTCCTGCTACTTCTCCAAGTTTGGCAATCTTCCAATTGTGAGTTGGAAGTTGGGGATTTGACACTTTCATAATTTTGATAATCGTGTTTGCTTTGGTAGATTCCCTAGGCAGCCATACCCTAGCTCTTGGCCTGCTAGGGACTTCTCCCTGCTTACGACTTTGAGCTTGGGCTTCTGCTACAGATTTCCCACTTTACATATCGCCTGCTTGTAGAGATCTACCGATCTTTGATCAGCGCAAGCTGTCAAATTGATGTGGCTCTGATGCCAGCCAGCGTCTTTATAGGAGGGTGTTGGTCCGTTTAAAGCAATAACAACCTTCTTCCAGTTAGTGGGAGAAATACCCCCATCCTCTAACACCTCGTCAATAATTGCCAGAATTACACTATCCTTGGCAATTTCATTGAACGACTTGGTTATCTTGTTGCTCCCTAGCAACCTAGCCGTTTGGGAAATACCCTGTCGCTCATCTTGTGACCTCTGTCTCTTGGACATAAGGCCCTTCGATGAACCTGGAATTTGTCCTTCTTGGGGCTTGACCTAACCTACTACTGTTTTGGCCCAGGCTAAGAAGTTCAAACGTGCACGTAGGAACTGGAAAGAGTACAAGGAGCAAATAGTGGAGCAATACTATTTTCCACAAATAGCTAAATTTATAAAGGAGTATACGTCCAATTGTGAGATACATCACACCAGCAAGTATGACCTTCATCCTAATAATCCACATTTATCCGAAACAGCGATACCCACGTACCCAGCAGAGATTCTACATATTGATTTGATAGAAATAAAGAAAAAAAAATTTATTTTTTGCTTTTATATGTACATCCATTTTAATTCTCATTTAAAGTTATTATTTTATATACATTTCAATTCAATTTATACAATTACATTATTTATAATTTTTCAATTTATTATTTTTAATACATTTTTATTTCATTCCTTACTTTCTCAATTTTATTTCTTTCCTTATTTTATACTTTTTTATTTTACTTTATTTTTTCAATTCATCTTACAAGCTAATAACCAATAAGTAATAAAAATAATCAAAACAAAAAGAAATCCAATCCAAGGAAAAAAAAAAAGAGATTAATAATTAATAAGAGATTAATAATAATTCAATATAATTTCCAAATTTTTCCCACTTCAACCACTCAATTTTGTCATCACTTATCTACTAACAATTATCTTAACCATACCAACAATTTACATCATTCCACTATATATTTACAAATTACTTATATATTATTTACCATATTATTTGCCATATTATTATTTACTATATTACACTTCAATGTCTATGAGTTTCAATTTTCTTGTAATATATGTTTTTTGATTTCGTTTCGTTGAACTCACTAATTGAATGAATTTGTTTAAGGCCTAGTTCATTATATAGCTTTAGAGATTGGAATAAGCAATTGTTCTGCTATTGGTTTGTCCTAAATAAGGACAGATAGAAATTAGAACTATTCTTTGTATTGTAATTATGTATTCTTATAGCTCTATTTAAAATAAAATTGTGCTTTATTATATTATTTACAATCTTATAGGCCGTAAGGTACAATTCCCCTTTACAAATGTTACTCAGACTTAAGTATTTTTCAGAGTATAATCTGTCCGTGGGAAACATATTCGAATAGCCATGAATAATTTTAATTGCCTTCTTGTGTGCGATATCCAGTTGGTGCAATATAAGTTGGCTCGCTCCACACCATATTGGATTAAGGTATATTATGTGTGATAGAATGAAGGATGAGTATATGGAGTATAGAGCATTTTGAGATATATATTTCTGAATACGACGTACGATGAACAGATATGGCGTTATTTTCCGAATGATATAATGAATGTGATCAATCCATTTAGCTTTTCTGTCCAATATCAATCCTAAATTACAGATTTTTTTTTTAATTTTAATTTTCTACACTATCAATAGATATAGAGTTATAAGAAAACTTCCTAGAGGTGTAGATTTTATTGTCAAGCAGCAATATTTTGGTTTTTTTCACATTTAAACGTAACCTATGATGTATTATCCACTTTTCGATTTTAAAAACGTCATCTTCAATAGAATTTCTCAAAATGTTTTTTTTCTGTAGCGACCGCATATTTTAATATAGCATCGTCGGCATATAATTGGATAGAACCAATAAGATCTAAACGAGCTATATCGTCTATGTATATCTTGAATAATTCTGGTCCCAGAATGGAGCCCTGTGGGACCCCTTTTTTATCATTAGCGGACCACTAACGGAAGAGCCGATTCTGACATTTTGCACTCTATCAGTCAGATAAGCTTTAAAAAGATTTAGTGAACCCTGATCGAAGCTAAGATTGTTCAGTTTTGTCAATAGATCTACACAATCGAAGGCCTTTTGAAAATCAAGTGATATTAACGCAACGTATTTACCACTATCAATATTGTTAGTCACAAAATTATTTAAGCTTAAACACGCCGCAGTAGTGTTTGAATTTTTTTCGAATTCATATTGTTCTTTATGTAGTACATTATTATGTGTGAGAAAAGTAATAAGTCGATTTTTTATAACAAATTCAAAAATACTTGTTAAAACAGATATTGGCCGGTAATTAGATGGATTTGTTTTATTTCCTGTTTTAAAAATGGATGTAACTATTGCTGTTTTGAGGGAACGTAGAAATAATGAAGTTTGAAAAGAATTATTTATTAATTTGGCTATTATTGGTGAAAGTTTGGTTGAAAGTTTTTGCAAGAACTTAGTCGAAATACCATTACAACCAGTTGCTGCGGAAAATTTTAGGTTTGCAATAATCTGTTCAATTTCAGTACTATTGGTGAAATATAAGACAAAGTTATTATGGATTGTTCTTTGTACTCTATTGACATATGAATAATCAATTGGGTTAGTGGAAATATTCAATGCATCAGTCACATTAACAAAATATGTATTCATTTTGTAAGCTATTTTTTACTCATTTGTTGTGGTTATATTATTAGTTATAAGCATTTTAATATTGGGGTTTTGTTTTGGCAAATCGGTATTATAAATTATCTTGTTATAAAAATTCCAAAGACTTTTACCGTTTTGAATATCTTGTTGTACTTCAGATGAAAAATATTTTTTTTTTTGCTTGTAATATTAATTTGTTTACCTCGGCTTTCATCGATTTGTATAGATTAGTGATACGAGTGTTTTCTTTGTACTTTTTTGAATATTTATAATAAGATAATCTTAATAATAAGATAATCTCTAATCTTAATTTTAACAAATATTTCTTGTGTCATCCAAAGCGCTTTCTTTTTTTCTTTTCTTTCTATAATAGTTTTAGTAGTTTCCCGAATTAAATTTTGCAAATCTGTGACAAAGCTTTCAAATTTAGAGTAGGAATTCAGATTTAACCAGAAGTTATCGCTTGCAACTTTACCGTAATCCAAAACCTTTTTATTAACAATTTTACCTTTGGTTATTGGTTTAAGATTAATATTGATGTGAAACATCTCGTGATCAGATAAGGATGTTTCACAAATTAAAAAGTTGTATTTGTAATTTATTAGGTCCGTGGAAAAGGGATCAATAATAGTTCTCGTTGTACTACCAATTCTCGTTACATATTCAGCGGATATTTTGTTGTAAATCAAAAAACCGTATTCGTATAATCTAAGACGAAGGGGTTATTGATATCCAGCAAATTTATATTCAATTATAATGGTATTCTTGTATTGCGCAGTAACACAATTTAATTTAAGTATAAAATCTGGTACAGTATTTTCATGAGACCTATATATGCCAATGATATTTATATTAAGATCTGGTAAATTAATGACTAACAAATTAGTTTTATAGAATTCTTCTTTGAAAACATAATTAGAATTCACACATTCATCAATATATATCGCAACACCACCATGTGGTTCTTGCCTATTTGAAAAATATGGGACATATCCTGCAATGTTAAAAAATTGATTTTCTGTCTCCAGTAGCCATATTTCAAATAGTAGAATAGGTTAATAGAATAATGTGAACCTTGTGGTTGTACGAATGAATTAGGGATTCTAAGCTATATAGTTTATTTCGAAGGCTTTGTATATTAATATAAATAATATTTTAACTTCCTTTATTATTTGCAAACGGAGGTAGGTTGCATACCCCTGTTAAATGTACAATATTTTTTAAGTCAGAAATATTTATTTCATTATGACTATTCATTGATGTTTTTTAAGTGTAAATATATGTATATACGTTGTAAGTATACATATATAAAAAAAAAAATAATATAAAAAAAAAAACAAAAAACAAAAAATTCTGACTTCAATATTTCAAAACAAGTTTTAAATGTGGCTTTAATATATAGAAAAAATAACTGAAAAATGTACCAGATAGACACATTAAAAATTAATAAGAAAGAGGGAGCAAGAGTGAATAATAATGAACATACGATATTATTTTCGTATTGTTTAATAATAAATAAAATTAAAATGATATTGATGAGTATAATTATAATAGCGAACATTTTAGTAGTTTTTTCGTGCGTGAATTATAAGTTGCTCGATTTGTTTTTAAAATAGTGTTTAATAAAAATTATAAATCTAATAACTATACGCCGTGAACAAAAAAAAAATTTAATAATATATCTAGTGAAAAATTAGTGATTAATATTTTATAAGTAGTGAAATTGAATAAAAAAATAACTAAGTTATTTCTTTTTTTTTAAATCATAATGCAATATTTAATAAGTACAGACATAAGTCCACGTATACCCATGTTGTATATATATATATACATATATGAGTAATTAATAGCTCCGTGTACTTATGTTTGAGCTTATACAATATTGTGAAAATCAATATAATTAAATATTTAAAAAAGAAAATTAGTAGTGTTAACAGAATAATATAAAATTTAATTGTACATGAAAAAAAAAAGAAAAAATTTGTTTCTGATAATATTTTTAGTGAAAAGTTGATGTGTTCAAGGAGTTTGTCTAAACATAAAAACAAAAAAATCTAATAATATAAAATAATATGAATTCAAAATAGCAATATGAAATAATTTTAGTATATAAGTGAAACAAGTATATAATATGATATTTAGTATATAAGTTTAACATGTACATAGCGCATTTACTATAAATTGAAAATAAAAATATATGTGTAATATTATGTATTAAAAATGATTTCAAATTATTTGTTATTAGTAAAGAAAATGTAAAAAAATGTATGTAATAAAAAACAAAAACATGTTTTTTTACATAATTTAAAATAACAAAGTAAAATAAAAATTTTTAACAAAATTTGTGATGTAAATATATGTATAAATGTAATATAATATATTAACTCTGATTTTAAAATATTTATTATCTGAAAAAAAGAGTAAGATAATTTATGCAAAAAAAACATATGTTTTCAAATATAATTTAGAAAAATAAAGTAATATAAAAATTTTTAAAAAAATTTGTGATGTAAATTTAGTAATAAAATTAATGTTAAAAATTTGTGAAATTATAAAAATTAAAGTTGTGGTTTTTAATTTCAGTTCGATTGTTTTATTAATTTGAGTAGTTGAAAGAAAAAAAATGAAAAAAACGAATACTAAATGGTAAACAAATATTTTTAAGCTTTTCAAAAAACTAAAAAGTAATTTTGAATACTAAATTAGAGTATGAAATAAATTTTGCTGGTTTTATTTTCTCGCAAAAGATTTTGTTATTTTTAACCCATAAAAATTCCATTTTTTTGACATTTTAATAGGTTTCACCTCATAATAAAGCTTACTTTGAAGCGAAGATAAGTGATGGTGAAAAAATATTTGATTATTATTACCTTCAGATGCCAGATTAAGTTCTGCGGTAAACAAAGGTCCAAAGCTTTTTTTTTTTAGCTAGTATTTCATTTTTAATTTCTTCCGAGCTTAATTTGACAATATATAGGCAGCTTTGTGATGTATATCCTGTATCATCTGATACTGTTGAACATTTTGTATGGAACAATTTTTGGCAAATCCTGCATTTTAATGCTGTTGATTTGGCAGATAAGGATTTTTTGCATTTTTCACATTGTACCATTTTTAAAAATAAAAAATAAAAATTTTTTTTTGGTTTTTTTTGTTTTTTTTTTTTTTTTTAATTAAAATTAATTATAAATTTATAAATTAGAGCGCAAAAATAAACACGTCTTAACACTTTGACAGTCAAAAGCTTTAATTCAGAAATATTCACCTGAGAAAATTTTATTTTATTATTCCCATAAAAAAATAGATGCTCAATAAGCATTTATTTACTATAAATTAGGTTAAAATTAGCAATTAAGTTACATTTTAAGTTGGTACTTTAAACTAGTAATAACCTTAATTAGCTGTACATTCGTCCTAAAAAATATTTTTTTATAAGAAATTCTGTTATAATTTCTTAACTTATATACTAAAAAAAATAAAAACATAAATTATAAAATATCAAAACAAGATACGAGTATATGTACATTAAAAAATTGTTTTGATATTCAGTCTTCCTGTTGGCCTTTTCTTACCAGTTATATATTATTAATTAATGAAAAATTAGTTAAAAAAAAATTAAAACTTAAATTATAAAAAGGAGCACGCCATTTTTGTGAAAAAAAAATCTTGGCTAAAAGAATCTTCGGGGTGTTGGGGCTGTAGCACCATTTTCATACCCGTAAGTAAAGTATAGGGTATAATAAAATTACTCCTCCATTTGTAACACCTCAAAAGTATGGATTGGATCAGAATCAAATTTTGAGTCAATTAAGCTTTGTCCGTCCGTCCATAACTCAAAAACTAAGAAAGGTAGAGAATTAATATTATCACAAAATATTTTTGGCCAATTTGTATGTTCCAATTTGTTTATTGCTTGAGATCTGACCAAAACTTCGGGTAGCTCCCGAACATCATTTTTTAGAAATTCTGGTAGATATCTTAAAAAACTTAATTTTGTGGAACAACTTTTTTCTGTACGAAATCCAACCCGTTACGAAGCTACAACACCCTAAAAGTTTGCAAAAGCGCTATATTTAAATTGTTGTAGCACAAGTTCTATAAGGTATATTTTCAATCGATGAAAACGTCAAACGATAGCTGCTTTTATGAGTTTTACAAATATATATATAATAAATATATATTTATACCATACGTCACACGATATCACAATTTACCGTTAGGTGAAACTGAATTATTGCAACCTTTAAGTTAGAAACAAATTTTGGGGAGTTAGATCTTTGAAAATAAGTATGAGTCATTTAGAAAGTATTTTTGTATCGATCCTCGTTTAGAAGCTGTAAGGGGTAAAAAACCGAAAGTTTCTTGTTTTTAAATATCTGTAACATGGACACCTGTTAAAAATTAAAGCTCCAACTTTGTACTTTTATTTCTGTTAGCAACTTTTCTTAATAATATATGGTTACCTTAAAATTGACGATGCTGTGACTAGATTTTTCTCAAATTTTCTAACAAATTTCTTTAACGATGTTCTTGAACTTTTTTTTTAATAGATCATTTTAACTTGTTGAGGATGATGATGCGTAGTACAAAAAAATGTAAATAAATAAAAAACAGAACAGTTGCTTGAAGAATTTATATTTATAGGATATTGGTATGCATACTTATATATACATATAATGTTTATTTACATATCGTGATGATGTCAATGAATGATGTATAATAAGAATATTGATACATATACATATAAATAAATATATATATACATATATATGTAGAAACGGATAAATTGTCTCCTAAAAATATAACAATACTTGCCAATTAGTAAAAAATAAACACAAAACATTACCTGATGCAGCCAAGTTATCAAGTAGTCCATCCGTCCAGTAATCCATCTCATGGGTCTTCTTCATAATCATTATTTAATGGGTCTTCTTCTTATCATTGTTTATATTGTTTATTTTTTATTTTTGCCTTGTTAAGTAAACATTTATTTACCTTTTAATTATTCTAATTGTTCAAATTCTGAATTGAATTGTCAAAACCATCAGTTTTGACAAACAAGACATTTGTACTTTTTTTAATTCTGTACTTTTTA
This sequence comes from Poecilobothrus nobilitatus, assembly GCA_947095535.1. Classification (NCBI taxonomy): domain Eukaryota; kingdom Metazoa; phylum Arthropoda; class Insecta; order Diptera; family Dolichopodidae; genus Poecilobothrus; species Poecilobothrus nobilitatus. The sequence continues at coordinate 147,168,048 of OX352772.1, forward strand.
TATTCGAATGCAGCTAATAGCTATGTTCTATATTTCAAGCCTATGTTTTAATTTTATATTTTTATTGTATTTAGAATTTTAACGGTCAAATTTTTTATACTATGTACTATTTTATATTATGTATTAATTTTATTGCTTTGATACAGCTAAATTTTTTAATATAAATAGAGGGCCAAAATTATATTAAACGCACTCTAAAAGTAAAGTCAATAAGTAAAGCATAAGAATTGTATAGATAATTGTACAGATAAGGATTTTTTGCATTTTTCACATTGTACCATTTTTAAAAATAAAAAATAAAAATTTTTTTTTGGTTTTTTTTGTTTTTTTTTTTTTTTTTAATTAAAATTAATTATAAATTTATAAATTAGAGCGCAAAAATAAACACGTCTTAACACTTTGACAGTCAAAAGCTTTAATTCAGAAATATTCACCTGAGAAAATTTTATTTTATTATTCCCATAAAAAAATAGATGCTCAATAAGCATTTATTTACTATAAATTAGGTTAAAATTAGCAATTAAGTTACATTTTAAGTTGGTACTTTAAACTAGTAATAACCTTAATTAGCTGTACATTCGTCCTAAAAAATATTTTTTTATAAGAAATTCTGTTATAATTTCTTAACTTATATACTAAAAAAAATAAAAACATAAATTATAAAATATCAAAACAAGATACGAGTATATGTACATTAAAAAATTGTTTTGATATTCAGTCTTCCTGTTGGCCTTTTCTTACCAGTTATATATTATTAATTAATGAAAAATTAGTTAAAAAAAAATTAAAACTTAAATTATAAAAAGGAGCACGCCATTTTTGTGAAAAAAAAATCTTGGCTAAAAGAATCTTCGGGGTGTTGGGGCTGTAGCACCATTTTCATACCCGTAAGTAAAGTATAGGGTATAATAAAATTACTCCTCCATTTGTAACACCTCAAAAGTATGGATTGGATCAGAATCAAATTTTGAGTCAATTAAGCTTTGTCCGTCCGTCCATAACTCAAAAACTAAGAAAGGTAGAGAATTAATATTATCACAAAATATTTTTGGCCAATTTGTATGTTCCAATTTGTTTATTGCTTGAGATCTGACCAAAACTTCGGGTAGCTCCCGAACATCATTTTTTAGAAATTCTGGTAGATATCTTAAAAAACTTAATTTTGTGGAACAACTTTTTTCTGTACGAAATCCAACCCGTTACGAAGCTACAACACCCTAAAAGTTTGCAAAAGCGCTATATTTAAATTGTTGTAGCACAAGTTCTATAAGGTATATTTTCAATCGATGAAAACGTCAAACGATAGCTGCTTTTATGAGTTTTACAAATATATATATAATAAATATATATTTATACCATACGTCACACGATATCACAATTTACCGTTAGGTGAAACTGAATTATTGCAACCTTTAAGTTAGAAACAAATTTTGGGGAGTTAGATCTTTGAAAATAAGTATGAGTCATTTAGAAAGTATTTTTGTATCGATCCTCGTTTAGAAGCTGTAAGGGGTAAAAAACCGAAAGTTTCTTGTTTTTAAATATCTGTAACATGGACACCTGTTAAAAATTAAAGCTCCAACTTTGTACTTTTATTTCTGTTAGCAACTTTTCTTAATAATATATGGTTACCTTAAAATTGACGATGCTGTGACTAGATTTTTCTCAAATTTTCTAACAAATTTCTTTAACGATGTTCTTGAACTTTTTTTTTAATAGATCATTTTAACTTGTTGAGGATGATGATGCGTAGTACAAAAAAATGTAAATAAATAAAAAACAGAACAGTTGCTTGAAGAATTTATATTTATAGGATATTGGTATGCATACTTATATATACATATAATGTTTATTTACATATCGTGATGATGTCAATGAATGATGTATAATAAGAATATTGATACATATACATATAAATAAATATATATATACATATATATGTAGAAACGGATAAATTGTCTCCTAAAAATATAACAATACTTGCCAATTAGTAAAAAATAAACACAAAACATTACCTGATGCAGCCAAGTTATCAAGTAGTCCATCCGTCCAGTAATCCATCTCATGGGTCTTCTTCATAATCATTATTTAATGGGTCTTCTTCTTATCATTGTTTATATTGTTTATTTTTTATTTTTGCCTTGTTAAGTAAACATTTATTTACCTTTTAATTATTCTAATTGTTCAAATTCTGAATTGAATTGTCAAAACCATCAGTTTTGACAAACAAGACATTTGTACTTTTTTTAATTCTGTACTTTTTATATTCGAATGCAGCTAATAGCTATGTTCTATATTTCAAGCCTATGTTTTAATTTTATATTTTTATTGTATTTAGAATTTTAACGGTCAAATTTTTTATACTATGTACTATTTTATATTATGTATTAATTTTATTGCTTTGATACAGCTAAATTTTTTAATATAAATAGAGGGCCAAAATTATATTAAACGCACTCTAAAAGTAAAGTCAATAAGTAAAGCATAAGAATTGTATATGAAAAAAGGAAGAAAAGAAAAAAATATTTATAAAGTCTGAAAAGGAATATTTTGGAGAAAACTGAAAAAAAAAAGAATTTATATATTTTTTGTTTAAATTAAACAAAGAAAGGGTTTAATATTAGAATTTAAACTTTATTTTAATTTTTTTTTAACAATAATAAATGGTTGCAATATTTTTTTTCTCTTAAAATAAATAGAGTTTTTTTTATTTATTTTTCTTCTTAATCTATTGGTTGTGTTGAGATAACCTTACATGGTGTCAGAAGTAAACTACATAATAACATTTTTTTTAAAATCGCTGGATTTAAAAAACACAAAAGTTATTTTTTTTTAATTAAAACATACTGATTGATTGGAAACATATTAATATAGGAGAAGTACTAAGTAACTACATATATTGATTATTAAAAATTATATGGAACAATTATCAAAACTAACGATTAAGGAGCTAAAAGTGTTATTAGAAGAAAATAATTTAGTAACAAAATACACTTTTAAAATAGATCTTGTTACTAGATTACTGGAGTTTTATAGGGCAAAATAGTATAATAGCGGCAGCATCTCCCAGTTGATTAATTCGATTGAAATTAGCAGCAGCAACAGCAGTAGCGACAGTGATAGTGATCAATCAGTGATTAGGATCAAGGACGAAATTAGGAAAATACCAGAACCAAACAATTTCGTATTCAAAGATGTCGAAGATTCGCTAGAAAAATTTAATGGTAAAACGGGCAAAAACTATGAAGCATGGATAAAACATTTTGAAGAGATAGCAGAAGTATGTGGTTGGAACGACATCCAAAAGTATTTATACGCCAGAAGATTGTTGCAAGGTGCTGCAAAATTAGCGGTAGAGGATAATACAGGAATTGCTCCTTTTATGAAACTAAAAACGTTATTGCAGATTGAGTTCACAGAAAAGCCGTCCAGTATTGAAATACATATGATGTTAAAAAAGAAGAATGAAGCCGTCAGAAAGCCATCTAGAGTACCTGTATGAAATGAAAAGTATAGCAAACAAGGGTAGTATGGATGAAGAGTCATTAATCACCTACATTATCAATGGTATTAACGATAGCGTAAATAAAAAAAACAGTGTTATATGAAGCGAAATCATTAAGTGAGTTTAAAAAAAATTTTCAATCTACAAAAACATGAAAGATGCTCAAATGCTAAGCCAGAATCAGACAACACTTAAATCTGATTTCAAATTCCGTTCAAACTTTACTACCGGTAATCAACAGAACACCAGGTGCAAAAATTGTGGTGCTCTGTCAATTTTGGACCACAATTGCCCTAGTAAAGAAAAGGGAAAAAGGTGTTTCAGTTGCAATAAATTTGGCCACATTTCTCCACAATGCCTAATTAGGCCAGCAAGCACAAGCAAAAATGCAAGAAGAATCAACAACGAAAACAAAATTCCAGTCATAATAGAAAACAAGGGTTTTAACGCATTCGTTGACAATGGTAGCGATGTGTCACTTATACAGCAAACGGTGTAGGAGTTAATTGGTGTACAACTAAGCGGTAATAAACAGACTACATTGAAAAGGTTTGGGAACAATACTTGTTTAACATTGGGTGCATGTACGGTAAAGGTGAAGATTAAGTCAACAATCCATGAAGTACAATTTGAAGTTCTTCCTGACCACTACATGTCAGATAATATTATTTTGGGCCAACATTTTTTGGAAAAAGTAATATTAGTCATTGACAAAGGAAGAGTAATCATAAAAGAGTGCGAAGCGATCATAAAAACAAGCGAAGAATGGGAAGAAAATGAAATCTTACAAATAAATATAGAAGCCCTACAAAAAGATAATAAGGAATTAAATATTAATTTAAAAAACTCAGTATGAACAAAAATTGTAACTCAAGTGTGCAAACAAATTGTCAACTCAAGTGTGCAAATGAAGATAGTCCTGCAAGATGAAGTCTCCATCTACCAAACAGCAAGAAAACTAGCTTTGATCGAGCGCGAAGTTGTTAAAAATCAAATAGAAGAATGGTTGGCAGATGGAGTCATAGATGCATTTCGGATTTTGCTTCACCAATAGTTTAGTTAAGAAAAAAGATGGATCAAGAAGATTGTGCGTGGACAACCGGAAATTAAACGTCAAGATTATCAAAGATAGGTACCCATTACCTATTGTAGAAGACATTTTGGAGAGATTCTATGGTGCAAAAGTGTTCACAACGTTGGACTTAAAAAATGGATTCTTTCACGTTGATGTACATCAAGAGAGTCAAAAATATACATCATTCATAAGACCAGATGGTCAATACTAGTTTAGAAAAGTCCCATTTGGTCTATGATATTCACCAGCAGTTTTTTAAAGGTTTGTAAACACAGTTTTTCATAAATTAATTCACCAAGGCCAAATCATCATATACATTGATGATTTGATAATTCCAACAACTACAGAAGAGCAAAATTTAGAAATTTTAAAAGAAGTACTTCAACTAGGAAAAGAGAACGGCCTAATCTTTAAGTGGCAAAAATGTACATTTCTGGCGTTATCAATTAAGTTTTTGGGTCATATAATTAAAACATACTGATTGATTGGAAACATATTAATATAGGAAAAGTAACTACATATATTAGGAAAAGTAACTAAATAACTACATATATTGATTATTAAAAATTATATGGAACAATTATCAAAACTAACGATTAAGGAGCTAAAAGCGTTATTAGAAGAAAATAATTTAGTTACAAAATACACTTTAAAAATAGATCTGTTACTAGATTACTAGAGTTTTATAGGGCAAAAGAGTATAATAGCGGCAGCATCTCCCAGTTGATTAATTCGATTGAAATTAGCAGCAGCAACAGCAGTAGCGACAGTGATAGTGATCAATCAGTGATTAGGATCAAGGACGAAATTAGGAAAATACCAGAACCAAACAATTTCGTATTCAAAGATGTCGAAGATTCGCTGGATAAATTTAATGGTAAAACGGGCAAAAACTATGAAGCATGGATAAAAGATTTTGAAGAGATAGCAGAAGTATGTGGTTGGAACGACATCCAAAAGTATTTATACGCCAGAAGATTGTTGCAGGGTGCTGCAAAATTAGCGGTAGATTCTAATACAGAAATTGCTTCTTTTATAAAACTAAAAACGTTATTGCAGATTGAGTTCACAGAAAAGCCGTCCAGTATTGAAATACATATGATGTTAAAAAAAGAAGAATGAAGCCGTCGGAAAGCTATTAGAGTACCTGTATGAAATGAAAAGTATTTCAAACAAGGGTAGTATGGATGAAGAGTCATTAATCACCCACATTATCAATGGTATTAACGATAGCTTAAATAACAAAATAGCGTTATATGAAGCGAAGTAATTAAGTGAGTTAAAAAAAAATTGTTAGTCTATAAAAACATAAAAGATGCTCAAATGCTATGCCAGAATCAGACAACACTTAAATCTGATTTCAAATTCCGTTCAAACTTTACTACCGGTAATCAACAGAAGACCAGGTGCAAAAATTGTGGTGCTCTGCCAATTTTGGACCACAATTGCCCTAGTAAAGAAAAGGGAAAAAGGTGTTTCAGTTGCAATCAATTTGGTCACATTTCTCTACAATGTCTAATTAGGCCAGCAAGCACAAACAAAAATGCAAGAAAAATCAACAACGAAAACAAAATTCCAGTCATAATAGAAAACAAGGGTTTTAACGCATTCGTTGACAATGGTAGCGATGTGTCACTTATACAGCAAACGGTGTAGGAGTTAATTGGTGTACAACTAAGCGGTAATAAACAGACTACATTGAAAAGGTTTGGGAACAATACTTGTTTAACATTGGGTGCATGTACTGTAAAGGTGAAGATTAAGTCAACAATCAATGAAGTACAATTTGAAGTTCTTCCTGACCACTACATGTCAGATAATATTATTTTGGGCCAACATTTTTGGAAAAAGTAATATTAGTCATTGACAAAGGAAGAGTAATCATAAAAGAGTGCGAAGCGATCATAAAAACAAGCGAAGAATTTAAAGAAAATGAAATCTTACAAATAAATATAGAAGCCCTACAAAAAGATAATAAGGAATTAAATATTAATTTAAAAATCTCAGTATGAAAAAAATTGTACTCGATTTGATCAACGCATACGAACCAAACAAAATGGTCAACTCAAGTGTGCAAATGAAGATAATCCTGCAAGATGAAGTCTCCATCTACCAAAGAGCAAGGAAACTAGCTTTGACCGAGCACGAAGTTGTGAAAAATCAAATAGAAGAATGGTTGGCAGATGGAGTCATAGATGCATTTCGGATTTTGCTTCACCAATAGTTTAGTTAAGAAAAAAGATGGATCAAGAAGATTGTGCGTGGGCAACCGGAAATTAAACGTCAAGATTATCAAAGATAGGTACCCATTACCTATTGTAGAAGACATTTTGGAGCGATTCTATGGTGCAAAAGTGTTCACAACGTTGGACTTAAAAAATGGATTCTTTCACGTTGATGTACATCAAGAGAATCAAAAATACACATCATTCATAAGACCAGATGGTCAATACCAATTTAGAAAAGTCCCATTTGGTCTATGATATTCACCAGCAGTTTTTCAAAGGTTTGTAAACACAGTTTTTCATAAATTAATTCACCAAGGCCAAATCATCATATACATTGATGATTTGATAATTCCAACAACTACAGAAGAGCAAAATTTAGAAATTTTAAAAGAAGTACTTCAACTAGGAAAAGAGAACGGCCTAGTCTTTAAGTGGCAAAAATGTATATTTCTGGCGTAATCAATTAAGTTTTTGGGTCATATAATTAAAAGTGGATCAATCAAACCATCGGATGAAGAGATACAAGCGGTCAAATTTTTCCCAAAACCTAAGTCAATAAAAAACGTCCAAAGTTTTTTAGGCCTAACAGGATACTTCAGGAAATTCGTAAAGAATTATTCAACAATAGCGAAACCACTATCGACATGCTAAAAAAGGATACAAAATTTTACTATGGAGAACGTGAAGCTGAAGCATTCGAAACACTAAAACAAATTTTATGTAATGAACCGGTAAAGCTTTTCAACCCCAACTTGGAAACTGAATTACACACAGCCGCGAGTTTTGAAGGCTATGGTGGCATATTGCTGCAATAACATCAAGGTAATTTTCACCCGGTTTTCTATATAAGTTTTAAGGCAACACCAGCTCAGAAGAGTTATAGAAGCTATGAGCTCGAAGTAGTAGGAATTGTGAAATGTTTAGAAAAGTTACGGTTTATCTACTAGGTATGAAGTTCAAGATATACACAGACTGCAAAGCTTTCCAAGCCACAATGAATAGAAAAGAAATAATAACGAGAGTTTCAAGATAGGCTATCATGTTACAAGATTTTGATTGCACTGTAGTACACCGATCTGGATCTACTATGAGGCACGCGGATGCTTTAAGCGGACAACCAGTGGTGTTAAGAGTTGAAAATGGGATACTCAAATAGAAGCATCTCAAGTAAGTGGCAAGTTTTGCAATCTAATTATTACAATTTTAAAAGAACGCGATTACGAAAATTTTAAACTGCGACACAGCATTCTATATAAGTTTGTAAATGGTTCATACTTATTGGTCGTACCAAAAACTCTAGCTAAGGATCTAAGTGGCCAAGTTCACAACAAAGGTCAAAGTAATAAAAAACAAGTACCTGCAATTCTTAGCCAAGATTATTTCATTCAACATTTAAATACCAAAGTGAACAAATTTGTAGACAACTGTATTCCATGCCTCCTAGCAGCAAGAAAAACCGGCAAAAAGGAGGGCCTCCTAAATCCAATTGATAAGGGTCACGCTCCACTGGATACGTATCATGTTGATCACGTTGGCCCATTAACGTCCACTGCAAAGAATTACAAATATTTGCTTATAGTAGTAGACGCGTTCACAAAATGTACGTGAGTAGTATGGATATGCCGGTTCTGGTGCTTTTTAACTTTTAGTCCTCCTAAAAGTATGCAAAAAAATAATTTGCATACCTCGTCCAAAAAGTATGCAAAATGAGTAAAAAGTATTGTGTCTTTGATATTTTAAATTAAAAAAGCTATAGTGCTGAATATTTTAAATTAAGATAAAAATATGAAAAGTTTTTAAAGTTTGGTTTAAAAATTTCAAAGTTTGATTTAAATAAAAAATTATTATTAAAGTTTAAACATATTTATCAAAAATCAAATTTACATTCTATTATAACAATTCGAGTTCTCCTAACCGTATGCAAAAAAATTAGTAGGATGAAGATATGAAAAGTTTTTAAAGTTTGGTTTAAAAGTTTTTAAAGTTTATTAATTATTCTAAATTTAACTTTGTGGTTACTACATCAGTTATGTTTTAATTTGCAATTTAAAAAGCTTAAGTTGTAGTGCTGAATATTTTAAATTAGGATAAAAATATGAAAAGTTTTTAAAGTTTGGGTTTAAAAATTTTAAAGTTTGGTTTAAATACAAAATTCTTATTAAAGTTTAAACATATTTACCAAACGTCAAATTTACATTCCATTATAACAATTTGAGTCCTTCTAACCTTTTACAAAAAAGTTTATTTGTCTACACTCGTCGGAAAGTATGCAAAAAAAAAACGTTATGACTAAATAGGGTTGATTCTTGTTGATTTTTTAAATTTATAAAATAATTTAAAATTTAATTAAAAGTTATTGAATATTTTAAATTAAAGTTAGTGGTTAGTATATCAATTATGTTTTAATTTAAAATTTAAAAAGCTTAAGCTATAGTGCTGAATATTGGTAAAAATATGAAAAGTTTTTAAAGTTTGCTTTAAATACAAAATTAAAAAAAGTTTTAAAACTTGATGTGAATACATTTAAGTTTTAAGTTGAACAGTTGTAATTAAATAAAATATTATAACAAAACATTCCATTTAAAAATTATTTTGTGTATGTACATTTAATAAAACCGGTTTAAATAAAACGGTAAAAATTATATTGTTAATAATATAAGCTGTGGTCATGAAATACAAATTAAAAACGTGATCAAGTTCAAGTTCAAGTTAAAAGTAAAAAAAATTAATAAAATCTAGGTTTAAAAAGTTGTTTTTTAATATTAAATAACAGCATTGCATTTCTTACTAAAAGTTTATAAATTATTTTTTCATTAAATAATATCTTGTTTATTTATCCATGAATCATGTTTTTTATCAAAGCCAAGCCACTTAACAACAACTTGATTTCCTTTTTTTCTTATTATTTTTTCTACAAGGTAAACATTAGGAAGTTTAACAGATGTAAATTCAGGTTCATAAAAACTGCCTTTTATTGGTTTTTGTGTGTAATCAAGTAAATTGTATGTTATTGGATCAGTTCTTTTTATTTTCGCTATTGTATAAATTTCTGTTGACCAATTAGGTTGATAACCTTTTGCAAATATACCTTTAAATTTACTTATACGAACAAAATCTCCAACTTTGTATTTTGCTTTTCGGAATACTTTTAATTTATTGTAGACAGTTTTTAATAGCAATTTCTCATTTTTCTTTGTAACCTTTTTAGGTGGAAGTTTAATTGTATGATGATATGTTGAGTTATATTTTTCTATTAGCGATGGTAGAATAGTTAACCATTTATATGTGCCTTGTAAACTAGATTGTTTCCACATCGTATTTTTTAGGGTACGATTAAAACGTTCTACAATTGATGCTTTTAGTTCTGAATATGTATGATAATGGTTAATTTTATTTTTCTTCATTAAATTTTGAAAGTTTTTGTTGAAAACTTCCGTACCTTGATCAGATTGTAAATTTTTTGATTTTTTACCAGCACACTTAAAAATATTTTTCATTGCGGTTAAAACATTATCATCGCTTTTGTTTTTAACCGGTTCAGCATACGCAAATTTGGAAAATGTATCAATAACTGTTAATAAATATTTATATCCCTTATTGAATTTTGCATATGGAATCATTTCAACCAAATCAATTTGCCAAGTATCATTTAAACCTTGTTGAATAAATTTTCTTCGTGTAAATTTTCTTCTAACACCTCTATGAATTTCTGACACAACTTGTAACCTTGACATTATTCTCATACCATTTAATTAAATTCTCTAAAGTGATTCTATAATTTTCTATTGTATGACATTCACATGTGTCTGGTCCAGAAGTAGAATTATCATATGCCCATGGACAAAGGGCAAAATGAGTACCATAAATTGAAGTGTACTTATTTACTCCAGAACAATTTTTAATGTGTTTAAATAGATGTAATATTGGTTTCTTATGATCATTTAATAAGACGGAGGAATATATATTTAACAACTCCTCTACTTCCATAATTCAAAATGAATGTATCAAGAATATGTTCGCTGCTTTTATATTAACTTTCAATTTGTATGTTAAACTCGGTTTCTAATCAGACACAGATCAAAAATGATTAATGTTATTCATCCATTTACAATGATGATAGCAGGACCATCTGGATGTGGAAACACAACATTTGTGTGTAATTTAATTGAAAATATTAACAGATTGATTTACCCGAAAATTGAAACAATAAAATGGTGTAACCCAGAAATTTCTGCTATTCCGAACAATATAGATTTTTCTGATATAGACTTTTACACCAGTATCCCGAAAGAGTTTAGTGGGAATGAAAATAGACCTACTTTAATTGTTTTAGATGACTTAATGTTAGATTCTGCAAATAAACAAGTATGCGAACTATTTACTAAAGGTTCGCACCATCGTAATTTAGCTATTGTATTGTTAACGCAAAACGTTTTTCATCAGGGGAAATTTTCAAGAGATATTTCATTAAATTGTAAATATTTAGTGCTTTTCAAAAACCCTCGAGACAAATCGCAGATTTTTCCTCTTGCTAGACAACTATATCCAGAAAATATAAAGGATTTCTTGAAAGTATATAATGAGTCAACATCAAAACCACATGGTTATATTGTGTTGGATTTAACACAAGACATTAACGATTTATTTCGTATTAGAACTAATATTTTTTCAAAAGAATATTGTATATGCTTCTGTGATACGGCTGATTTGAATAACAGTTGTCAAAAATATGAAACGATTGAAGAAAAACCAACATGTATTACATGTACTAGGAAAGTGCAACAAGAAGAAATTTCGTGAAAATATTCTTAAATATTGTGATGATGATATTATAAAAACTATTGCTGAAATTGCAATCAATATATTAAATGGAAATAATAAAATAACACCAGCACAAAAAGCAAAATTAAAAAAACATAAAAAACAATTAAGATTCCTAGCCTGTGCAAAGAAGAGTATAAAAGCCAAACGAAAAATTTTAGTTCAACATGGTGGATTTTTACCAACTTTAATAAGAACTATATTATGTAGTGTAATAGGAAAATTGCTCAGTAAGACATAATGCAGCGAATGATTGTTATCTCACCAGAAATATTTTCAAAATTTAGGAAATTATTTCAAGATGATAAAAATTTGGATATATTAGATCAAAAAATGAAAAAAGTTTTATATGATAAAAAATTAAAACCATTGCAAAAATGGTACTTATACCGTCAAAACCTCCTCAAATATGGAATTAACAAAAGACAAGCAAAAAGATTACCAGACAAGGCTAATAATCTTACATTTGATACAGTACTCAAACAAAATTCTTTTCTAAACGAAATGCATATACAGAAACTGAATTTCCTAAATACAAATCAACATCAACACAGACCAATTTTGTACCTTTAGTTACTGATGATGTATGACACTAAAAAAGAACATTCAGATATGGATATCGATTTAACCCATTACGATTTGGATGATGAAAATTCATTTAAAAAATTAGCTCGAACTGAAATGTTGAAAGATGAAAAATTAGTGAAAAAACCATCTCTAAGCTCTGATTATAGAATGTTTGAAACACCGAGTGGTGATGTAATTATCGTTGCTGTACCATCTCCTGAAAAGAAGAAGACACTAAGATCGGCCGGCAGTACAATATCCTCAACTATACTCTCACAGTTTCCTGAAACAAAAAAACGAAAACTAAAACCTTTACTAAGAAGTCCAAAACTAAGAACTTCATCAACACCGGAATGGACAACATATAAATAGTGCAACATTTTATGTTTTAGAAGAATTTAACAAAGATGGATAGTCAAGATGACTTCTATGTAACATTGTTTAGCAATGATAATCTAAAACTATTTCCAGACAACACTTTAGCTTCATTCGAAAATAAATTACCTTAAGAACTCAAAATTGGAAAGTTGGTCTTTCAGAAATATGTCTGAACGATTTCCTACAAACAGAAGAATTTAACACAGAGCAATGTGCTTTTATCAATATTGGGCAATATATTGTTTACATAAGAAACATTGAAAAACCTCTTGAAAAAATCAAAGTAACCAAATCTATAGGTTACACATATTATTCATATAACGATTCGGAATTACATTTGGATGATTGGAAATTTAATTTTTTACCAACGCTTATTAAAAATATAACTCCTAATCCGAGATTTACTCGCAACCAAGTTTTCAAAGAATTTTTTAATGAAGTTTTGACATATATCTCTACTCCTAAAAATTATGATGATGTAACATTTAAAAAAGTGTCAGAATCTAACCGACGTGATTTAATACGAATATCGCAGACATTTGATGAAGATAGTTTCTATATAAAAGTTAATCACAGTTATAATATCAAAACATTATTAACTGAATTATTTCAACAAAAAAAAATATAAAAAATTTCAAAATAAAATTATCTGAACTATTCAAATTAGCTGTTGCTAATAATAAAGATGAATTGAATGGAATGGTGATGATTTATTCAGATATAGTTGAATCATCTGTTTTTGGAAGTAGCAAAGTGCGTGCATTGAGAGCTATCAACATAGAAAATTGTAGAATACCTACAAATATTGAATTTGAAAATGTCCATTACATACCTATAGAAAAAAATTGTTTTGAAACGATAGCGATTAAAATTTGCAATCAATACGGTGATGGAATAAATTTTGTTTCCAGTTACTATCCAACAAAAATTGTATTACATTTTAAAAAGCATTGATTGCTCCTCAATTGAAACAATATAAATACTACTACTCAAATATGATATCCTGTCAAACATCGAAAGAGCTTACGTGAGATATTATTCCTCTCAAGTAGATGGAGGAATCAACGATATTGGGCCTTTATTACAATTTTATCCAGCTATACAAAAAGGTCGTGGTTTTGGAAATATATTGGGAAGTTTAATTCGTTACTTAAAACCCGTTTTTACATCAGGTTGGGACTTAATTAAAAAAGAGGCTGTCAACACAGGTAAAAATATTTTTAATGATATATCATCTGGTGCAAACATAAAAGAAGCTGTAATTGATCGAAGCAAAGGCAGCATAAAAAATTTACGAAAATAAGTAGTTCACCAACTGCATTCGATGTATGGTGGAAAACAAAGAGCTATAAAAAGACGAAGAACTATAAAAAGACGAGCAATTTCTAGAAAGAAACATTTGAAGTCGAAAAAACGACGAAAAAAGCATATTAAAACCTCTGATATATTCAATTAAAAAATGGAATGTATGAAATCTGAACTTGACCTTTTTGCATCATTACCCGTACAAACAAGTATCTTGCGTTCAGAAGAGGTAGCATACAATCCTTTAGCTTCTTTAGAGGCATCACCGTCAACTATTGAATTTGTTTCACTTGGAAATGGAGACACATATCGGGATTTATCCTCAACCTACATCAAATTTAAAGTTCAAATATTAAAAAAAGATGGATCAGTTTGGAGTGCAAACGATAAAATAGGAACCGGAAATGAAGCAAGGGCAGCTCCGCAACCGAGTGTTGTAAATAATTTATTACACTCTTTAATTAAACAATGTAATGTAACTCTAAATGGAAAAAATATCACTCCTTCAGACTCCTTATACCATTATAAAGCATACTTAACTACTTTACTAAATTATGGTACAGATTCCAGTCAAACACATCTGGAAGCATCTGGTTAGGAATTGGGTAAACCAAATGTAAATGATTTTAACAATTCTGGTTCTAAATCAAGACAAAAATCATACAATAATTCTGCAATAGTAGAATTAAGGGAAAAATTACATGTAGATTACTTCAATACTTCTAAATTACTTTTAAATAATGTTGACATTCGAATTGCTTTAGCATTAGAGAAACAAGATTTTTTTATTTTCTTTAACGATGCCGATGAAAGCTATTTAAAAATTTTGGAAGCTGCGTTATACATGAAACATTTAACAATTAATCCTAGCATATTGATAGCACATAATACTGTATTGGAAAAGGCTAACGCGAAATATTTTTATACAAGAAGTGAAATCAAAACATTTACAATTCTAGCTAACACTTCCAACATATCATTGGATAATATATTTATAGGGCAAATACCAAAAGCTCTAGTATTTTGTATGGTTAATAATGAAAATTTCAATGGTAAAAGATCAAAAAATCCATACCATTTCGATCATCAAAATCTCACAAAATTTCAATTATATGTGAATGAAGTGCCTACACCAAACTCTGCAATTGAAACAAATTTTACATTGAATAATCTTTGCAATTCTCGTGCATATTTAACATTATTTAGCGGAACAGGTATACATCATTCTGATAGAGGACATCAAATTTCAAAAGAACTATTTTGAAAAGGTTATAAAATACTGGCTTTTGATTTATCAGCAGTCGGCTCGGGAACAGATACATGTCAAAGTTTATTAAATTAAATTAAACCAGGGAGTAGTAAAGATTGAAGCAAGACTGAGTTCTCCATTAACTTCAACATTAACATGTATTGTGTTTGCAGAATTTGATGCTAATATAGAAATTGATAAAAATCGTAACGTTTACGTAAACATATAAAAAGGAAGTTCAGGCGACCCTTTCACCTCACTTAAAAATGGCATGTGCTATAGTAGATTTATCGTTCTGTACGGATGATAACAATACAATATTTGTAAAAAATCTTGTTGTGGTTGGAATAAAAGAAAAATGTAAAACTATTTCAAAATAATTAAAGTATAAATTCCCAACCAGAGATTTAAAAAGAACAGAAACCAAGAATTTTTCTTTTGGGCATATGGACAACAACAAAACAACTAATAATTTAATAAATTTATTGGAAAAATTCGATATAGTGTTGACAAATGGAAAACTAAAAGTTGAATTTTTAACAGCATACATAAATGGAAATACTCAACTAATTGATATTTCTCATTTACATAACAATAATGAATACACTTCAGATAGAGAAAGTGTTGAAATGTAATAGTGCAACCAGAAAACTATTTAAAGGTGTTTTTGCTGTTGATCAAATACCGAAAAATATTTCAAAACCTGGTATTTTAGTAATAAATACCGACACTTCTGCTAAAAAAGGAATACATTGGCTAGCAATTTTTGTATCAGTTCAAGACTGTGTAGAATATTTTGATTCATTTGGAAATCCACCATTCCACAGTGAGATTGTGAAATTTCTACAAAATCAATCAAAATGTTTTATTTTCAACAATAAACGTTTACAAAGTGACTTTACATCAGTCTGTGGCCAATATTGTTGTGTATATTTATGGATGTGATGTAACTGGAAGAGCATGAAACATTTTATTAATTTATTCAATACATCATCCCCACTTAAAAACGATAAAAAAATACAAAGAATGTTTCGAAGAATTTTTTAAAAAAAAAGAAAATGAAACTGAGAAAATTATTTCGAACTAATATAAATATAACTTTTTTAAATATATATTCCATCAGTTTAAAAAAAAATAAAATGGAGTCAACATCAAATATCGAAACATTTGAAAAACAAAGCAAAGGCAACAGCAGTAGCAGCAGCAGCAACAGCAACGAATCACAAGAAAATCTCTTATTAAGTTACATTTATTATTTGGATAAAAAACAAACAAAAAAAATACAAATTGGATTTAATGTTGAAAATTTCATTGCTACAATAATTTTTCAACGTAATCGTAAAGTTATTAGCGAAATGAATTATTTGGAGTGGTATGCATTTTATCAAGATTTTACAAGCAACCAACTCCATAAATTAAATTCAAATAAATTTCCACTAAAATTTAATTATGCTGGAGGAACAATTAAAACACTTACATTGGAACTAGATGAGTATACCCGATTTTGTCTTATGTTAGACTTTATTCAAGCAGTGATGTCATATAACAATGGAGCCGAATTGAATGTACGAGAATATGTATTAAAATATTTTGAGAGATGTATTGCAAAGAATAAGTTTAAACTGGAACAAGAAGATTTCTATATTCCTATGAATTTGCATATAGCTCAATGCAACTATTCTCGGCTCTTTTATGAAATACCATTATTTATGTCTGAAAAAATATATTGGTCAACAACAAATAAAACAAATATTTTTTAAAACCAATTTTTATTGTTATCTTTTATTAAAAACATATATAAATTCATACAATTTTTTACAGCACATCTTCGCAAATTTTCCGTATTTTGATGGTGGGGACAAATGGTGATGAAATTCCTTAGTTTTTGTAGAGGTGGAATTTTATTATCTAAATTGATAACTTCTACTATTGAATTTGAAAAAAACCTATCTAAAAATTGTTTTTTTTTAAGACCTTTTACATAAATGATATCAAATGATGTTAAATGTTTCTCTAAGATATTTTTTAATTGTAGATATTCTATAAAACCATCATTCCAGTCCAACATATTAATTTTCTTTTTGTTATATTCATTTTGTTGTTTAGCATCAAAATTTAATTCTTCAAATGAATATGGTGCTTTAAACATAAATAGCATTGGTACAAGAGAACCATCAGATATCATAGAAAATTCTTTTAAAAAATATTGTCTATTATTTCCAATAACAAATTGTAAATAAACTATAGCCCTCCTGCTGCTGCTGTTGTTTTTGTTGCTGTTCATTTTTTATTCTTTACTACTCGTATATATTAAAATAAACCAATAGTGTAATAGCAAACAATAGTAGCAGCAGCATTAGCATTTTAATTATACTTTTGATTTCGGTAACCATCTGGTAGGGGGGATACCTAAAGATTGTTATTATTTTATTTTATTTTTTTTAATGTTTATTTGTTGTAAATCAACGCTAAAGTCTAGCAACAGTTGACCCGGAGACATGGCAATGACGTCCGTCGCAGCCCTTAGCCCCTCCGGGCGCTCGGGCACTCGGGCGCTGGATCCCAAGAGCCGGGAACGATGTTAGAGCCAGTCTTCCGGAAGTCTGTTACCGGAACCGGTTCTCCGGAAGTCCGTTACCGGAACCGGTTTTCCGGAAGTCCGTTGCCAGAATCAGTCCTTCGAAAGTCCGTTGCCAGAATCGGTCTTCCAGAAGTCTGTTTCTAGAACCGGTCCTCTAAAAGTCTGTTGCCGGAGCCGGTCTTCCAGAAGTCTGATGTCGGAGCCGGTCTTCCGGAAGTCCGTTGTCGGAGCCGGTCCTGCTGAAATAAGACATTAATTCTTATGGGTAGTAATAGGGGGTAAATGAAAAAAAAAAAAAAACAAAATTACTAATATATATATATTTTTATTTTAATAATTTTTCTTGAGAATTTATATCTACAGCAGGAATAAGATCAAACACCGCCATATTCCATCTGTCCTTGTCACGTCCCGTAAATTTAAAATAAAAATAAGTACTATTTAATTCAGTCAATTGTGACTAAGTTGTTACGTTTTTGGAGAATCGCTCTGGCATGCAAAATATAGTGATTTCCTTGCTCAATGGGTCTTGCACTTCACACAGTACCACTGTTTGTCCTCTTTTCGTATCTAAAAATCTCCAAGATACCACCTCATACATTTTATCAAAAAATCAATGTTTCGGTATGGTTCATTTTCACCCTTCCCCAACGAAATTAAGTTTTCAATAAAAGCCTGCAAAATTATATATATATATGTATATGTAAATAGATATGCAAAATATAATATGTATATATGTAAGTAGATATAGAAAATAATATAGAATTAATTTAAGAATAAAAAAAAAAAAAAAAATCTTACCATTTTTATATTTGTTTTTTTTTTTTTGTAGTTTTTTTCAATATGAACTGATTTTGTTTTTGAAATAAGTTAATTAACATCAGTCTATATACATTTGTAAAATATTATAGAAGAAGGAGAAAATCATGCCTCCCTACCTACTATATGTTTTTAACATGATATAATATCATTAAATTTTTTATTTTTTTTTTCTTGTATCCAATATCAATTTATTTGTAATTATAATGAACACACATCTAACCACCAAATATTACACATTAAATATTTATGAATTTATTATGCAATACCTGTTGTAACTTTTTCAATGTATAATTGTTATTAAAATAAAATATAAAATGTAATGTAATGTAAAAAAAAAAAAACATTGATTTGACTATTTACACATTGTTGCACATTCATTTGACTCATTAAACATATGTGTGTTATTAACATACTTAAAACTTTTAACACATAAACACACACACACATGTCCCAGACAACACATTTTTTATTTAGTAAATTTTTTTTCTAATATGATGCAACATTGGTTAGTATATATTTATTATTATTATTCTATAATTTAACAGAGTATTTCTATACTAAATAAAGCATAAATTATGTATTTGTCAAGTTGTTGTTGTTTCATTAATTTATATTGACACATAAACACACACACACACATGTCCCAGACAACACATTTTTTATTTAGTAAATTTTTTTCTAATATGATGCAACATTGGTTAGTACATATTTATTATTTTATAATTTAACAGAGTATTTCTATACTAAATAAAGCATAAATTATGTATTTGTCAAGTTGTTGTTGTTTCATTAATTTATATTGATTATTGATTTTGTGGTTAGAAAACGTAACTACCTAAAAAAAAAAAAACCTGCAACTTTGTTACATTCATTAGATATTATTTACACAAATTAATTTTGTAAATATACATATGGAAGTTAGATATACATTTTTTTTTTTTTTGTTTAATTTTACAGGTTTTAAATATTTTTTTTTTTTATTGAAAATTAAATATTCCTTTCACTTTTTTATATAGTGTTATGATAAAATAATATAAAAAATTTTGTGTATATCTTAAATACTTTGACATCTATTATGAAAAGTGCAAGTGCAATTTTCCACATCATGACTTTCTTGGTATATAGTTTCAATTTTGTAATAATTTGATTAATATGCAACATTGTAGTAATTCATTAGAAAAACTCAATATTCCTTTTATGTTCTGATATGTTATATATATATATACATTCAAATTATGCAATCAAGTTAGTTTCGGTTTATCTATATAGAATTAGAAAAATTTGTATATATATACAATTAACTTCTTCAGTTTACGTGTTAAATCACTAAATTTAAGACTAAGTTAAAGTCATTTATAGACTAAATTAATATTGTTTTAATATAAGAAAAGGACACTAACAAAAAAAAATAAAAAATAAAAATAAGTTCAAAAAACAAAAGAATTAAATTGCAATGTGATAAATGTGAAAAAGTGTTCACAAGATCTGACAATTTAAAAAGACATAAATGTGAAACACAATTAAAACATAATTGTGAAATATGTAAAAAATCATTTAATAGAAATGATAATTTATTAAGACATAAAAAGAGACATCAAAAAAATTTGGAAAATGTAAAATTTTGCAGTAAGTACAAATCAACCGTTACTACCACTTTGTGGAACTACCACATCCGAACAAATAAACATAAAAGTAATGCAGCAGAAGTAATTAAATCTAATGTTAGACATATTGATGAATGTTTTCAAAATAGAATAGAAACGTTTATTAGAGATAATGATGATGAAAGCATACTAAACCCATCAAACTTTCTGGAAAAGGCTCAGACCGATATAATTGAATTATTGATGCAATCATTAAAAAAGCACAACGCTATAAAAGTAAATCTTGAGCTTTTTGGTGAATATATAAAGCCAACAGAAGAAGAGTTTGAAAATATATTAATCAAATTTTTCAAACTCAAATGTTTAGTATTACACAAGCAAATGATCTTTATGATTTTTTTTCAAAAGGCTAAAGAACTTATTCAACAACAAGCAGAAGACTTCCAAGAAAAAGACAATGGTTGGGCGTTAATCAGGATTTTACATATTGAAATAAATATCAATAAATTTGAACCTATGCGTGTGTCTAGTTATATTAAACTACCGAAAAGCATAGAAGACAAAAAAGCATGCGTTAATATTCAAAATAAAGACAACTTCTGTTTCAAGTGGTGTTTAGTATCAGCTTTACAAACTTGCATTCAAAATGCTGAACGAACATCTTCATATAAACTTAATAATATTTCTCTACCCATAGTCGAGCTAGAGTTTGGTGATGTACAACAGCTTAATTTTAGCACTATGCAATTTCCAGCTAAATTGAACGAGTTAAATTTATTTGAAGAACTAAATAATGAAATAAGTATTAATTTGTTTGGACTGGAAGTTATTAATAAAAAATATGAGGATGTAGGACCATTCTATTTAACAAAATCAGAAAAAAATACCATGTAAATTTATTGCTATTGGAAAAGGATGATAAATTTCATTTTGTTTATATTAAAAATTTATCAGGGTTAATAAGTAGTTCTGTAACAAAACATATACATGAAATTTATATTTGTAATATGTGTTTGCAACATTTTCATACATTACAACAGCGTGATTTACATAAAATTGAGTGCAATAAAGTCGTTACAAAACTTCCATCTATTAAGAAAAATATACTCGAGTTTAAAAATTATCAACAACAATTAGAAACACCTTTTGTTATTTATGCCGATGCTGAGAGTATTTTACAACCTATTGCAACATGCAGTTCTAATCCAATGATGTCTTCAACAACAAATATTCATCAACATGTTCCAGTAGCTTTCTCCTACTACATTAAATGCTCTTTTGATGATAATCAAAGCTGTTACAAAGAGTTTGTTGGAGCTAACTGTGCTAAGGAATTTGTCATATTTTTACCAAAAACATGTAGTGAATTATATAAAAATATATTTATAATGCCAAAGCCAATGAATCTATTAACACTTGATGAGCAGCTTCAACAATTAATTCAGGAAAATTGTCACATATGTGGTAAGCATTTAGCTTTTAATGATAGAATTAGAAACTATTGTCACTTTACTGGTAATTATAGAGGACCCGCTCATTCTAAATGTAATTTATTATATAGGCGGGCAAATTTTTTTCCTATATTTTTTCATAATTTTTCCGGTTATGATTGCCATCTTTTATTTAAAGAACTAAACGAAGTGAATGGACATATTGGTATCATTCCTTTGAATAAAGAACGTTATATTTCATTATCTAAAAAAATTACAATAAATAAAAATCATTCATTTTATTTACGTTTTCTCGATAGCTTTAGATTTATGGCTTCTAGCCTTGATTCTTTATGTAAAAATTTAAATGAAAACGATTTGTTTCATATAAAAAAAGAATTCAATAATAATGAAAAAATTAAACTTATGACTCGAAAGGGAGTTTTTCCCTATGAGTATTTAAATTCCATTGAACGACTTGACGAAAGAAGTTTACCTTCACAAGAAGCTTTTACAAATCATATGACAAACACATCATGTTCTGATGAAGACTACCTTCATGCCATTAATGTATGCAATACGTTTAATTGTCAAAACTTATGGGCCTATTTAAAACTTTACCTTAAAACAGATGTGCTTATTTTGACTGATGTTTTTGAAAACTTTCGAAAAATATGTTACAAAATCTATTCTTTAGATCCTGCAAGTTTTTATACTACCCCAGGTTTGTCATGGGCAGCTATGTTAAAATACACAGATATTAAATTACAATTATTAACTGATATTGATATGTATAATTTCTTTAAAAAAGGGATACGTGGTGGAATTAGTCAGTGCTCACTTAGACATTCAGTAATTCAAATAATAAATTCATGGGAGAATCTTATAAAAGAAACGAACCTTCCAAATACATAGTATATGAAGACGCTAACAATTTATATGGATGGGCAATGATCCAATATTTACCACATAAAGATTTTCAGTGGGTTGACGTTACTGAAAATATTGATGTGCTTTCAGTTGCCGATGATTCGGAAACTGGTTACGTTTTAGAAGTGGATTTAGATTACCCACAACAATTACATGATTTGCATAATGATTTTCCTTTTTGTGCTGAAAACAAAGTTCCACCAACAGGTAAAATTCCCAAACTCTTAGTTGACTTAACAAACAAACACAAATACATAATCCATTATCGAAATTTAAAACAGTGTCTTCGAAATGGTTTAATTCTTAAGAAAATTTATAGAGTGCTAAAATTCACACAAAGCAATTGGTTAAAAAAATATATTGATTTAAATAACTCACATAGGTCAGTTGCTAAAAATGCTTTCGAAAAAGATTATTTTAAATTAATGAATAATGCCGTTTTCGGTAAAACCATGGAAAATGTAGATAAAAGAAAAATGTTAAAATAGCTACCTCTTGGGAAAGTCAAGGAAGACATTTAGGTGCACAAGCATTAATAGCAAAACCAAATTATCATAGCCACTTTGGATTCACTGACAACTTGATAGCCGTTCAGCTTAATCATACAAATGTATATTATGATATACCTATATATTTAGGATTTACAGTACTAGAACAATATAAAATACTTATGTATGATTTTCATTATGATTA
The DNA here is from genome assembly GCA_947095535.1 of Poecilobothrus nobilitatus. Lineage (NCBI taxonomy): Eukaryota > Metazoa > Arthropoda > Insecta > Diptera > Dolichopodidae > Poecilobothrus > Poecilobothrus nobilitatus. The sequence continues at coordinate 147,191,236 of OX352772.1, forward strand.
CATTAAACCTAAATATGGCAGTAAAGTTTTTTTAAATTACACAGACACTGACTGTTTTATTTACACTATACAGACAGAAGATTTTTACGCTGACATATACAGTGATATACCACAACGTTTTGACACATCCGATTATCCATCTGACAATTTATTTAATTTCCCTCTATTGAATAAAAAAGTTCTTGGTCTTTTTAAAGATGAATTTAATGAAAAAATGTTTCTGAATTTATAGGATTAAAATCTAAAATGTATTTTCTTCAAACACATGAAAATAAAACTGTTAAAAAAACCAAAGGAATAAAAAAAATATATTGTCAATAGTTTAACGTTAGATAACTATAAAAATTGTTTGTTAAAAAATGGAGTTTGTTTAAGAGAAATGAAAATATTTAGATCACATTTACATACAATTTATACACAGAATTTAAATAAAGTAGCTTTAAGTTCATTAGATAATAAAAGATATGTAATCGCAGATAAAATAAACACATATGCTTGGGGGCATTATGCCATTGAGCAATAATTGTAAAAAAAAAAAAAAATCAAGTTTTTGTTAGTTTTGTTTTAATAAAAAAAAAATATAATTTAAAGATGAATAAAAAGAAAAAAAATATATTATTTAAACCAACAGGAACAAACTTGTTTTTTATTATTACAAAAAAAAATCGAATCTTAAGCGTGTTCAATAATTTTTAGCTTAGCGAAGTTTTTAAGCTATTGAAAACTTTAAATAAAACCAGAGACAAAAAAAAAACGTTTCTTAAATATAAAAATATATAAATTGACAGTAAAAGTTTAGATAAAATTCAAATTTATCTGATTATTTATATTTTAATTTAACTATAAAACTTCTCAAAGTTTATAATATTTCATTATATTTCAACCGTTAAACTCAAAACTTTTATTATTTATTTTATAAATAATATATTTATTATAACAAAACATTTCATTTAAAATTATTTTGTACACATTTCTTTATGTAGCTGTTCAAATCAAACTTTTTTTTCAAGTAAATATTAAAGTTTAAACTTTAATAATAATGAATTTTGAAAACTTTTCATATCTTTACCTTACTAAGTTTTTTGCTTAAGGTTAGGAGGACTCAAATTGTTATAATAGAATGTAAATTTGATTTTGGGTAAATATGTTTAAACTTTAATAATAATTTTGTATATAAATCAAACTTTAAAAACTTTTCATATCTTCACCCTACTAATTTTTTGCATAAGGTTAGAATAACTCAAATTGTTATAATAGAATGTAAATTTAACGTTTGGTAAATATGTTTAAACTTTAATAATAATTTTGTATTTAAACCAAACTTTGAAATTTTTAAACAAAACTTTAAAAACTTTTCATATTTTTATCCTAATTTAAAATATTCAGCACTACGGCTTAAGCTTTTTAAATTGCAAATTAAAACATAACTGATGTAGTAACTACAAAGTTAAATTTAGAATAATTAATAAACTTTAATAATAATAAACTTTAAAAACTTTTAAACTAAACTTTGAAAACTTTTCATATCATCATCCTACTAATATTTTTGCATAAGGTTAGGAGAACTCAAATTGTTATAATAGAATGTAAATTTGATTTTTGGTAAATATGTTTAAACCGTAATAATAATTTTGCATTTAAATCAAACTTATAAATTTTTAAACCAAACTTTTAAAACTTTTCATATTTTTATCCTAATTTAAAATATTCAGCACTTTTTAAATTTAAAATATCAAAGACACAATCCTTTTTACTAATTTTGCATACTTTTTGGACGAGTGCATGCAAATAATTTTTTTTGCTTACTTTTAGGAGGACTAAAAGCTTTAAAAAAGCTCCTCCTGCACCAGAACCGGCATATCAATACTACTTACGTGGATATACCCGGTTAAGTCAGTAACAGCTCTGGAAACTGTGCAAAAATTAGAGCTGGAATATTCAACTTTTGGGAATCCAAGAAGAATTATCTCGGACAAAGGTACAACTTTTACGTCCAAAGAATTTCAGGAATACTGAGAGGTAAACAACATTGAACAAATCACGCCCACGACAGATGTTCCCTGCGGTAATGGACAAGCGGAAAGACAAAATAAAACCACAATTGAAATATTACGAAAGATGTCAGTGGAAGAACCAACAAAATGGTACAAAAATGTACCACTAGTCCAGAAATACATTAACTCAAACAAAAACAGAAGCATTGGGAGAACACCATTCAAGGTTATGTTTGGAACTGTTATGAAAAATAAATTCGATTTTGAACTAAACAAGCAAATGGCAGCACTGTTCGTCGAAGCTTATGTTGAAGAAAAAATGAAATACGTAAAGAAATACGAGAAAATAATCTGAAAATCCAGCAAGAAAATGTCAAAACTTACAATAAGTTTAGAAAAGTGGCAAGAAAATATAAAGTGCATGACTTGGTAGCCGTACAAAAACACAATTTGGAAATGGTCTGAAGCTATACCCGAAGTTTCTTGCACCATATATATGTTGAAGGAAAAAACGAAATACGTAAAGCAATACGAGGAAATATTCTGAAAATCCGGCAAGAAAATGTCAAAACTTACAATAAGTTTAGAAAAGTGACAAGAAAATATAAAGTGCGTGACTTGGTAGCCGTACAAAAAACACAATTTGGAAATGGTCTGAAGCTATACCCGAAGTTTCTAGCACCATATGAGGCGATAAAAATAAGGCAACACGATCGAGGCGATGTGACAAAGGTTGGAAATCACGACGGGCCTAACACCACTTCCACTGAAGCCGATTTTATGAAGACATGGGTTACTGATGAATCAGATAATGACAGCAACACGTTTTCGTACTCGTCTGGGTCAGATGATGAGAAGGATGGCCGAATGTAGAAACGGATAAATTGTTTCCTAAAAATATAACAATAATTGCCAATTAGTAACAAATAAGCACAAAACATTACCTGACGCAGCCAAGTTATTCAGTAGTCCATCCGTCCAGTAATCCATCTCATGGCTCTTCTTCATAATCATTGTTTAATGGGTCTTCTTCTTATCATTGTTTATATTGTTTATTTTTTATTTTTGCCTTGTTAAGTAAACATTTGTTTACCTTTTAATTATTCTAATTGTTCAAATTTTGAATTGTTAAAACCATCAGTTTTGACAAATAAGACCATTGTACTTATTTTAATTCTGTACTTTTTATATTCGAATGCAGCTAATAGCTATGTTCTCTATTTCAAGCCTATGTTTTAATTTTATATTTTGAATTGCATTTACTAAATTTTTTTTTAGTATAAAGTAAAGGCGTAAAATTGTATTAAACGCACTCAATAAGTCAATAAGTAAAGTGAATATGAAAAAAGGAAGAAAAGAAAAAAATATTTATAAAGTCTGAAAAGGAATATTTTGGACAAAACTAAAAAAAAAGAATTTATATATTTTTTGTTTAAATTAAACAAAGAAAGGGTTTAATATTAGAATTTAAACTTTATTTTAATTTTTTTTTAACAATAATAATTGGTTGCAATATTTTTTTTCTCTTAAAATAAATAGAGTTTTATTATTTATTTTTTTTCTTAATCTATTGGTTGTGTTGAGACAACCTTACATGGTGTCAGAAGTAAACTACATAATAACATTTGTTTTTATATTCGCTGGATTTAAAAAACACAAAAGTTATTTTTTTTAATTAAAACATACTGATTGATTGGAAACACATTAATATAACTAACGATTAAGGAGCTAAAAGCGTTATTAAAAGAAAATAATTTAGTAACAAAATACACCTTAAAAATAGATCTTGTTACTAGATTACTGGAGTTTTATAGGGCAAAAGAGTATAATAGCGGCAGCATCTCCCAGTTGATTAATTCGATTGAAATTAGCAGCAGCAACAGCAGTAGTGACAGTGATAGTGATCAATCAGTGATTAGGGTCAAGATTGAAATTAGGAGAATACCAGAACCAATCAATTTCGTATTCAAAGATGTCGAAGATTCGCTGGAAAAATTTAATGGTAAAATGGGTCAAAACTATAAACCATGGATGAAAGATTTTGAAGAGATAGCAGAAGTATGTGGTTGGAACGACATCCAAAAGTATTTATACGCCAGAAGATTGTTGCAAGGTGCTGCAAAATTAGCGGTAGAGGCTAATACAGGAATTGCTTCTTTTATGAAACTAAAAACGTTATTGCAGATTGAGTTCACAAAAAAGCCGTCCTGTATTGAAATACATATGATACTAGAAAAAAGAAGAATGAAGCCGTCAGAAAGCCATCTAGAGTACCTGTATGAAATGAAAAGTATAGCAAAGAAGGGTAGTATGGATGAAAAGTCATTAATCACCTACATTATCAATGGTTTTGACGATAGCGTAAATAACAAAACAGTGTTATATGAAGCGAAGTCATTAAGTGAGTTAAAAAAAATTTTCAATCTACAAAAACATAAAATATGCTCAAATGCTAAGCCAGAATCAGACAACACATAAATCTGATTTCAAATTCCGTTTAAACTTTACTACCGGTAATCAACAGAAGACCACGTGCAAAAATTGTGGAGCTCTGTCAATTTTGGACGACAATTGCCCTAATAAAGAAAAGGGAAAAAGGTGTTTCAGTTGCAATCAATTTGGCCTCATTTCTCCACAATGCCTAATTAGGCCAGCAAGCACAAGCAAAAATGCAAGAAGAATCAAATACGAAAACAAAATTCCAGTCATAACAGAAAACAAGTAAATGTAACAGTAAGTTGATGCAACCGACTTATTAACACCCTACGCCTGAATAATTCGAATTAAATTAAAAATCCATAAGTTTTTTTGGCACCTGCTTGAACTTCTTACCTTTTCTGTCTTATTCAACTCGAATTTCAGGAACGTGAAAGAGGTATCCTCTTGGGATATGTTTGACACCTATGTAAAAAATTTTAAGTTTCTATCTTTATTAATTTCGAAGATTATTAGTCCTTGGGAGGTGTGTGTCAAGTACCCGAATTGCCACTCCAATTCATCGAATCCATTTCAGGAACATAAAGAAAACATGCCAGAACACCATTGTACTAAATTTAAAGGTTCTACTTTTGTTGGTTTTGGAGATATGCTCGTTGCTCTTGTGCTCGTCCGGAAGTTTCCAAAATACGAACCCATGGTTCAAATTCCTTCAAATGTCAGTTTCCAATTTTACAGAAAAGGAAACATAACAGAACAACTTTGTACTAAAAATAAAAGTTCTATCTTTGTTGGTTGTGGAGATATACTCGTTTGCTCTGGGGCTCTTCTGGAAGCTTCCAAGATTTGAACCTATGGACCAAATCCTCAGAAATTTCAGAGACCTTAATTAAACATGAAAGAACACCATTCCGCCTAATTTAAAGGTTATATCTTTGTTGCTTTTGGAGATAATATCATTTGCTCTGAGGGTCGTTCGGAAGCTTGCAAAATCCGAACCCAAGGACCAAATTCTCTCAAATTTCAGAGACCTAAATAAAACATGAAAGAACACCATTCTGCCAAATTTAAAAGTTATAACTTTGTTGTTTTTGGAGATAATCTCATTTGCCGGGCTCGTTCGGAAGCTTCCAAAATCCAAACCCATGGACCATATCCTCTTAAATTTTAGAAACATAAATCAAACGGGAAGGAACAATATTGTAAAAAATTTAAATCTTCTATCTTTGTTGGTTTTGGAGATAATCTCGTTTGCTCTGGCGCTCGTTCGGAAGCTTCCAAAATGAGAATACATGGTTCAAATTCTTTCAAATATCAGTTTCCAATTTTATAGAAAAGGAAACATAACAGCACATTCTTGTACTAAAAATAAAGGGTCTATCTTTGTTGGTTGTGCAGATATACTGGTTTGCTTTGGAGCTCGTTCGGAAGCTTCCAAGATAAGAACCCATGAACCAAATCCTCTCAAATTTCAGAAACTTAAATAAAATATGAAAGAACACCACTCTGCGAAATTTAAAGGTTATATCTTAGTTGGTTTTGGAGATAATCTCGTTTGCTCTAGGGCTCGTTCGGAAGCTTCAAAAATCCAAACCCATGGACCAAATTCTCTTAAATTTCAGAGACATAAATCGAACAGGAAGGAACATCATTGTACAAAATTTAGAGGTTCTATCTTTGTTGATTTTGGAGATAATCTCGTTTGCTCTGGGGCTCGTTCGGAAGCTTCCAAAATCCGAACCCATGGACCAAATCCTCTCAAATTTTAGAGACTTAAATAAAACATGAAAGAACACCACTCTGTCAAATTTGAAGGTTATATCTTTATTGGTTTTGGAGATAATCTCATTTGCTCTGGTGCTCGTTCGGAAGCTTCCAAAATCCAAACCGATGGACCAAATCCTCTTACATTTCAGAGATTAAAATCGAATGGGAAGGAACATCATTATACAAAATTTAAAGATTCTATCTTTGTTGGTTTTGGAGATAATCTCGTTTGCTCCGAAATCCTACGGAAGCTTCCAGAATCCGAACCCATGGCCCGATTTTGTCCAGATTCGAAGTTATCCTTCCTTTCGTAATTAGTAACCTACTATATAAATTTCATCAAGATAGCTTTATTAGTTTTTGAGTTATCGTGCGAACGGACGGTCATCACTAAATCGAATCAGGAGGTGAGACTGATTCAGAATACATATATATGTCTATATCTAATTCGCTTCCTTTTGGTGGTCACAAACACCATACCAAAGTTAATATACCCTATACTTTAGGTGTAACGCATTCGTTGACAATGGTAGCGATGTGTCACTTATGCAGCACACGGTGCAGCAGTTAATTGGTGTACAACTAAGCAGTAATAAACAGACTACATTGAAAGGGTTTGGGAACAATACTTGTTTAACATTGGGTGCATGTACGGTAAAGGTGAAGATTAAGTCAACAATCAATGAAGTACAATTTGAAGTTCTTCCTGACCACTACATGTCAGATAATATTATTTTGGGCCAACATTTTTTGGAAAAAGTAATATTAGTCATTGACAAAGGAAGAGTAATCATAAAAGAGTGCGAAGTGATCATAAAAACAAGCGAAGAATGGAAAGAAAATGAAATCTTACAAATAAATATAGAAGCCCTACAAAAAGATAATAAGGAATTCAATATTAATTCAAAAAACTCAGTATGAACAAAAATTGTACTCGATTTGGTCAACGCATACGAACCAAACAAAATGGTCAACTCAAGTGTGCAAATGAAGATAGTCCTGCAAGATGAAGTCGCCATCTACCAAAGAGCAAAGAAACTAGCTTGACCGAGCGCGAACTAGCTTGTGAAAAATCAAATAGAAGAATGGTTGGCAGATGGAGTCATAGATGCATTTCGGATTTTGCTTCACCAATAGTTTAGTTAAGAAAAAAGATGGATCAAGAAGATTGTGCGTGGACTACCGGAAATTAAACGTCAAGATTATCAAAGATAGGTACCCATTACCTATTGTAGAAGACATTTTGGAGCGATTCTATGGTGCAAAAGTGTTCACAACGTTGGACTTAAAAAATGGATTCTTTCACGTTGATGTACATCAAGAAAGTAAAAAATACACATCGTTCATAAGACCAGATGGTCAGTACCAGTTTAGAAAAGCCTCATTTGGTCTATGATATTCACCAGCAGTTTTTCAAAGGTTTGTAAACACAGTTTTTCATAAATTAATTCACTAAGGCCAAATCACCATATATATTGATGATTTGATAATTCCAACAACTACAGAAGAGCAAAATTTAGAAATTTAAAAAAAGAACTAGGAAAAGAGAACGGCATAATCTTTAAGTGGCAAAAATGTATATTTCTGGCGTTATCAATTAAGTTTTTGGGTCATATAATTAAAAGTCGATCTATCAAACCATCGGATGAAGAGATACAAGCGGTCAAATTTTTCCCAAAACCTAAGTCAATAAAAAACGTCCAAAGTTTTTTATGCCTAACAGGATACTTCAGGAAATTCGTAAAGAATTATTCGACAATTGCGAAACTACTATCCGACATGCTAAAAAAGGATACAAAATTTTACTTTGGAGAACGTGAAGCTGCAGCATTCGAAACACTAAAACAAATTTTATGTAATGAACCGGTAAAGCTTTTCAACCCCAACTTGGAAACTGAATTACACACAGCCACGAGTTTTGAAGGCTATGGTGGCATATTGATGCAAAAACATCAAGGTAATTTTCACCCGGTTTTCTATATAAGTTTTAAGGCAACACCAGCTCAGAAGAATTATACAAGCTATGAGTGCGAAGTAGTAGAAATTGTGAAATGTTTAGAAAAGTTACGGTTTATCTACTAGGTATGAAGTTCAAGATATACACAGACTGCAAAACTTTGCAAGCCACCATGAATAGAAAAGAGATAATAACGACAGTTTCAAGATGGGCCATCATGTTACAAGATTTTGATTGCACTGTAGTACACCGATCTGGATCTACTATGAAACACGCGGATGCTTTAAGCGGACAACCAGTGGAGTTAAGAGTTGAAAATGGGATACTAAAATAGAAGCATCTCAAGTAAGTGACAAGTTTTGCAATCTAATTATTACAATTTTAAAAGAACGCGATTACGAAAATTTTAAACTGAGATACAGCATTCTATATAAGTTTGTAAATGGTTCATACTTATTGGTCGTACCAAAAACTCCAGCTAAGGAACTAATTGGCCAAGTTCACAACAAAGGTCAAAGGAATAAAAAACAAGTACCTGCAATTCTTAGCCAAGATTATTTCATTCAACATTTAAATGCCAAAGTGAACAATTTTGTGAACAACTGTATTCCATGCATCCTAGCTGGAAGAAAAACCGGCAAAAAGGAGGGCCTTCTAAATCAAATTGATAAGGGTTACGCTCCACTGGATACGTATCATGTTGACCACGTTGGCCCATTAACGTCCACTGCAAAGAATTACAAATATTTGCTCATAGTAGTAGACGCGTTCACAAAATGTACGTGGATATAGCCGGTTAAGTCAGTAACAGCCCTGGAAACTGTGCAAAAATTAGAGCTGGAGTCTTCATCTTTTGGGAATCCAAGAAGAATTATCTCGGACAGAGGTACAACTTGTACGTCCAAAGAATTTCAGGAATACTGAGAGGTAAACAACATTGAACAAGTCACGATCACGACAGATGTTCCCTGTGGTAATGGACAAGCGGAAAGACAAAATAAAACCACAATTGAAATATTACGAAAGATGTCAGTGGAAGAACCAACAAAATGGTACAAACATGTACCACTAGTCCAGAAATACATTAACCCAAACAAAAACAGAAGCATTGGGAGAACACCATTCGAGGTTATGGTTGAAACTGTTATGAAAAAAAAATTCGATTTTGAACTAAACAAGCAAATGGCAGCACTGTTCGTCGAAGCTTATGTTGAAGAAAGAAACGAAATACGTAAAGAAATACGAGAAAATATTCTGAAAATCCGGCAAGAAAATGTCAAAACTTACAATAAGTTTAGAAAAGTGGCAAGAAATTATAAAGTGCATGACTTGGTAGCCGTACAAAAAACACAATTTGGAAATGGTCTGAAGCTATACCCGAAGTTTCTAGCACCATATGAGGCGATAAAAATAAGGCAACACGATCGAGGCGATATGACAAAGGTTGGACGTCACGACGGACCTAACACCACTTCCACTGATGCCGATTTTACGAAGCCATGTGTCACTGATGAATCAGATAATAACAGCAGCACGTTTTCGTACTCGTCTGGGTCAGACGATGAGCAGGATGGCCGAATGTAGAAACGGATAAATTGTTTCCTAAAAATATAACAATAATTGCCAATTAGTAACAAATAAGCACAAAACATTACCTGACGCAGCCAAGTTATCCAGTAGTCCATCCGTCTAGTAATCCATCTCATGGCTCTTCTTCATAATCATTTTTTAATGGGTCTTCTTCTTATCATTCTTTATATTGTTTATTTTTTATTTTTGCCTTGTTAAGTAAACATTTGTTTACCTTTTAATTATTCTAATTGTTCAAATTTTGAATTATCAAAACCATCAGTTTTGACAAATAAGACCATTGTACTTTTTTTAGTTCTGCACTTTTTATATTGGAATGCAGCTAATAGCTATGTTCTCTATTTCAAGCCTATGTTTTAATTTTATATTTTGAATTGCATTTACTAAATTTTTTTTTAGTATAAAATAGAGGCGCAAAATTGTATTAAATAAGTCAATAAGTAAAGGAGTTGTATATGAAGAAAGGAAGAAAAAAAAAAATATTTATAAAGTCTGAAAAGGAATAATTTGGAGAAAACTAAAAAAAAAAGAATTTATTTATTTTTTGTTTAAATTAGGGTTTAATATTAGAATTTAAACTTTATTTTAATTTTTTTTTAACAATAATAAATGGTTGTTTTCAATATTTTTTTTCTCTTGAAATAAATAGAGTTTTATTATTTTTTCTTAATCTATTGGTTGTGTTGAGACAACCATACATATATATATATATATATATATATATATATATATATATATATATATATAGTTTTTTAGTAGTGTTGAATATAATATTAATTTTAAGGAAAATAAATAAAGAAAATGTTGAACTTATTTATTTATTTAATATTATTGCATATTATAAATAAATATACAATAATTTTTTGGCCGGTTGACTTAAAGGCATGTGGACCATGTTGAACTTTTTTTTAGATTACATTAATATTAAATATTGTAGAATAATTTTTTATTTTTAATTAAAGTTTTATTTGTTTAAATTGGAACAGTTGAATAATGTAATATTGAATTCTTTTATTTTTTCATTTAAAATAAAACAACTATCATTAAATATATACCATTTTATTATTAATATAAAATACAAATTGTGTTTAATTTGTTTTGGTTCAACATACATTTAGCTTTACATATTATATACCTACTTTTTTTCTAATTTTATTGCTACAACCAAACAAAAGCCAAGGTACAACGAGTAGTATATATGTATGTATATTTAGCTATACATATATATTTTTTTGCAAAGTGGAATTTTTATTATACGAGTAGAATAAAATATTAAGTAACGCTTCTAGGTTACTTATTTATTAATACTATCAAACATATAAGTACTTAATATGAAATTATTATTATAATTTAATTTATAGGTTCTGTAATAGTAAAATGAAGTATCAAAAAATATATGTATTTGTATTCAAAACTTAGCGAATGTCATAATGCGTACTGTTTGGAAGAAAAAAATCGAGATAGAATCGAGGTTTTGTTTTTACATTATTTATCATATTTAGAAATTTTATCTATACTGTTTAGGTACATTATAACTATATATATATTTTATTTTTCTATAATAGAACATATACAACACAACACTTTAAAGTAAATAGGTTTAATCGAGGTAGAAAATTTGCATACAAATTTATGACAAAAGGAGGAAAGGAAAGGTTCATATATATTTCTCCAAAATTTAAAATTTACATTTTTAGAGAATATTAAGTAAGTTATTTATTTTTATTTTTTTTTTGCTTTTCCAGTAAGCTCTATAATGGATTTTCTAATAAGCCGAAATTCATTAAATTTTCTCCATTTTTATATATACGGTCTTATAATTCCATTCAGTCTATTTTCTCTAATTTGTTTCTTTTGATGGAAATCGAACATTAAATACTGAAGTAGGTATTTTTGAGCACCATGGAGGTTATACCACCTGAATCGGCTGACTTATTTGTATCAAGATTTTCGTCTCGCGTCCTAAAGTAAATTTTACCGAAGGAGCAGCCAAGTTCTGGAACTAAGGCTGGGTTTTGAGTTTACTGTTGCAGTGTTATCAACAAGTGGTGGAAAAGAAGACCCTCTAACGTTTTCTTTTAGACTTTTGGCAAATGTCGAAAAAGATTTATTATTCTTTGGCATGTGGAGGGATTTTACGTTTTAACTGTTGGTTGAACAAGAATTTTTGCTTGTTGATAACTCTCTTGCATTTCTTTCTAACAACTATATAGTTGCTGCCAGCTCCGACCTGTTGTTTTAGTGCAGTTCAAAAGTCTCCTCTTTTCTAAAAATAGCTTCCTTGCAAATGCGATTAAACTAAGATTTGGACCTCGTCTTAACAGTTTTCATTAAATGAGAAATGAATAACCTCATACTAAGTAAAATAGTTTCACTATTCGCAGCAAAGTTAATATTTGGGCTTCCCGGAAACTAGTATTAACCAAACACTGGTCGAAAATACCCAGGGGGTAACCATCTGAAACCACATACTTTTCAGGATGTGTGGTGAGAAACAGATCCAAAAAGTGACGGTGCGGGATCCTAGTGAGATTTTTAACAAGTTGAGAAAGGTGGAACAGTGAAGAGAATAGTTCAACTTGTTTCCCAATTGAGTTTTGAATCGGAGAAGTGTTGCTAGAAAAATGAACCTAGTCCCTTTTATGAATGTTAAAATCTCCCAGAACAATTTCAGTTTTTGGAGATGCGTCCAAAATTCAATGATCTGGTTCTACAGATTTTCAATTTTCATATCTGTTTCTTATTCATTTGAGTTGGGCGATCTGTATAGGAAACAGAAATGTATGACATGCTTTTCAACGAGAATTTTGACCCAAATATAGTGAAAAGTTGGGCTAGAACATTTATATTTTTGAATTATGTTGAAAGCTATGTCATTTTTAATATAGACTCCGATACCTCTTTTGGATACGAAGTGTGGAATAAGTGAGTAGCCAGGAACATTAAAGTTATTATTGTGGCTACTGACTTTTATAAATCTTAATAAAAATTAAAATCAAAAGTAAAAGTGTACGATTCAAATAACCCGGGCTTGACAACACTATAAAATAAATTATTATTAATATAAATGTTTTTGCATGTAGCTGCTTTCGATAAGTGTTTATGATAAGATGATTTAACTGGCCTTATTGAAAGTAGTTATATGCAAAAACTCACTAAAAGCAAAACTTACAACAAGAAATTAATTAAATTACGGTAATATATCCATGGTGGTATTAAAAATTGAGCTAATTGAGAGTCAAAGAAGAATACCAGCATCCATACGAATGGAAGGGAGGGATAGTTTATTATATTTATAATTGTTATTTATTTATTGCTAGTTATTTTATTTACCACAAGTTGATTTTACGATGAAGTAAAAAAAAAATGTAAGGTAGTGTAAAAAATTATAATTCAAATATTCAGAAAAATGAAAATTACATTTAAAATAGTTCAAAATAGAAATCAAATTGTAGTCAGTTTTTTTTCTATATTTGTTGTTAATAGTGTAAAAAAAAGAAAAAGGTTAATGTGTAAAAAAAATTTATATGTAAAAAATTATATGTTGTGCAATGCCTCTATATACAAGGCCTCAGAGAGCAGCTTTCAAATTGGGTCTTATTTATGTACATGTCTTATGGGAGTTTTTTTTTAAATCGAAGGATCTTATTTGTGTGCAGGAATATTTTAAATATTAAATATATTTTAAAATATATATAATATTAGCTACCTTCTCCGAAAATTACATTAAAAAATATTAATATTTCCATTCACAATTTTCAATTTATTTAAAAAATTTAATCAGAATTCGACACAGCCTCCACGTTGTAAACATTGATAGTAGACTGGTGAAGAGAATTAAAGAAATTTTATTTTTTATCTGTTTTAATTTTGTTTCACATAGGTTAATAGCTACAATGATTTCACAAGCTTCCAAAGCTTTTAAAATCTTTATATAATGCTAACTTGAATTGTGAAATAAATGAATGAAGTTAAATAATAAAGGTATAAACAGAATAATGTCGACAACGGGCGACAGTGACAGAATTCCGCTGCTTAAACAGAATAATATCGGAGACAGCAGTGGCGGAATCAGCTGTTAATGACAAAACTTTTTTTATACAACGATGGTGGGTAAGAGAAATTAATGAAACTTTTGAAGAATAAGGATTTTTTAACAAAGGCTTTTTGCAAATGAAAGAAAAAGATGAATAAAGTATTTTCAAATTAACCAGAATGAATGTGTCTTATTTAATTTACTTCTGTCTTTTTTTAAATATAAATATAAATAAAAATATAAATAATTTATCACAATTTTACTTCCTATATTAGCTTCTCTAATCTCTTCCATTTTGTTAAACAATAAAATGTAATTTAATTTCTAAATGTCATTATGTCCCAACAAACAAAAAATAGTTTTCATCGAATAAAAATCTATTGCCCTTTTTTCCGACGGCGGCAAAAATAGAAATTAGAATTATTTTGTCGCCAATTACTTAATAATAATAATAAGAATAAAAATAATAACAATAATAACAATAATAATAACAACAATAAAAATAAAAATAATAACAATAATAATATTAATAATAATAAAAATAATAACAATAATAATAAAAATAAAAATAATAACAATAATAATAATAATAATATTAATAATAATAAAAATAATAATAAAAATAAAAATAATGAAAAGAAAATGAAGATAAATAATAATAATAATATAATAATACAATTATTAATGACAATAATAATAATGATAATAATAACAATAAAAACAATGTGGATTATAATAATAACAATAATAATAACAATATTAATAACAAAAAAAATAATAATAATAATAATTAATAGGTAGTTGCGTAATGTCCAGTTGTCCAGCGCCTATATAAATGTTAGCATTTCTCTTTCTTTGGTGGCGTAATTTTCAATTTTTGAAATGCTTGAATCTTTGTTCGGTCTGGTTTGATACCTTAACTTGTTATGATATATACGAGAAATTAGACTTCTTCCTTCAGAAATTCTGTTTTATCAAGATTGACTTTTAGGATTGCTGTTTGTTATTTATTGAATACCTTTTCAATATTTTGAAGATGTTCTTCCTCGTTTTTACCACCAAAGTTGATCACGTCGTCGATGTATATGTAGCATATCTTTGCGATATATTCTTTGAGTACATCGTCGATCATGCGTTGGAAAATCGCGGGCGCGTTCTTCAGTCCAAAAAGTAATATCAAAAATTCGTATTTTCTTTTAGTATGGAATATACAATTTTTGGAATGTCTAATGATATCATCCTTATCTGGTGAAATCCAGAAGTTAAATCGATGGTGATGTAAAACTTTGAGTTTCCCAAACTAGCTACTATTGATGTTAAATCCAGAATAACGGAGGTATCCGAAACTGTAACTGTATTTAAGCTTCTGAAGTCGATTACAAGTTGATGTTTTTTTAAACCTGAAGCATCCCTTTTCTTTTATACAATCCATATGGGTGACTTATATGAACTTTTTGAAGGGCTTATTATTCCAACTTGAAGCATTTGATGTATTTGTTTTTCTACTTCCGCTTTCATGTGGACAGGTTATTATGCATGAACTTTACTGTAGATAGGTGTATCACTTGTAATTTTAATTTCAGCTTCTACAGATGTGTCGATGGTTTCTTGATTGTTGATTGAACCGAAAAGCTCAATGTATTGATTTATTAACCCTTTTAACTTAGTTCTTGTGTTTTCATCCAAGTTTTCCTCGAATTTCGATGCTATTGACTTGGAGAGATGGGTTCTCTTTTAATGGCATTTTTTTTTCAGGAGCTATTGTAAGCGTGTGGTTTTTTCGGCGGATTACTGCTTGAAGTTCTTTGAGTATGTCGTCGCCGATTATCCCATAGAAACCTATTAAACCAGGTAGTATAAAGAATTCTGTCTTTAGGTTGTTCAAAGAATTTTTACCACTATTTTCTTTGTTACTTAATTTTGAATATTTTGTTTGTTTGTATTGCGTTTGGTAACTATCAAGAATTTAAGAATTTCGTCGCTTTTTGTAATATATTCTATGTAGGGTATGCTATTATTGAGGCTTGGTTCGTAAAATTTATTTGCTGCTCATCATATTCCTTTTCTTCTTCTTGGCCATCGTAATTTTGGATGCAATCTTAGTAACTCTCATCGTATTTTTACAAATCAGTTGTTTCGAGATTGAAAATTCTTTGTTGATTTGGTTGCATATTTGGTCTATAATTGGTATTATTTCGAGCTCTCGATAATTCACTTTTTGACGGATCAACCTCCATCGATAAATTTTTTTGTTTGTGCCGGTTTTCCAGAGAAATTATTTCGAATTGATTGATATGTCCTTTGGTTTGGCTGTTGATTGTATTGGACGTAATTACTTCGATTTTGTGGGTATGTGTTTTGTTTGGTTTGCTGATACGTATTTTGAATATTTCTCTGTGGTGGTTGAATTTGGAATGGTTTCTTCTTTTTAATTTGATTCGTTTGTTGTGCCATGGTGTTGGAATTTTGACTGTGGATTGAGATATTACAGCAATTAGAATTTTCGATTTCCAGATAATAAGAGTTCGCTTCGGGTGGTTTTGCCAATTGAATTGAAAATTTACAAAAGGGTAACTTTTTACCACAGAAGCTCACTGAGGTGATTTGGTTACGATCCATTAACCCGTTTCGGCACCAGGGCTCAATAAAAATTTTTAATTTCTTTGTTGTCGCACTTAAACGGTTTTACCAATTGAGTTGAAAATTTACAAAAGTGATGGTCTTTATAACAAAAGCTTTCTGCGTTGATTTGGTTACCATACATTAACTCATCAGGCTTCAGGCCATGAAATTCTCATTTTTTGTTGTTGTGCATAAACGATTTGACCAATTGAAAATTTGCACAAGTATTGCACTTTAGCACACAAACTTATTCAATAAATTTTGTTGTGATACATTAACACATTTCGACACGATAGACTGTCAAAAAAAAATTTTGTTTCTAATTTCTGTCTAATTTGGCAGGATAAATTTATGGTTCTAAATTAAGCCTGTGACAAAATGTTTGTTGACCTTTGTTAAACCATTTCCGCACGAGCACTTATTAATAATATTTTGCCTAATTTTGTGTATTGTTATTATTATTAAAAAGATATTTCCAACACTCTTTACTTTTATCTATACTGTTTCTAATATTCCATAAAAACCTTTCAATGCAAATTTCTAATATAGAACAGTAATTAAAGTAACCTTATTAAGTATCTGAAGAATACTGTGTTTAAGTCTTAACAACATAACATTTTCGGCCGTTGTTAAAAAACAGAAACAATCTCCTACATTAGACAATCATCATGTCATCATTCAGAAATGCATTACTTACATGTGGCCTTTACATGTGGTCTACCTATATAAGATGCATGTGTATAGCATGTTTTCTATAAAACATCATTGAAATATGTACATATAGTATGTATAATATCCGTATATTTAAAAATACTATAAACTTTATCAATTAAATTAGAAAACATATTCACATTTCTGTACATCATTTAATCAAAAATGAGTACATACATATTTAAAGAACAGAAAACTTTACATTCTTATCCATATACAATTTTTACACATATTTGTAGCCAATCAATTTGGAAACATAATTAGAAAAACTAAACGTAAAAAAATTCTGGTCGATTTATAAAGGTAAAAAACAATCATGTATCTTTTATATTGAAAATATGTTAAACAGAAATGTACGCATTTAAAAAGAAGTTTTTTCAAAATTTGAAGAGCTGTCGGTGCTGTAGGATCTCCAACGGTAACGGTACATAAAAAATTTGTTCTACAACATTACTCTTTTAAGAGACCTATGCATAGTTAATATTTCATTGCTCTTTATTAAACAGTATATAAGTTTTAACAGATGGAGAGACAGAGCGAACTTAATAAAAAATTTTTCAAAATGTGCTTAAGAGTATAATTCACCAAAACATGAAGTGACATTACTTTCGGAAAAAAATGTATTGGATTATGGTCTTTTATAATTGAAATGCAGTTTTATGTTTCGGTAGTAATGTATATATTATGAAAACTCACTTGGCCGTAATTGTGTACTCAATAGATTATTGATTCCTTTAAAAATTTTTTATAGAAGAATTGTCTCTAATTCTTGGCTCTGTTTATTCAATTTAACTAAATCTAATAAAAAATAGAATATAAACTACCAGTATCTGTAAATGCATAGTAATAAGTTAACTGTATTAATTAAATTATATTTACGCAGAAATAAAAATTAATAATTTTTATTTTATAAAGTCAACAAAATACTCCGGGCAACGCCGGGTACTCTGCTAGTATGTATATATTTTTTATTTTACAAGTTTTTGTTTAAAACAAACAAAAAAAAGAAATTCAATTAAGTTATGTTATTTTATTATTATAATAATTTATTTTTTTTTTCTTTCTAAAAAAAAAATGATTTTTTAATTTAAAAAAAAAACTATTAAATTAAATTAAAAACAAAAACAAAGCTGTACACGTATTTTTAATCACATATACAAGTGTTACGTTTTTTATTTAATTAAAACAATTTCTTTTGGTGTGGTCTTAAGACTGATTTTTATTTTATATGTTGACTTATTTATATTAAAAATTTTAGGATTACTTAAAGGTAACATTTCTTAATATAAAAACAATAATATTACTTAATACTAATTACGAAATGTTTAGCGAATATTAATTTATATTTATTTAAAATTTATAAATGAAAAATTAATTAACAGAAATGCCTGTTATTCTTTGACTAAAATACTTTATTTATAAAAGATGAATGAGCTAATAATTAATATTTAGGTTAACATTATTATAATCTTAACATTATATAACATTAACATTTACAATATGTTCATATATGTAACACACTCGATGCGTATTATATGTAAACTGGCTAAAGTTAATGATATAAAGAAGAGTTGCGCTTTTGACTGCTATGGATGGAGTTGCATATTCTATTGCTTCTAGTATGTTTGAATAAGGTACATTTTCTGCTTCTATTATAAGACGTTGGACTTCACTTTTATTGAGTAGATTAGTGTTTACTATATTTGCTTTTGCTAGTTAAACTGCTTGACAATTTCTTTCACTTCCTCTTTGATGATACTTATTTTATTAAAGATTGATTGTTGAATTTCTATGCTAGAATCATCGTTCAATTGTCGTGCGATCTCGTTATATTCATTTAATAATTTTTCGGTGGTATTAATCAAAATATGATTAATTTCGTATTGTTTGTTATTATTTTCAATTAGGTCATTGTGGTGTTTTAGCAATGTGTTCCAATCATCAGCGTCTGGGTTGCGATCCATTTCCAGGCGCTACCTAACCAGTTTATGGAACGTTTTCACCTTATTTTTTCTGTGAGTTTCTTGATGAGTTCGTCAACTTTCTGGCATTGGTATAAAAGCTCTAAATAAAATTTACTCATTGAGGTGTTCAATATCGGTTGTTGTTCTTGTGAGAATTTCATTATAAATGTTGAGATCTATTTCGTGAATTAATTTGCAGTTTCGGTTCAGAATATGTCATAAGCCTTGCTTTATTGTAATTATTGGTGATTTGAATTCGTAAATTTTTAGGGCTCTTGTTGGACCCATAGTAGAAAGCTAAAAATAGACAAATTCGTAACTAGTTAGCAGAATTTTTTAAGTGAGCTTTATGAATCCGTCTTCCAGATTTTGTTGTAATTGTAACTCTATTGTTTCTTGCTATAACTTATTTTTTGCAGAGTGATTTCCCTTTTATTTGTTTAATTTGGGCGAACACGGTTTTGCGTGTTTCGTAATTTCTTGGTTCTTTTTTTTTGATTTTTTCTCTTTCTAATTTCTTTTCTTGATTTTTCTTGATTTTTCCTTTTAAATCTTCATTGATTTTCTGCTTAAAGTTGATTAAATTTTGGTAGTTCTTAAATAATCCTTTACAATTGAACTTGTGAAGCTCGCTCCATTATACATTGCGATTAGTTGCGGTGTTGTAAAATAATGCACAATTTTGACTAATTTTTGTCTGATATGTAGTACTGATTTGCTTTTGATTTTGAAGAATTTTAAGAATTTGGTAAATTTGTCTATGCAAGTTATGAAGTTTTCCTTTTTTATTTCCATTATACCTATGTGGATAATTTCAGATGAGCATTTCGGTATTGGTGTTTCCATAAAATGTGGTTTGTTCGGATAACGATCGTACTTATATATGTTACAGATGTCACAATTAGCAGTATAGTTTTTTTTATTAGGCTTGCCATCTGTGGGAAATAGAAGTTTTCCAAAATTTGTTGCTTTTATATTTGGTCTTTTATGCTCGTCTTTAATGATTTTAAATATAATATGCTCATTGAGAATATCTGTTACAATTCCACTTCCAACTGATCCCATTTCCTATTGATATTATCAATTGGTTTCGAAAAACGTTAATTGGTCCTTCATAATATTGATATACATAAATATTGATGTACTAAAGACATAAATATTGATATACTAAAAGAATCACGGGTCGCGGGAAAAATATTTTTTGTTTATGTCAATGCAAGGACGAATTTGAATAATAGAGTCACCAACTCGTATAACTGAATATAGTAGTACCTGTATTGATCATATTTTCTTAAGGTTTCAAACGCGAAATATTAATATTGAACCAGTAACTTGAAATTTAAATCTAGGTATCACAGATCACAATTGTATTTCATTAAGTATTAATACACTTCTAATGAGCGCTCCGGCAAATCAATAACAAGTTAATAAAAAATTAATTTCATTTTTAAAATATGAAACATGGGAAGATGTATACTCTTAAACCGAACCTTCTTCTTGCTATAATAGTTTAATTTCTAAAATAAACTACAATATCAAAAAAAGCAGTTCATGTGTATTATACTAGAAATCAAAAGTAAAGAAAACATTAAAACCGTTGATGTCAAACGAGCTTATAACCGAAATAAATATGAAAAATAAATTAGGTCTTAAATGTAAAAATGAACCAAATAACATATTTCTACAAAAGAAGTTTAAATCACTATGCAAAGAAATTAAACAAAAAATTAAAATTCTACGTGATAATTATTACACTGACGAACTACATAGGTATAGCGGCAACTCTAAAAAAGAATGGGAATTAGTCAACATCATATTAAAAAAAAAAACATCGGCACAAAAATAAATGAAATAGAAGTAGATGGAGAAGTAATTATAAATAAAAAAGAAATTCCGAATGTATTTAATAACTTTTTTTTTGATTCAGCAAAAAAATTATTTGTTATTACGGTTTCTAAGTGTCATTGTACAATAAATTTAATTAATACTTATAACAATTTTATGCAAGCTAATACGTAGAAATTTGTAGAAATATTACCAGTTGAAGTTTACAATACTATTTTAGGTTTAAACAACAAAAAATCATGTACTTTTGATAAGATAAACATATTTTATTAAAAAAAAAGTAGCTCCATACATAAGTTCGGTTCTTAGCTACATTTTCAATTTATCTTTTTACAAAGGAGTCTTTCCAGCAGCTTTGAAATACGCAGAAGTAATCCCCTTTTATAAAACGGGGTCAAAAAGGTCAATTTCAAATTATAGACTAATTTCGCTCTTACCATGTTTAGGAAAGCTTTTTGAAAAATTAATTAAAAAAAGGTTGATGAATTTTTTGTTAAAAGCAAAATTAGTGCAAAACAATTCGGGTTTCTTAATGAAAAATTTACTGAAGATGCTATCCTAAAATTATGTGCGGAGCTGTATTCAAGCGTAAATAAAAATAATCATACAGCTGCTCTTTTCATTGATATAAAGAAAGCTTTAGATATGATAGATCATAAAATTTTATTAAAAAAATTGGAAAGGGCTGGTTTCAGGGGTTTCACTTTAGCTTCTTACATAAAAAATAGAGTGCAAAGAATTAAAATAGAAAATGACATATTTAGTGATAGTAAAACAATAAATATAGGTGTTCCTCAAGGTTCAATTTTAGGATCTTTATTATTTTTAATTTATATCAATTCAATACTTGCACTACCATTTAAAGGAAATATCACAGGGTTTGCAAACGATTGTGCTATTTCTTATAGTGAAACAAATACAATAACTCTTAAAGAAAGTATTGAATTTGATGTAAAACTACTTGAAAATTGATTCTCTTTACACAAGCTAATTAGTAGTAGTAAAACAAAGTTAATCTTATTTCCAGATCTAAAAATAACTTTTCATGCTGCAAATTGTGAATTATTAGAAGTATGTATGTCCAAATAGTTTATGCCAATCAAATTCGTTACACATTAATAAATCGTGTTCAAAAAATTGTTTTGATATTGAATCGGTTGTAAGTTATAAATATTTGGGAATAGTAATTGATAATAATTTAAGGTGGAAACTTTACATAAATAAGCTTCATAAGTATCTGATACTCTGTATTAGGAATTTTTACTTACTGAAGAACTTTTGCTCAAAAAATTTATTGTTGAAAATTTACTATGCGTTGGTATATTCTAAAGTACAATATGGGATACTAAGTTGGCAGGTACATATTTTAGCACAATTAAGCCAATTCTTTTAGCTCAAAAATGCATTCTTCGAATAATTTATGGTAAAGATAGAAATTTTAGTTGTTGGCCATTATTTCAAATTTCAAAAGTTCTTCCTTTAAGACAGCTTTATGCATATAAATGTTTGATCAAATTTGCTAAGAGAGATAATCCTATAGAAATTAGAACAAACAACTCTTATAATCTTAGAACTAATAATTTGAACTTAGTTAGAGTGCCGTTTAGTTATAAAACACAATATAAAAAATTTTATGGTACCTTAGCGCCAATTTATTTTAATAATTTTTCGTCTGAAATAAAAGAATCTTCTAGTTTAAAAAAATTTTCAAAGCTGGGTAAATCTTGGGTTTAATCTATTGATTATAAAAAATTTGAAAACATAACATAACTTTCAGCACTCTTTTTCATAAAGATTGCAAGTGAGAGTGATTAAGCATTAAGTATCACTTCAATTTCACGTTCGTTTATTCCATGGAAACGATATGTATGAAAAAAGAAGTGTATATTTTTTGTTGTTTAAATGGGTAATAGATTCAGGATTAGTATTAATCTTATTTTTACGATATTATCTTATATTAATTTTACTTACAAAATAGTATATAAAAGAGAAAGCTTGTTCTTCTAAATGCAATGATGTAAAAGGAATTTTGTAAAGTCTATCAGTATTCACGGTCTTTCGGTGGTAAACATAAGACCAGATATTAAGGCGGAGGAAGTTCTATATTATTGTACTGCACTTCTCAGGACTAAAACATGTTGTGCATTAATGGATTTACTTTTGAACGCTATAATTTGAAACTTTCATTAAATAAACCAGGTGAAGTTCCACCTCAATACAAAGTAAGTGAAAATTATAATGCAGTTTCATTTGGTTTTAAAGAAGAACTAACAACAAATGAAATTAATAATTTTAAATGGGTTGTTCTTAATGAAATTTATGACAAAGTAAATCCGGTCAAAATACAGTTTCCAAAATATATTATAGCAAATCTAAAGAATTAGTAGAATTGAAAACATTACGAATTTTAAAGAACGAGTTTCGAAAAAGTACTTTAACTGCGAATATAAATCATTATATGAAAAAACTCTATGTAAACAACTATTAGGATATCTTTGTTGTAGCTGCATAAAATAACTCTAAATAATAAATTGCTTAAGATTTTTAAAGTTCACAATAAAATTAAAAAAAAAAAAAATTAAATTATGCCCCACAAAAATTTAATGTAAAAAAAAATATTGTCATCCGAGCTATACAACACTAGCGATATATACATCCATTCCTGTATAGTATTTAATTTCATTATATATATTTTTTTAATTTTACAATAGGTTAAATATATATGTACCTGTTATAATAATAAGAACCTAATATAAGTTTGTAACTATTATAATAATAAAAATAAAAATAAACAAATAAAATAAATAAAATAATGTGATATGAGATGAGAATTACCGTCTTCCGCACTGGGAGCTGTTGCCATTGTTGAAGTATTTTGGTTGTTTTGATCCATTTCGGATGCTGTATCGGTTGAAGAATCTTCATGTTCTCTTCTTGCACTTGATAACAAATTTGCCTCGAGTTTCAGTTTGGATAGCGCTTCTGCCACTTTAATTGTGTTTCCGGGCTTATATATATATGAGCTCATAGTTGTACTCTTCAATCCGTGATTTCCAACAATTTAATTTGGCGTTGTTATTGCTGTTTCTCAGGGTAAATGTTAATGGTTGATGGTCGGTTAATATTTTAATCTTTTTGTGCCATATAGGTAGTTGCGTAATTTGTCCAGTGCCCATATAATTGCAAGCATTTCTCTCTCGTTGGTGGCGTAATTTTCTTTTATTTTATTAAGGGATCTTGATATGAACGTTATGGGTGTATCTTTGCTCATTTCACTGGACGGCCCCTATTGCTTCATTTGAGGCGTCTGTCGTGAGATTAAAATGTTTATCAAAGTCCGGAAATATAAGAAGTTCAGCTGATGATAATAATTTCTTTAAATTTCGAAAAGCAGTAAACTCATTTTTTTTTAAAACTTATTTTGATCTTTGACTGGTTTGATTTAATTTGAGCATTTTCACCTCTCGTCGAGTTGGCTAGAGGTCTAGCAATTTTTGCGAAATCTCTGATAAATCGCTGTAATAGGATGCTTAGCCTAAGTACAATTTCAGTTTCTTGAGATTTTCGGGAGGAAGAATTTTTGAAATGCTTGAATCTTTGATGGGTCTGGTTTGATACCTTGACTTGTTATGATATATACGAGAAATTAGACTTCTTCCTTCAGAAATTCTCTTTTATCATAAATGACTTTTAAGTTTGCTGTTTGTTATTTTTTGAACACCTTTTCAATATTTGGAAGATGTTCTTTCTCGCTTTTACTACCAAAAATGATCACGTCGTCGATGTATGCATAGCAAATCTTTCCGATATATTCTTTGAGTACATCGTTGATCATGCCTTGGAAGATCGCGGGTGCGTTCTTCAGTCGAAAAGGTAATCTCCAAAATTCGTATTTTCTATTTAGTATGGAACATACAATTTTTGGAATGTCTAATGATATCATCCTTATCTGGTGAAATCCAGAAGCTAAATCGATAGTGATGTAAAACTTTGAGTCTCCCAAACTAGCTACTGTTGGTGTTAAATCCAGAATAACGGAGGTATCCGACACTGTAACTGTATTTAAGCTTCTGAAGTCGATTACAAGTTGATGTTTTTTTAAACCTGAAGCATCCATTTTCTTTTCTACGATCCATATGGGTGACTTATATGAACTTTTTGAAGGGCTTATTATTCCATCTTGAAGCATTTGATGTATTTGTTTTTCTACTTCCGCTCTCATATGGACAGGTTATTATGCATGAACTTTACTGTAGATAGGTGTATCACTTGTAGTTTTAATTTCAGCTTCTACAGATTTGTCGATGCTTTCTTGATTGTTGATTGAACCGAAAAGCTCGATGTATTGATTTATTAACCCTTTTAACTTAGTTCTTGTGTTTTCATCCAAGTTTTCCTCGAATTTCGATGCTGTTGACTAGGAGAGATGGGTTCTCTTTTAATGGTATTTTTGTTTCAGTAGCTATTGTAAGCGTGTGATTTTTTCGGCGGATTACTGCTTGAAGTTCTTTGAGTATGTCGTCGCCGATTATCGCATAGAAACCTATTAAACCAGGTAGTATAAAGAATTCTGTTTCTAGGTTGTTCAAGAATTTTTACCACTATTTTCTTTGTTACTTAATTTTGAATGTTTTGTTTGTTGGTATTGCGTTTGGTAACTATCAAGAATTTAAGAATTTCGTCGTTTTTTGTAATATATTCTATGTAGGGTATGCTATTATTAGGCTTATATATTCTATTAGTAGGGTAGGCTTGGTTCGTAAAATTTATTTGCTGCTCATCATATTCCTTTTCTTTTTCTTGGTCGTCGTAACTTAGGATGCAATATTCGTAACTCTCATCGTATTTTTACAAATCAATTGTTTCGAGATTGAAAAATCTTTGTTGATTTGGTTGCATATTTGGTCTATAATTGGTATTATTTCGAGCTCTCGATAATTCACTTTTTGACGGATCAACCTCCATCGATAAATTTTTTTGTTTGTGCCGGTTTTCCAGAGAAATTATTTCGAATTGATTGATATGTCCTTTGGTTTGGCTGTTGATTGTATTGGACGTAATTACTTCGATTTTGTGGATATGTGTTTTGTTTGGTTTGCTGATACATATTTTGAATATTTCTCTGTGGTGGTTGAATTTGGAATGGTTTCTTCTCTATAATTTGATTCGTTTGTTGTGCCATGGTGTTGGAATTTTGACTGTGGATTGTGATATTACAGCAATTACGATTTTAGATTTCCAGATAATAAAAGTTCGCTTCGGGTGGTTTTGCCAATTGAATTGAAAATTTACAAAAGGGTAGCTCTTTACCGCAGGAGCTCACTGAGGTGATTTGGTTACGATCCATTAACCCGTTTCGGCACCAGGGCTCAATAAAAATTTTTAATTTCTTTGTTGTCGGACTTAAATGGTTTTACCAATTGAGTTGAAAATTTACAAAAGTGTTGGTCTTTATAAAAACAGCTTTCTGTGTTGATTTGATTACGATACATTAACTCATCAGGCTTCAGGCCATGAAATTCTCATTTTTTGTTGTTGTGCTTAAACGATTTGACCAATTGAAAATTTGCACAAGTATTGCACTTTAGCACACAAACTCATTCAATAAATTTTGTTGTGATACATTAAGACATTTCGACATGATAGACTGTCAAAAAAAAAATTTTGTTTCTAATTTCTGTCTAATTTGACAGGATGAATTTATGGTTCTAAATTAAGCCTGTGACAAAATGTTTGTTAACGTTTGTTAACCCTTTTCCGCACGAGCACTTATTAATAATATTTTGCCTAATTTTGTGTATTGTTATTATTATTATTAAAAAGATATTTCCAATAATCTTTACTTTTAGCTATACTGTTTCTAATATTCCATAAAAACCTTTCAATGCAAATTTCTAATATAGAACAATAATTAAAGTAACCTTATTAAGTATCTGAAGAATACTGTGTTTAAGTCTTAACAACATAACATTTTCGGCCGTTGTTAAAAAACAGAAACAATCTCCTACATTAGACAATCATCATGTCATCATTCAGAAATGCATTACTTACATGTGGCCTTTACATGTGGTCTACCTATATAAGATGCATGTGTATAGCATGTTTTCTATAAAACATCATTGAAATATGTACATATAGTATGTATAATATCCGTATATTTAAAAATACTATAAACTTTATCAATTAAATTAGAAAACATATTCACATTTCTGTACATCATTTAATCAAAAATGAGTACATACATATTTAAAGAACAGAAAACTTTACATTCTTATCCATATACAATTTTTACACATATTTGTAGCCAATCAATTTGGAAACATAATTAGAAAAACTAAACGTAAAAAAATTCTGGTCGATTTATAAAGGTAAAAAATAATCATGTATCTTATATATATCTGTATATGTTAAACAGAAATGTACGCATTTAAAAAGAAGTTTTTTCAAAATTTGAAGAGCTGTCGGTGCTGTAGGATCTCCAACGGTAACGGTACATAAAAAAGTTGTTCTACAACATTACTCTTTTAAGAGACCTATGCATAGTTAATATTTCATTGCTCTTTATTAAACAGTATATAAGTTTTAACAGATGGAGGGACAGAGCGAACTTAATAAAAAATTTTTCAAAATGTGCTTAAGAGTATAATTCACCAAAAAATGAAATGACATTACTTTCGGAAAAAAATGTATTGGATTATGGTCTTTTATAATTGAAATGCAGTTTTATGTTTCGGTAGTAATGTATATATTATGAAAACTCACTTCGCCGTAATTGTGTACTCAATAGATTATTGATTCCTTTAAAAAATTTTTGTTGAAGAATTGTCTCTAATTCTTGGCTCTGTTTATTCAATTTAACTAATTCTAATAAAAAATAGAATATAAACTACCAGCATCTGTAAAAACATGGTAATAAGTTAACTGTATTAATTAAATTATATTTAAGCAGAAATAAAAATTAATAATTTTTATTTCATAAAGTCAACAAAATACTCCGAGCAACGCCGGGTACTCTGCTAGTATGTATATATTTTTTATTTTACAAGTTTTTGTTTAAAACAAAAAAAAAAATAAAATTCAATTAGGTTATGTTATTTTATTATTATAATAATTTTTTTTTTTTTTTTCTTTCTAAAAAAAAAAAGACTTTTTAATTTAAAAAAAAAAACTATTAAATTAAATTAAAAACAAAAACAAAGCTGTACACGTATGTTTAATCACATATACAAGTGTTACGTTTTTTATTTAATTAAAACAATTTCTTTTGGTGTGGTCTTAACTGTGGTCTTGACTGATTTTTATTTTATATGTTGACTTATTTATATTAAAAATTTTAGAATTACTTAAAGGTAACATTTCTTAATATAAAAACAATAATATTACTTAATACTAATTACGAAATGTTTAGCGAATATTAATTTATATTTATTTAAAATTTAAAATGAAAAATTAATTAACAGAAATGCCTGTTATTCTTTGACTAAAATACTTTATTTATAAAAGATGAATGAGCTAGTAATTAATATTTAGGTTAACATTATTATAATCTTAACATTATATAACATTAACATTTACAACATGTTCATATATGTAACACACTCGATGCGTGTTATATGTAAATTGGTTAAAGTTAATGATATAAAGAATAGTTGCGCTTTTGATTGCTATGGACGGAGTTGCATATTCTATTGATTCTAATATGTTTGAATAAGGTACATTTTCTGCTTCTATTATAAGACGTTGGACTTCCCTTTTATTAAGTAGATTAGTGTTTACTATATTTGCTTTTGCTAGTTAAACTGCTCTGACAATTTCTTTCACTTCCTTTTTGATGATACTTATTTTATTGAAGATTGATTGTTGAATTTCTATGCTAGAATCATCGTTCAATTGTCGTGCGATCTCGTTATATTCATTTAATAATTTTTCGGTGGTATTAATCAAAATATGATTAATTTCGTATTGTTTGTTATTATTTTCAATTAGGTCATTGTGGTGTTTTAGCAATGTGTTCCAATCATCAACGTCTGGGTTGCGATCCATTTCCAGGCGCTACCTAACCAGTTTATGGAACGTTTTCACCTTATTTTTTCTGTGAGCTTCTTGATGAGTTCGTCAACTTTCTGGCATTGGTATAAAAGTTCTAAATAAACTTTACTCATTGAATATGTCCTAAATATGTCCTAAGCCTTGCTTTATTGTAATTATTGGTGATTTGAATTCGTAAATGTTTAGGGCTCTTGTTGGACCCAAAGTAGAATGCTAAAAATAGATAAATTCGTAACTAGTTAGCAGAATTTTTTAAGTGAGCTTTGTGAATCCGTCTTCCAGATTCTGTTGTAATTGTAACTCTATTGTTTCTTGCTATAACTTATTTTTTGTAGAGTGATTTGTTTTTCCCTTTTATTTGTTTAATTTGGGCGAACACGGTTTTCCGTGTTTCGTAATTTCTTGGTTCTTTTTTTTTGATTTTTTCTCTTTCTAATTTCTTTTCTTGATTTTTTTTGATTTTTCCTTTTAAATCTTCATTGATTTTCTGCTGAAAGTTGATTAAATTTTGGTAATTAATTTGTTGTATTCTTCAAAGAAAAATGTCGGCTTGTTTTTCTGCAGTGACTGAATGAATGCTGTTACTATATCTATCTACTGCTATATAAACAATATTTTCTTCGTGGATAAATTTCTTGTTGCAAGGACCTTGCTATTTCCTCTATAGTTGAATGGACTCTTTCATTTGCTCGGTTTACTTCACTGTTTTGCGTAGGCGTAAAATAAATATCGATGTCAATAGTTCTTAAATAATCCCTTACAATTGAACTTGTGAAGCTCGCTCCCATTATACATTGCGATAAGTTGCGGTGTTGTAAAATAATGCACAATTTTGACTAATTTTTGTCTGATATGTAGTGCTGATTTGCTTTTGATTTTGAAGAATTTTAAGAATTTTGTAAATTTGTCTATGCAAGTTATGAAGTTTTCCTTTTTTATTTCCATTATACCTATGTGGATAATTTCAGATGGGCATTTCGGTATTGGTGTTTCCATAAAATGTGGTTTGCTCGGATGACGATCGTACTTATATATGTTACAGATGTCACAATTAGCAGTATAGTTTTTTTATTAGGCTTGCCATCTGGGGGAAATAGAAGTTTTCCAAAATTTGTTGCTTGTTTTCTTTCCAATTTATATTTGGTCTTTTATGCTCGTCTTTAATGATTTTAAATATATTTTGCTCATTGAGAATATCTGTTACGATTCCACTTCGAGCTGAGCCCACTTCCTATTGATATTATCTATTCGTTTCGAAAAACGTTAATTGGTCCTTCATAATATTGATATACATAAATATTGATATACTAAAGACATAAATATTGATATACTAAAAGAATCACGGGTCGCGGGAAAAATATTTTTTGTTTATGTCAATGCACGGACGAATTTCAATAATAGAGTCACCAACTCGTATAACTGAATATAGTAGTACCTGTATTGATCATATTTTCTTAAGGTTTCAAACGCGAAATATTAATATTGAACCAGTAACTTGAAATTTAAATCTAGGTATCACAGATCACAATTGTATTTCATTAAGTATTAATACACTTACACTTTAAGTATTAATACACTTTGCGCTCCGGCAAAACTATAACAAGTTAACAAAAAATTAATTTAATTTTTAAAATATGAAACATGGGAAGATGCATAAAACCGAACCTTCTTCTTGCTATAATAGTTTCATTTCTCAAATAAACTACCATATCAAAAAAAGCAGTTCATGTGTATTATATTATAAATCAAAAGTAAAGAAAAAATTAAAACCGTTGATGTCAAACGAGCTTATAACCGAAATAAATATGAAAAATAAATTAGGTCTTAAATGTAAAAATGAACCAAATAACATATTTCTACAAAAGAAGTTTAAATCACTATGCAAAGAAATTAAACAAAAAATTAAAATTCTACGTGATAATTATTACACTGACGAACTACATAGGCATAGCGGCAACTCTAAAAAAGAATGGGAATTAGTCAACATCATATTAAAAAAAAAAACATCGGCACAAAAATAAATGAAATAGAAGTAGATGGAGAAGTAATTATAAATAAAAAAGAAATTCCGAATGTATTTAATAACTTTTTTGTTGATTCAGCAAACAAATTATTTGTTATTACGGTTTCTAAGTGTCATTGTACAATAAATTTAATTAATACTTATAACAATTCTATGCAACCTAATACGTAGAAATTTGTAGAAATATTACCAGTTGAAGTTTACAATACTATTTTAGGTTTAAACAACAAAAAATCATGTACTTTTGATAAGATAAACATATTTTATTAAAAAAAGTAGCTCCATACATAAGTTCGG
This sequence comes from Poecilobothrus nobilitatus, assembly GCA_947095535.1. Taxonomy (NCBI): domain Eukaryota; kingdom Metazoa; phylum Arthropoda; class Insecta; order Diptera; family Dolichopodidae; genus Poecilobothrus; species Poecilobothrus nobilitatus. The sequence continues at coordinate 147,222,527 of OX352772.1, forward strand.
TTCTTAGCTACATTTTCAATTTATCTTTTTACAAAGGAGTCTTTCCAGCAGCTTTGAAATACGCAGAAGTAAAATCCTTTTATAAAACGGGGTCAAAAAGGTCAATTTCAAATTATAGACTTTCAAATTCGGTCTTACCATGTTTAGGAAAGCTTTTTGAAAAATTAATTCAAAAAAGATTGATGAGTTTTTTGTAAGCAAAATTTTTCAGTGCAAAACAATTCGGGTTTCTTAATGAAAAATGTACTGAAGATGCTATCCTAAAATTATGTACGGAGCTGTATTCAAGCGTAAATAAAAATAATCATACAGCTGCCCTAGTCATTGATATAAAGAAAGCTTTAGATATAATAGATCATAAAATTTTATTAAAAAAATTGGAAAGGGCTGGTTTCAGGGGTTTCACTTTAGCTTCTTATATAAAAAATAGAGTGCAAAGAATTAAAATGGAAAATGACATATTTAGTGATAGTAAAATAATAAATATAGGTGTTCCTCAAGGCTCAGTTTTAGGATCTTTATTATTTTTAATTTATATAAATTCAATACTTGCATTACCATTTAAAGGAAATATCACAGGGTTTGCAGACGATTGTGCTATTTCTTATAGTGAAACAAATACAATAACTCTTAAAGAAAGTATTGAATTTGATGTAAAACTACTTGAAAATTGATTCTCTTTACCCAAGCTAATTAGTAGTAGTAAAACAAAGTTAATCTTATTTAAATTAAGAAACTCCAATTTTCCAGATCTAAAAATAACTTTTCATGCCGCAAGTTGTGAATTATTAGAAGTATGTATTTCTTACAGTGAAAAACAAATGTAACAATAACTCTTAAATGAAGTATTGTATTTGATGTAAAACTACTTGAAAATTGATTCTCTTTACACAAGCTAATTAGTAGTAGTAAAACAAAGTTAATCTTATTTGAATTAAGAAACACCAATTTTCCAGATCTAAAAATAACTTTTTAAGCCGCAAATTGTGAATTATTAGAAGTATGTATATCCAAATAGTTTATGCCAATCAAATTCGTTACACATTAATAAATCGTGTTCAAAAAATTGTTTTGATATTGAATCGGTTGTAAGTTATAAATATTTGGGAATAGTAATTGATAATAATTTAAGGTGGAAATTTTACATAAATAAGCTTCATAAGTATCTGATACTCTGTATTAGGAATTTTTACTTACTGAAGAACTTTTGCTCAAAAAATTTATTGTTGAAAATTTACTATGCGTTGGTATATTCAAAAAATACAATATGGGATAGTAAGTTGGCAGGTACATATTTTAGCACAATTAAGCTAATTCTTTTAGCTCAAAATGCATTCTTCGAATAATTTATGGTAAAGAAAGAAATTTCAGTTGTTGGCCATTATTTCAAATTTCAAAAGTTCTTCTTTTAAGACAGCTTTATGCATATAAATGTTTGATCAAATTTGCTAAGAGAGATAATCCTATAGAAATTAGAACAAACAACTCTTATAATCTTAGAATTAATAATTTGAACTTAGTTAAAGTGCCGTTTTTTTATAAAACACAATATAAAACATTTTATGATACCTTAGCGCCAATTTATTTTAATAATTTTTCGTCTGAAATAAAAGAATCTTCTAGTTTAAGAAAATTTTCAAAGCTGGGTAAATCTTGGGTTTAATCTATTGATTATAAAAAATTTGAAAACATAACATAACTTTCAGCACTCTTTTTCATAAAGATTGCAAGTGAGAGTGATTAAGCATTAAGTATCACTTCAATTTCACGTTCGTTTATTCCATGGAAACGATATGTATGAAAAAAGAAGTGTATATTTTTTGTTGTTTAAATGGGTAATAGATTCAGGATTAGTATTAATCTTATTTTTACGATATTATCTTATATTAATTTTAGTTACAAAATAGTATATAAAAGAGAAAGCTTGTTCTTCTAAATGCAATGATGTAAAAGGAATTTTGTAAAGTCTATCAGTATTCACGGTCTTTCGGTGGTAAACATAAGACCAGATATTAAGGCGGAGGAAGTTCTATATTATTGTACTGCACTTCTCAGGACTAAAACATGTTGTGCATTAATGGATTTACTTTTGAACGCTATAATTTGAAACTTTCATTAAATAAACCAGGTGAAGTTCCACCTCAATACAAAGTAAGTGAAAATTATAATGCAGTTTCATTTGGTTTTAAAGAAGAACTAACAACAAATGAAATTAATAATTTTAAATGGGTTTATGAAATTTATGACAAAGACAAAGTAAATCCGGTCAAAATACAGTTTCCAAAATATATTATAGCAAATCAAAAGAATTAGTAGAATTGAAAACATTACGAATTTTAAAGAACGAGTTTCGAAAAAGTACTTTAACTGCGAATATAAATCATTATATGAAAAAACTCTATGTAAACAACTGTTACGATATCTTTGTTGTAGCTGCATAAAATAACTCTAAATAATAAATTGCTTCCAGCTAATGGTGTAGTGGTTAAGACACCGGCCTTTCATAAAAAGGTCTCGGGTTCAAGCCCCAGCTGGGTCATATAAATTAATAAAAATAATATAGATTTTTCTTATAATATATAATTAGTAGAATATAATTAAATTAAAAATAAAGTATAATATATCTTATAAATTATAATTAATATCATATTGTAATAGCTATATAATAAAATAATAATAAGACTATAATTTTTGTATAAGATAATAGATGTCGTTGAATTAAAAGAAACGTCTTTCTTGTACAATAGCTACAGCCGAGTAATCAACGGCTTAGTGAAATTAATGATTCACGAAACTGAAGCTTAGTCAAATATGAATAATAAATGACCTATTGAATGCCCTATACTCCTCCCTGGAATGGCAAGGAAAAGAAAAAAAAAAAAAATAAATAAATTAAGATTTTTAAAGTTCACAATAAAATTTAAAAAAAATAAATTATATTATGCCCCACAAAAATTTAGTGTAAAAAAAAATATTGTCATCGGAGCTATACAACACTAGTGATATATACTGTATAGTATTCCATTCCTGTATAGTATTTAATTTCATTATATATATTTTTTTAATTTTACAATAGGTTAAATATATATGTACCTGTTATAATAATAAGAACCTAATATAAGTTTGTAACTATTATAATAATAAAAATAAAAATAAAAAAATAAAATAATGTGATATGAGATCAGAATTATCGTCTTCCGCACTGGGAGCTGTTGCCATTGATGATGTATTTTGGTTGTTTTGATCCATTTCGGATGCTGTATCGGTTGAAACATTTTCATGTTCTCTTCTTGCGCTTGATAAAAAATTTGCCTCGAGTTTCAGTTTGGATAGCGCTTCTGCCACTTTAATTGTATATCCGGGCATATATATATATGAGCTCATAGTTGTACTCTTCAAGCCGTAATTTCCAACAATTTAATTTGGCGTTGTTTTTGCTGTTTCTCAGGGTAAATGTTAATGGTTGATGGTCGGTTAATATTTTAATCTTTTTGCGCCATATAGATAGTTGCGTAATTTGTCCAGTGCCCATATAATTGCAAGCATTTTTCTCTCGTTGGTGGCGTAATTTTCTTTTGTTTTATTAAGGGATCTTGATATGAACGTTATGGGTGTATCTTTGCTCATTTCACTGGACGGCTCCTATTGCTTCATTTGAGGCGTCTGTCGTGAGATTAAAATTGTTTATCAAAGTCCCTAAATATAAGAAGTTCAGTTGATGATAATAATTTCTTTCAATTTCGCAGTAAACTCATTTTATTTAAACCTTATTTTGATCTTCTTTGACTGGTTTGATTTAATTTGAGCATTTTCACCTCTCGTCAAGTTGGTTAGAGGTCTAGAAATTTTTGCGAAATCTCTGATCAATCGCTGTAATAGGATGCTTAGCCTAAGTACAATTTCAGTTTCTTGAGATTTACGGGAGGAAGAATTTTTGAAATGCTTGAATCTTTGATGGGTCTGGTTTGATACCTTGACTTGTTATGATATATCCGGGAAATTAGACTTCTTGCTTCAGAAATTCTCTTTTATCATGATTGACTTTTCAGTTTGCTGTTTGTTATTTTTTGAATACCTTTTCAATATTTGGAAGATGTTCTTTCTCGCTTTTACTACCAAAAATGATCACGTCGTCGATGTATGCGTAGCAAATCTTTCCGTTATATTCTTTGAGTACATCGTTGATCATGCGTTGGAAGATCGCGGGCGCTTTCTTCAGTCCAAAAGGTATTAGTGTGAAAAATGCAGTTTTTGGAATGTCTCTTGATTTCATCCTTTTCTGGTGAAATCCAGAAGTTAAATCGAGTGTGGTATAAATTGAGTTTCCCAAACTAGTTATTGTTGATGCTATATCCGGAATAAGGTTGGTATCCGAAACTGTAACTGTATTTAATCTTTTGAAGTCGATTACAAGTCGATTTTTTTTAAAAAATGAAGCTTCCATTTTCTTTTTTACGATCCATATGGGCGAGTTATATGGACTTTTTGAAGGTCTTATTATTCCATCTTGAAGTATTTGATTTATTTGTTTTTCTACTTCCGCTCTCATGCGGACAGGATATGGATGAACTTTACTGTAAATAGGTTCATTACTTATAGTTATAATTTCAGCTTTTACAGATGTGTCGATGGTTTCTTGATTGATGATTGAACCGAAAAGCTCATTGTATTGATTAGTTAACCCTTATAACTTAGTTCTTGTGCTTTTATCCAAGTGGTTATCGCAAATTTCAATGCTGTTAACTTGGAGAGATAGGTTCTCTTTTAGTGGTATTTATTTTCCAGGAGCTATTGTAAGCGTGTGATTTTTCGGTCGATTACCACTTCGAGTTCTTTGAGTATGTCGTCGCCTATTATCCCATTGAAATTTTTTAAACCAGGTAGTATAAAGAATTCTGAGTTTAGGTATTACCAATGCATTCACAATATTTTACCACTATTTTCTTTGATATTTCTATATCTCTTCCTGCCGACTTAATTTTGAATATTTAGTTTGTTGGTATTGCGTTTGCTAATTCTGTTTTTATAGAATTCTTGTTTGCACCGGTATCTTGCAAGAATTTAAGAATTTCGTCGTTTTTTGTAATACATTCTAAGTAGAGTATGCTACTAGGCTTGATTGAGGCTTGATTGGTAAAATATATTTTCTGCTCATCATATTTCTTTTCTTATTCTTCTTCTTGGTCATCGTACTTTTGGATGTAATCTTCGTAATTCTCATCGTATTTTTCCAAATCAGTTGTTTCGAGATTGAAAATTCTTTTTGGATTTGGTTGCATACCTGGTCTATAATTGGTATTATTTCGGGCTCTCGATAATTCATTTTTTGACGGATCAACCTCCATCGATAAATTTTTTGGTTGTGCCGGTCTTTGAGAGAAATTTTTTCGCATTGGTTGATATGTGCTTTGGTTTGGCTGTTGATTATTGTACGTAATTATTCCGATTTTGTGGGTATGTGTTTTGTTTGGTTTGCTGATACGTATTTTGAATATTTCTCTGTTGTGGTTGCATTTGGAATGGTTTCTTCTTTATAATTTGATTCGTTTGTTGTGCCATTGTGCTGGAATTTTAACTGTGGATTGTGATATTACAGCAATTAGAATTTTAGATTTCCAGATGATAAGAGTTCGCTTCGGGTGGTGTTTGCGGTCTCTGTATCCTTAGCATATTTGAAAGGTTTTCATTGAGGCTTCTGACAAAGACATCTAGTACTCTATCACGATAGGTTTTAGTTAGAGAGGTAGTATAAATATGGGGTTTCTGCGGCAGTCAAAATCATCTGATTAGTTTTTGACAGTTGTTTGTGTTTTGGAAAAAGATTTTTAATAGGATTTGATTAGTTGTTAGTGTTTTGAGAAATGGTTTTCAGTATGTTGTTAGTCGTTATTAGTGAATATGTCGTTATTAGTGAGTGAATGGGAAAAGTAGTAAGATTAATGAGAATGTATGATATGTTATGATATTAGTAGATGTCCTTATTAGTGAGTGAATGGGAAAATGAGTAAGATTAATGGGAATGTTTAATTTGTTCTGATATTAGTAGATGTCGTTAGTAATAAGTGAATAAGATTAACGGGAAGTTAATTTGAACGTCTAATATGTTGTAATGTTGATAGATGTCACAATTTTTGAAGGAATGGTATTAATGGGTATGTAGTAAGAATAATAAAAAAAGGGGTGAACAGTTTAATATGAAAAGGAATAAAAAAGTAGTTTTTAAAAGTTGTTTGTGTCTTGGAAAATGATTTTTAATTGGATTTTTATGAGTTATTTAGTGTATTGGAAAATGATTTTTAATAGGATTTGATTAGTTGTTAGTGTTTTGGGAAATGATTTTCAATGGGTAGTTAACAGGAATTTTTATTTATATTAGTACACATCACAATTTATGAGTATTGTATTAGCGAGGTATACTGATATTTTTGGAATTATTAGGAAATAAATAAAAAATAAAAAAAGGGGTGAAGAGATCAGTTTAATATGAAAAGGAATAAAAAGGTCAATTTAATATGAAAAAGTAGTTTTTAAAGTTGTTTATGTCTTAGAAAATGATTTTAAATAGAATTTTACGAGTTATTTTGTATCTTGGGAGTGATTTTTAATAGGATTTGATTAGTTGTTACTGTCTTGGGAAATTATTTTTATTGGGTAGTTAACAGGAATTTTTATTTATATTAGTAGATATCACAATTTGTTAGGAAATAAATGAAAAATAAAAAAAGGGTGTAAAGATCAGTTTAACATGAAAAGGAATAAAAAAAGTCAGTTTAATATGTGGAAGTAAAAAAAAGGGGTGAAAATAAAAAAGAAAGAAAAGATTAGTTTAATATGAAAAGAATAAGAAAAACCACCCACTCTGGTTAAACTTTAGTATAACTATTTTAAAATATTACCCTCCTACTATAGTTTTAAAACAAAAGACAGTTTTTCTGTAAATTATATATATAAAAATAAAATTTTATCTCCCTACTAGTTTTTAAAACAAAACGACAGTTAAAGGCAAATATTATAAGAAACAAGTAAAAGTAACAGTAAGTCGACTACTCCAATTCATCTCAAATTTTAGAGACATCAACAGGGTAGAACATTCTTATATCAAATTTCAAGTTTATATATTTATTAATTTCGAAGAAATGCTTGTTTGGTCGTAGGAGTTGTGTGGCAGATACCCGAACAACCATTCTAATTCATCTTAAATTTTGGAAAAATCAGGGATTCAGGAAACAACACCCTAGTACCAAACTTGAACTTTCTATCTTTATTAATTTCGAAGATATGCTTGTTCGGTTTTGGGAGTTGTATAGGAGGTACCCGAACGACCATTCCAATTCATCTCAAATTTTAGCAAATCAGGGATTTAGGAAACAGCACCCTCGTATCAAATTTGAAGTTCCTATCTTTATTAATTTCGAAGATATGCTGGTTCGGTTTTAGGAGTTGTATGGGAGGTACCTGAACAGCTCCTCCAATTCATCTCAAATTTTGGACAAATTAAGGATTCAGGAAACAAAACCATAGTACCAAATTTGAAGTTTCTATCTTTATTAGTTTCGAATATATGCTTGTTCGGTTTTGGGATTTGTATAGGAGGTACCCGAACAACCACTCCAATTCATCTCCAATTCTAGAGATATCAGGGATTCAGAAAAACACACCCTCGTACAAAATTTTAAGTTTCTATCTTCATTAATTTCGAAGATATGCGTATTCGTATTCCTTAGTCATTGTTAACCTACAGTATAAATTTCATCAAGATAGAATCATTATTTTTTGAGTTATCGTGCGTACGGACGGACATCGCTAAATCGACTCAGGAGGTGATCCTGATTCAGAATATATATACATGTCTATACCTAACTCGCTTCCTTTTGGTGGTTACAAACACCATACCAAAGTTAATATACCCTATACTTAATGTGTAGGGTATAAAAAGTTCGTTAATTTATAACTTACGAATTAATTAGTTATTATCCTATTTTAAACGATAACATTTCAGTTTTATTGTATTTGAATGATAAATAATTATGATTTAAACTATAATAACTACTATAAATAGTAGAATATTTTCTTAAAAAATTATTAGTCTGAAATCAGAACAGAGCAGGAACCAGTTCACTAGAAGATGAATTTGCAAACAGAAAATTATGAAGCTAGATATATTTTTTTCTACACAAGAAATGGATGAATTGTTTACACAGGAACCAAATAATTTAAAAGAAAGTGTAAACATTTTCTTTAACACGGAGAATACAAGCGGAAATGATACCACCAAGTCAACCAACTATTACTCGTAGAAAAAAACGAAAGCAAGTACATCATAAGCAAGGTAAAGATATGGTAGTGATAACAAAAAAACAAAAATTATTAAATAAATTTAAAGGCATTAGCAACAGTAAACAAAAGAAATTTTTAAAAGTAAAAGAAATGGATGTAGAAATCCCATACATGATCGAGGTCGTAAAACAAATTAAAACTAATTATGGGTTAAAATGGGTTCTTGAAACATCAAAATATATAATTTGGTTGCCTAAGAAATATTCTTTACTTTTCGAAAAAAATTCAGATTTTGTTGAAGAAATTAACAACGAGACGTATTCCGTTACAGCCGACATAAGCGGTAATTTAAATTTATTACTAAATGTAATTTAATTTTTTCAATATTAATAATTAAAATCTAAATCATGTACCAAAAAAAAAAAAAATAAATAAATAAAAATGAAAAGAAAAACATTTGATTCAAAATTAAACATTATTCTTTTTCTTTATCCACGAATAATGGCTACTGTCAAACCCTAACAATTTTACAAATACTTTATTTTCTTTTTTTTTAATACTTTTTCAACTAAATATGCATCAGGATACTTTGCAGGTGATAGTTCTGAATCATAGAATCCGGCAGATATCAAATTACCTTTATAATCAGTTAAAGTATATGTGACGGTATTAGATATATTTTCTTTTCATATTTTGAAAATTTCTGTTTTGACCAGTTTGGTTGGTAACCTTTCTCAAAAGTTTTTTTATATATACTTATTCTAACAAAATCTCCCACTCTATATTTACCCTTGTGGAATATCTTTGGATGATTGTGTACTGTTTTTAATAAAAATTTTTCATTGCTTTTTTTCTTTATAACCTCATTAGGTTTCATTTTGATTGTACGATGTTTTGTTGAATATATACATATGAATGAATGCATATTTATAATCCACAGGTCACCACAGCCCTTAGTAGCACTAGAAAATCAGATATCATTATATTAATGGGTGGGTTCAAAAGTAGGCTCAGATAACAATGGACTTAATAGTGTTATGGGCCACTCACGGTTACCATACAAAGAATGGCAATGGTGAAAGATTCATTGAAATATGCCAAACATTCAACCTCACGATTGGTGGTACACTATTTCCGCTTAAGAACATACACAAATATATACACCAAGTGGTACATACACCAAGTGGTATCGCCAGAAATTAAATCGACCACATATCTGTAAGCAGAAGATGAAGAACCTCGATGACTGATGTAACAAATAGAAGAGGTGCTGACATCAATAGTGATCAAGAATTGCTAACAGGCGACTTCAAGCTAAAAATAATCAGAAACAACAACACCAGCAACACAACGTTTAAACCTTCACAACCTATTAAATACCCAAATTAAGTCAAATATATCCACCACTATCAGAGAAACAATTCATCCAAATGCACACTGGGAAGAAGTTGTTGAGAACATAAGTCAGATCGCAGAACAAACGCTCGGCACTGTCCAACTCGAGAGAAAAAATTGGATCTGTGATGAAACATGAAAAAAAAGGCCTTATTGTGAAACTTCCCAAAAAAGGAGACCTACAAAACTGCAACAACTGGAGGGGTATAACTCTGCTGAACATAATATACAAAATAATCACAACCATACTGAGTCGAAGAATACAATCCGAAATAGAACAAAATAGAAGAGATGAATAAGCAGATTTTCGCCCAGATAGGAGCTACGCAGATCACACCAACACGCTCCGGCTAATCATAGAGCAATCTGTAGAATGGCGATCTCCATTATATCTCTTGTTCATCGATTTTAAGAAGGCTTTCGACACAGTTCATCGTATGGAATGCATTGAGAAAAAAAGAACAATCGATAAACTCATACGAATAATAGAAGCAATGTATGAAGACGCGGAATTAGCCGTGCCACACAACGGCAAAACAAGTAACACATTCACCACAAATGCCGGAGTAAGACAAGGATGTCCACTCTCACCACTATTATTCACCCTTGTAATAGATGAGGTTATGGTAAAAGCAGGCTCTTTCGGAAAGGGAATAAGATGGGATCTCTCACGGAAACTTGAAGATATAGACTATGCGGATGATATATGTCTGCGCATAGATTCTGTGACATTCAACACAAAGCAGAACAGCTACAGCAAGCAGCACGCAAAGTCGGATTAACAATTAGCGCAGATAAAACCAAGGCCATCAGAATAAACAACACCAATACAGACACCATCACGATAGAAAATCATACAATCGAATATGTTGAGCTCCTACCTTGGAAACATACTAACAACAAACGGAGGTACGGAGGAAAATGTTAGCAACAGACTTCGCAGACTTCGAAAAGCGGCAAATAACCAGAAAAAACAAAAATCAGAATATTAAGAGCATGCATATTATCAACTCTTCTATACTGCAGCGAAACTTGGCTGACTACAAACAACATCAATAAGAAATCTATGGCAGCTCATAGACGAAGAACCGAAAATGAGCCAGATAAAACGAAAAAAATGGATAGGCCAAACTCTGACAAAAGAACAAACAAATATAACCAGAATGGCCCTAGAATGGAATTCCCAAGGAAGTCGAAGGCGAGGCCGACCCAACAACACCTGGCGTCGAACAGCTACAGCCGAATTAGCTAGAAATGGGCAAACCTGGGAGGAAATCAAAACTAAAAATAGAGTGCAATGGAGAAGGCAAGTGGATGCCCTATGCTCCCCCGAGGAGTAACCGAAAAAAAAAATTAATAGAATCCAAAATGTGAATGTAAATTTTTCCCACATATGCGTTTTAAAGTTCGATTGAACCCTTCAACAATTGATGCCTATAATTCTGAAAATGTATGATAGTGATGAATATTTTTTCTATTCGTATATTGCTAAAATTTAGTATTGAAAAATTCCTTTGCCTGATCATAGTAAATATTTTTAGATAGACTATCAGCTTTTCTGAATACTTTTTTGATTGCATCTAAAACGTTGTCAGCATTTTTGTTTTTAACGGGTTCTGCTTATGCGTATTTTGAAAATGTATCTGTTACTGTTAGTAAATATTTATATTCTTATATTTATATATATAATATTTATATTTATATTATCTCAACCAAAACTATTTGCCATGTGTCATTTAGTCCTCTTCGTATAAATCTCCTTCGAGGAAATTTTCGTTTAGTTGGTCTATGAATCCCTTCAACAATTTGTTTTCTTGACATTTTTGTATACCAAGCAATTAAATTTTTCAGTTCTTCTTCATATTTTTGTACAGAATAACATTCACAGGTATTTGGTCCTGAAGTTGAATTATCATAAACTCAAGGACACGAAATTAAGTGTGTTCCCTAATTTGAATAGCACTCTGCCATCCTTTCAAAGTTTTCTAAATGTTCTTGCAAATATAGAATACGTTGTTTATGTTCATCTAGTAATATAGAAGAATAAATTTTGAGGAAGTCTTCCACATCCATTGTGAAGTATAAATAAAATAAAATTATAAATTTCTTCGTTTATATCCTTTTTTTAAATCAATCCAGTACACAATAGACATATCATTAAGATCATTAAGATATGTCTATTGTGTACGGGATTATAAATTATAAATTTCTTCGTTTTTACACTTTATTTTATTTTGAAAATTGGTAATTTAAATGGAACTCACTATTTAATCTATATCTATATAATAAAAGAAATAGTTAATCCTTTGCAGTCTCTTTTAATCTTTAACTGAAAAATATAAGTTTAAGCAAATAAAACAAATCCATATAAATATTAATCATACTGTTTTATTATATACCTAATTCCTTTTATAATTAGTTATATAATAAAACAGTATGATTTCGATATTTGTTTGTAATAATTTTATAATGTTTTCTTTAACATGACAGGCATTTCAAAAAATATCTCGAGTTATTGTATTGAACTTTATAGTAACCTTGTGGTATATATATTTCATCTTGTAACTTCAGTTGTTGCTTTTCTTAACACATATTCAGATATTTTGTTAAGTATGCTTTTACGACGTCTTCAGCGCTTTTATTATATGTTATAACTATTCACTGATAGTATAGAAATTATCTATTTCCTCTTCATTTAAAATAAAAAATATTTGTCCTTTGTGATAAGGTTTAACGTTTAAATTAATTTTAGATGAATACGTTTTGCAGAATTTTTTTTCAAAAGCTGACTGTATACCACATTCCATTCATTATAGTTGTAAAAAATGTATACAATTTTGTTTGATTATTACGAATACGAAAAATATTGAAATGAAAATTGAAATTGAAATGAAATAAAATTGAAATGAAATTCTTGCTTCACAAGACTCTGGATCAAAACCAAGCGAGACTGCTAATGTGTGTCCCTTATTTAAAAAATATGTATAAACTAACAGCAAGTTTTTATTAGTATTGCATTCTTCGATTGTTATAATCAAACTAAATATTTACAATCACTGATTTAATACTTATATTTTTTAGCAATACATGACTGTAAAGTTTTATTTTTTCCCAATATACGTTTAAATTCTTTCATTATACATTTATCATTTTCTATGTTGTTTTTTATATTATCAACATTGTTAAATAAATTCAAAAAATTATTTATAATTTTGTTCTGACATCGATAGTATAAGTAAACACAGCAATATTGACCACAAAAATCAGAAAAATCACTTTGCACAATCACAATCACGCATTCCATTAAATACAATACAGTGTTTTTTAAATATATTAATAATTTGTTTTTCACATGACGATCTTCCATAAGAGTGAAAGTATACATCCTTCTTCTGGTATAAAAATTGCCAACCAATGTTCTCCAGGATCTTTAGATATCTGTGTATTAACAACGAAAAAGATGGACTTTCGATAAGTTTTGGTATACGATTCAGCGCTTAAACTCCATTAAATAATTTCTTTGTATTATTATTACATTTCAAAATTTCTACAATTTCTAAGAAATGCATGTCGTTGTGTTGAAAACACAATAATTTCTTAATGTCTTATGGCTTTTTTTGTTTGTATATACTTTATTTATAGATTTGTATAAACGTTACGATTTTTATCAATTTGAATATTTGCGTCAAATTCTCCATACAAAATAGCTGTTAAGGTAGAGGGAAGTGGTTTTGATAGTTTTGCTTCTATTTTTACAGTTCCTTGGTTGAGTAAACCTTGGCACACTTCATTATCCGATGGATCTGGGGTTAAGTCAAACGCCAACATAAAGAAACAATTATTAAACATTGATTTTGTTATTTGATGTCCTTTATCGTTGTGATGTATTCCGGTGAGAGTAAAAAGTGTATTATATGCTCTAGTGAAACAATTATTTTCGTCAGAAAAATTAGTTTATATTGCTAAATTGGAAACTTGTACACTGTTAACAGATAATGCAAATTGATTAATATCAAAGTGTTTAAAATTAAAATTATTGTTTAAATTTAAAATTAATCAATATCTTCTAATCCTCTTCCTGACTGAATGAAATAATACTTATAATATACTCGATTCATTTTGAAATGATGTATTTTTCTACAATACCATGCTTTATTTATACATTTTTAAAATGCAATACAATTTTTGTAGGAATTGAACTATTGGAAAAATTTACTTTGTAACCATATTTATTACATAAAAGTATTTAAATACTATTAAATGATTTCTCTACATTACAATATTGAATGTTTCTGAAGTCTTTTACTATATCATTAAAAGTATTTTGAACATTGATAGTTCTTAAACATCTCACATTTTTATCAGCTATATTTTGTGGTTCAATGATATCCGAGTATCTGGTTTAATAATTGGTATTAATTGTACACTATCTAAAAACATTTTGAAACCTTTTATTACACGTGGTTTAAATTTCTTAAAATCTACTATTTTCGATATTTCGATATAGGTATTTTTTTGATACTTGATTGAAACATGTTTTTAAAAGTTCTTCTAAAGAAGAAGAGAAATTTGCTCTTATTTTGGTATGGTTTAATCACACATACAGGAGTGTAAGATATATCTTGAGGCATATCTTCAGATTTTGCTGGTTTTGCATAATTGGCATCAACATTTATAAAATTAAAAATTCCCCAAATCAGTTGTCAGAAGGTTTGAAAACCTTTGAAATGGCCTAATATTTTGAATTAGTGTCGGAAATAGAAAAACCTTCCAATCACATAACATTTGTTTTTCATCATATGTAATGTACCTTAATATTGCATACTTGCATACCCTTAAATATACCTTGGCACTTTATTCCCAATCTTTGCCATATATATTTGGAATAAAATCATTAACATAAATTTCAGAAACGCCGACTTTCCATCTAGAATCACACATATATTTATTCAGTTTATTTGTAAAAGATGACAATGTATTTTCGGGGTAGTAATTCATAGATGAATCACTAAGTAATGTAATGTAAATGTCATCTTTTATTTGAATGTTGTCCATTGTGAACTACTTGTAGACTTGATTTTTCGTATTGGAAAATTAAGTTCCGTTTGAGTTTCTCCGGCAGCTCTATTTGAACGTAAAGCACGTTTTAGTTTTTTTATTACCTATTTCCTATTACTATTAATAGTTTTTCCTTTTTTTGAGGTGGACTTGAACTACTAAAGGTACGGTTATAATGTCTCCAGTATCAGTTTCGTATAATTGTACATTTTTAATAGATTTCCTTTTCTGAGACGTTCTTCCGATTTTGCAGCAGAAATTGTTTTTGAATATATTTTCTCTTCTTTTTCATCATACTATCAGTTGGTTCCTGTTCATAGATCTCTTCCATTTCATTTTAAAAACTTTCCAATTATTCCTGATAGAACAGCGCAAATTCGTGTATATAAAAATCCACCCCTTTGAATAATGGTTTTCCGCTTACTAAGTAAAGACTTTTTATTTCAAATTAATAATCTCAAATCCTTTTTATCCTTTTTCAATTGGGTTGTTGCTTTTTTACTTAAATTACAATTACCTTTCAATATGTTCAACGCTATTTCACACAATGTTTTTATTACTTCAGGGTCGCAATGTTTTATAATAATGTTTTGGAATTTGGGTTTAGAGTTTTTTAATATATGCAATATATGTCGGATGGCCTTCAATCGTTTCATATTTCTCACTAAGATTATCTAAATCTGATTTTACACAAAAACACAAATTCTCTCCAAATATATCACTTCTTAAATAGATCGTTAATATCCTGACTAAGATCTATAAAAATATAACCGTGCGGTCTTAGTCTTACTTCATTATATATTTTTGGAATTCTTCATTTTATTAGGGTAAATTTGCCGTGATAATGGTAAAATCTGTGACTTGTCTCTGGGGTTTTTGAAAAGTAT
This sequence comes from Poecilobothrus nobilitatus, assembly GCA_947095535.1. Taxonomy (NCBI): domain Eukaryota; kingdom Metazoa; phylum Arthropoda; class Insecta; order Diptera; family Dolichopodidae; genus Poecilobothrus; species Poecilobothrus nobilitatus. The sequence goes on from OX352772.1 coordinate 147,238,144, forward strand.
CAAGTATTTGCAATTGAAAGAAATATTTCTCTAATTTACCCTAATGGAATACATTTTGAGTTGTAAATATTACACATAAGTTCCTATGATGCGATTTTCTAGTAAATAACTCGCAAACGTTTTTATTATTTGAATCCAACATCATATCATCTATTACTATTAATAAAGGATTAAGATTTTCACTCAAATCCGGTATAATCGACGAATATTCAATTTATTTAACGTATTTAAACAACGTATGTAAATGAGTATAATAATTAAGTATAAATTACAAGCAAACTGAAATAATTCAAATGGAACAATACTAATCTTTCTTTCGCGCTATAGATATGCATACAATTTTTTAATAATTGCAATGAACTATCGTAAGGTTTACTTGTTTTATTTTTTTTTAAACACTTTTTTTATAACTACAGAAAATGAATTCTGTTAGTAACAGATATAAAAAAAGTGAACAAGCAGTTGAACTTGATGCTAATACATACAGTATTGGCGGTATGGATGAAGGAATTGTAAAGGAAGCATTACTCCATAATCTACCCATTACTCATATGTATTCATTTTACGTAGAAAGGGAAGACGTTGAAAGGGCTGAACAAATTGAAGATTATGCAGATTTCTATACAGTTTTTATAGAACATCAACAACAATATTTTGAACATTTTAGAGATCCAGAAACTTGTGAAATATATTATGAAAATAATAAGATGATATTAGTGCAATATGTAGTATCATTTGAAACACAAGAAAATGCAACAGATTATCAACATAAAAGTCAATACACAACTCGCTGGTTTACCTGTAGGGGAACTATAAGACCTAAGGTGCTCTCGCTGAGAAAAGTCAGCAGAATTTTTGAAAGAATCATTGTAGATAAATATAAAACATCTGAAAACTGTTTAAATAAATTTAAATTTTAATAAATAGTTTGATAAAGTATACATTTTATATTTATTTTTATTTTATATTATTTTTCACACTCTAGGTATTTAATGAATAATGTCCCCAAACTAAAGTATGAATATTATAATTTTTTATAAATCTCTTATCATCTAAATAACTTAATAAAATTTTATTTAAATTTTGTGTATACAAACTGTGAAACTTACTTCTAAACGTTAACATTTGATTATAAAATATTTTTTTTTATATAAACAATCTCTGTAGTTATTAATACAAAAATTTTTTACATTACATTTTTTAATTCCTTTAGCTTTATTTATTGTTTTTACATTCTGTATATCAATTGAATACATTTTTGCTCTTAAACCTATGAATTCCTTAATTATTTTTTCATTACATTCGTCTTTCATCATACCAAGAACTTTTTATTCTAGGAATATTGTATTGATTGTCTAAAGGGTAGTCTGAAGTATCAAAATGGTTTTCAATGTCAGGTAAAATATCTTTATAATGTTTCCATTGTATAAACAAAAGAATCTGTGTCCATATAATTTAACTGAATACTGTCATTATATTTAGGTTTCATATAATTATAATGAAAATCATACATTGTCCATTTTGATAGTTCTTAGACAGTAAACCTGACATAAATCGGTTTATTATAGTATGTGTGAGCTCTATCCAATTGAATAGCTATCATATTATTTGTAAATTGAGAAATGCTATGAAAATTTGATTCAGCAATTAAAGCTCGTGATCTAAATGTCGAAGACCTAAATGTCTTCCTTGACTTTCCTAACTTTTTTTTTTATTCAATAATTTCATTCTAGGAATATGTTCCTTTGTACTAAAAAGTAGTTGAGACTGAATTGTATGGGATACGGACGTGAAAACTGCGGATAAAAGGGAATGAGACGGTAATTGCGTCATAAATTTGTTAACATTCGTCTAGAATTTGTGCAAATTGTAAATCAAAAAAGCGTCAACTTTTGGAAACACAGAGGATGGTAATAGGTTCCATATTTTTGCAGTTTCTGACAACAAACAAATTGCTATAACCAGTAGAGTACCATTTAGGAAGTTCCACATAGTAGGCATGAGCACTTGAGGCTCCTCTAGGGGTGCGGTGGAAGGTATTGAGAGGTGGCATCAGTGATTTTATCTCAACTGAACAAGTGTCATTACCTACAAAATATCTATAAAATAGAGGAAGGGCTCCAATATTACGACGAATGCCAAGAGAAGTGAGACAAGCAGTCTCAACTGAGTCACCAATAAAATTAATAAGAATAAGATATTTCTTTTAACGCTGTATAGCTGGGGCTCTACCTGTTCCGCCAGTGAAGCATTTAGGCTGGAACCTCTTCTTACTAACTCATCAGCATATTCACTTCCTGCGATGCTCCTATGTCCCCGAGCCCACAGTAATGTAACATTGAATTGATTACTTACATTCTTAAGCTCATCAAAGCATTTTCTAACGAGCTTAGATGTTATTATTGCAGAGTTGAGAGCCGCAATTGCTGCTTGGCTGTCTATAACTATTGCAATACTTCCTCCCAGAGAAGTATTGTTCCCTAGTATTTGGCATGCTCTCCAGATTCCTAGCATTTCAGCTTGAAATACACTCGCTTTATGTGGAAGGCGGAAAGCATGTTCTATTTTTAGCGATTCTGAATAGACACCCGCACCAACAACACACTCCACCTTTGAACCGTCAGTGAAGAGTGCGGTGTCAATTTCTCCCAAGGGGTTTTCCTGTTTCCATTCCCTTCTTGATGGAATCTTGACTTTGAAGTTCTTAATAATTTCCAAACTTGGCATTACGAGGTCTGTGGAATCTGGCAGATCATTATATATCGAGCTTAGAATACTGCCATAAGGTTTTGTACGCCAGTATCCATTCTCTCGAAGTCTCATTGCACTACAACAGGTTAGAGATTTAATATGAAGGTCAGCCGGGAACAGGTATAGAAGTGCATCCAGTGCATTACGTGGCGTTGACCTTAACGCACCGTAGTACTTACACATGCACCGCTCTATACTCTACCAAGCTTGGTTCAAATATACTTCTTCTCCAGAGCTGGCCACTACTCTAGTGATCCGTAGGTAAGAATGGGCATATTATAGCTGTGTACATCCATAAAGCCATTCTTGGCTTTAATCCCTATTTTTTACGTGACATTTTCCTACAAGAATACAGGGCAACAGAGACCTTTTTGGCTCTTTCTTCTGTATTAGCTTTCCATTTCAATTTTGGGTCCATTTTGGTTCCATTTCAATATTTAACACTTGAGGCTAGATTCAGATACACACCATCCAATTTTGGCTTAGTGACTTCCGGAATCTTGGTTCTGGTTGTAAATATTGACCCATCCGCCAATCCTGTCTAAAGCTCTTTCCATAATTCCACTAATTATAGCAAGATACTTTCCAGACACTAATACTACTAGACCATCTACGTATGCGATGGCTTTGCACATCCCGAAAGTCTTTAAGAATTCTGTTCATTACTAAAAGCAGTAGTGATGATAGCACCCCACCCTGGGATGTACCCTGCTTACTCTTCTAGTAATCTTATGGTTGCCGAGTTCCGACTGAATCTCTCTTGATTGCGACATATTAATGATCCACTCTCTAAGGGCAGTTTATACCCCTAGATCTTCCAGTGAATCCTGTATAGCCGATACATGAATATTGTTGAAGGCACCTTCTATGTCTAGAAAGGTGGCCAACGTATATTCTTTGGTTTGTATCGATTGCTAAACGCTCCGTACTAATTCGCTTGGTGCCGTCTCGGTTGACTTGTCTTTACAGTAAGCATGTTGATAGGTAAGTACATATCTACTTAAAAAAATATAAAAAAGGAAAGTACTGGCTGCAAAATCAGATTAAATACGCTTTTTCCAATATCTATATATAATATATACATACATAATATGTATATGTGAGATTCTGAATGTATATGTGATATATCAGAGTTCTGAGATTGAACTCTGATTTGAATCCAACTTTAAAATCCCTCCTAATTCAGAATCTCAACTCTGAAATTCACCTTTTAAAGAATATTTATATGTATATATGAATGTGTGACATTCTGAATTATGGAATTATAGAGTTAACTTCGAAATCTGGGTATTCCCTTTTTCCAAAATATTTTATATATTATAAGATATATGATAATTATAGATATATAGATAAGATATATGATAATTAGAATCCCGCGTATCTATATATATATATATATTCGGAAAAGTGTGTATATGTAAGTAAGTGTAACCAATTCTAAAACCCATCTTAAGCATTTTTTAACATATTATTATACACTTACATATTTGAACAGATATTTCCAGTCCATGTCACTCCAACCATTCTAAGGAAGGATGGATTGGAATGTTCTTTGGATAAGACTCTACTAAGTCTAGCTGAGTCCCTAGTTTTCTCTATGGATTCACAATAATCTTTCCATGACCGTGTCTTGGCCAATCGGATTTCTCTCTTATATTTCCTAAGTTGGTTTCCTTGTAGAGTTGCCAGTTATTCTGTTTGTAGCAGATGTTATAGGTATCTCTAGTCTCCTTCCTTAGGGTAGTTAAATCCTCATTCCACCACACCGGGAATGTTTTTTTTGCTGCGTTCGACAGGATATGACACCTTAAGTGAGACCTCCATGGCCTTTGTAAACATGTCAGTCCTTTTTTCTAACTCATTCTCATTCACAATATCTGAATTAGCTACTACCAAAAGTTTTTTTTGTTGCTATCTTTCTGAACTTTCTCCAATTGGTAGCTCTAGGGTTTCTATAGGGCTGTGGATTTTCAGGCTAATGATTGACATTGAGGAGTATCCAGCTGTGATCCGAAAAAGATCTCTTCTCGGATACTCTACATTTTTTATTTTTAGGGTTTCATCGGTACCTATACATGTAATATCTATCACATTCGCCCAGCCCGAAAAACTATCCGAGCTTGGGAATGTGAATATGGGGGTACTTCCCCTATTGCATTTATTAAAGTTAGCGTTTAGAATAAAATCGAACAATGACTCACCTCGTTCATTTGTTTCCGAGCTTCCCCATATGGTATGCCGAGCATTAGCATCGCAGCCCACAACCAGCTTGCCACCTGTGGCACTTACCACATGCTGAGAGCGGGGTAGTGGAGCGGGTTCATCATATGGCATGCACACAGAACTTATGTACATGCTCACATCGTTCTTCATCTCCAGTTTGACAACTGTCAAATCTTCGTAACTGAAATTAGAACAGAGATGTGCATTGATGTGTTTTTTTTACAGGAATACAAGTTCTTGGCTTACCTTTTTCTAAACCTACATTCTTGTAGAATAGATTGTAGTTACCGTTGTTTAACTCCTTGATCCTGCATGAATCCATGGCTCCTGCATGAGGGCTATGTCGAGTTCCTCCTCGCCAAGAAGAACCAGCAGATTATCCGAAGCTTAATACTTTGAGTGCTTTAGATTAATCTGCACCACCCGCATCGTTTGTTTCACTGGCTGCTTCTGCTGCAAACTCTTTGTTGACTGACATTTCTTCCAGCAGCGCGTTCACCTCGTCACATATTTTCAGTTTGATATGACGTATACCAAACCTTAGCTTGTTCCCCAGCTTCTCCAGAGCTTCGAGACTCTCTTCCCTGATAAGAACGAGAAACGATATAAGTAGGTATAGGGGTACTTTGGCATGGGAAAAAATAAGCCCATATCGCACGACCTAGTTTTTAATAAACCATATCGCACGCCCATGCAAATTAACCTATATTTGAATGACCTTGAGTTTTAGAGAAACCGAAAGTGTTGTGACCTGAATTCTGTTAGAAGTTGGGGTAAAACAAGTCTTTTAGAGCTCTTTAATTGTATATTATAATAGGTCAACATGAAAATAGTTAGCAAAACTATTATATGTAAATATTAAAGCACGTGTTATTTAATGTTGGTGAACTAGTTTTAAAGTGTATCTTTAAGGAATTTGTGTTTTTTTTTTGTGTTGGTTAGCTAGTTTTACTATAAGAAGAAATACAAAATAACAATTAGCATCTTCGTTTTTTTTTTTTTAGCAGAATATCTGGTTTAGATTACTATGTAGTATTTTAAAAAGGTAGAAAAAGAAAGAGGCAAGAAAAGTTGAATGCAAATAGATTGGTATAGTATAGTATAGTAAGAACGTAGAATATATATCTACATATATATGTTGCATATAAAAAGGTTAAAAAGAAATTCAAAATAGAAAATAGCGTCCACATGTACCTTTTTCTTTTTTTCGTTTGATTAAATATGGTTTTGTTTACAATATTTGTATATTATTTAAAAGATAGAAAAAAAAGGTAAAAGAATAAATTGAATTATCAAGATAAATTTATTAAGAATATATTGCATTCTTAAATTTCTGAATACCTGGTATAGGATGGCTTGTATGTTATGAAATTAGAAGCTCAAAACAAAAAGGAAAATCAAAAGGGTATTAATTTCTATGTAGAAAATTCTAAAATAGAAACTATGTAATCAGAAGATTTAAATTGAAATTTGTAATTATGTCATACAGATGGTAGACAAATTACGTTTTCGTTATGTATTAAGTTGAGTATGCTTATTTTTTCTAATTTTCATTTTAAAATTAAAATTAATTTTCATTTTAAAATTAAATTAAATTTCATTTTAAAATTAAAAAAAATTTCTCGTTTTACTTTTTTTCGTTCTAATTAGGTGATACGAAATATAATAGTACATTGCCTACTTATATTGAATCATCTATTCTAATTCTTTTTTTTTTATATGACTCTCTAAAATAATCAAATACCTCTCACAGAGCTTAAACTGAAAAGCCTGAGAAAAAAAATGTAAATAAAATGCAAACGTTTTTTATTAAATATAAGTAATTACTTTCTTTTTATTAAACATTTTTTTTTAAACATCTATTATTTATAATTAAAATATATAATCTAAATTCTAAATAGCTGTAAAAAAAGAAAAATTTAAAAGCAAAAAAAAAAAGTGTAAACAAGTAAAATACAGAATTTTGTTTTTTTTCGTCAAGCAGTTTTAAATTTTCAGTGCTATCTCTAATTAAATAGAGATCGCCTTTTAGAATTTCCTCCCGGAATTCCTTATCTTCGAATAGGTCCAGATAGGTTTTTGGTATGAAAATGATGTAATTTTCTGTTTCAAAAACCCAAGACGGTCCATTAACTGTTGGTAATAGTTTAACTTTTTTAATTGTATAGAGCGCATCTGGCTCCATATCTTTTACCATATCCTTTACCTTTAAAAAGTTTTTCTTTTTATTTTTGCATTAAATGATTCCAAACATCTTTTTCTTTTTGGTTGCTCATATGATTGGTGTTGTTCGTATTGTTGTTGTTGTTGGTGTTGAGGTTGTTGCTGATGCTGGGATTTCTTCCTCTTCGGTGGAAGCACAACCTGTGTTGGTTGTGTAAAAAAAAATATGTCTTCAGTGTTGTTGTCCATGCTTGTTTACTTTGCTTGATTTTAAGTAAGACTATGATTTCTTCTATAAAATTCTGCAGTATTTATATTAAATAAAATTGTTACAAATCTATAGAATTTACCAAAGCATATTAATTAAAATTTTAATTTATTGTAACTGCTTTCGGCTTCATAAATCAAACTACATTGTTGAAATATTTTCTATTTCAAAGAAAGATTCAAAAAGATGTAGGTAGTTTTAATTAGAAAAAAAAAGGAATATATAATTTATTAAAAATACAATATTGCAAATACTTTTTTTGAAGATAGGTGTTTACTGTAAAAACAAAATATTTGTGTTTAAACCTGAATTTATTCTATAAATTCCTTTTCGATAATTTATATCAAATGCAATTGCATGTAATATATACAATCTACTAACGTATATTTAATTAAAATTGAATTTATTGTAATTAATTTTTTAGAATTCATACATCTTACAAACATTGTTGCAAATATTTGCTTGAAGGAATTTTTTTTTACTCTAAAAACGAAATATTTAAATTAGTTTTGGTTAGTTTGGTCAAATAACTGCAGCAAGCGAGTCAATACAAAAAAAAATAAAAAATGTCAAAAAAAATTTTATTAGAAAGATTTTGTAATCATTCACCGGAGATAGAATCACTTCCTTATAGGATTGAAAGTGATTCAGCATCAGTAGTCAAACGTTTTAACGTACGCGGACGTAAAGTCAAGTTTATAATTAATTCAGTTCCTAATAACGTAGAACCGGTTAACTGGATAAAAAACGCATTGTATAAAATAATTCAAGATGTTACAACTGATTTGCACCCTCTAGATAAGGTAGGATTAACATTCTGTGGAGAAAGCTTCCAGCAACATGGTCCTGGATGGCTAAGTTTTAGAAATGCAGGCGATCTAACATTTTCTGATGTATGGGAAATGATATCAAAAATTTTTCAAAGTAATTCTGAAGGTAACTACTAAATAAATACTTCATTATTATTTTTATTATTAATACTTTTATTTTGTTTTTATGTTACAGGTTTAAGCACAGATACATTTTGTCTTTCAGTTACTTCTGTAAGGCTACCATTTGGGAGAGGAAGATCACAAAAATATTCATCATATGATGAGGAAAGCTTAAAGCGAAAGGGAATAATTTGCATTAAAAACAAAAACAATTTATGTCTACCTCAGGCCTTAATTGTGGCAATATCACAAACTAAAAATGATAAGAACTACAAACACAAAATTCGTAATGCTACAGGAAAATTACAAACTTTAAAAGCTATCGAACTAACTAAAAATGCAGGAGTAAAAATTCCAAATAAAGGTTGTGGAATACAGGAACTCAAAAAGTTTCAAGAATATTTGAAAAATTATAAAATTGTTGTGTACAAATGGGGAACAAGAGGCAGAGAGGTAATATTTGAAGGAATTGGACCTGAAAAACGCCTAATTTTGTTGTTTTATAAAAATCACTACAACGTAATAAAATCGCTGACTGCAACCTTTTGCGCTAGTTATTATTGTGAAGATTGCCACATTCCATACAACAACAAAAGTAATCATAGATGCACAGGAACATGTCCATGCTGTCAAAATTCTCCACCATGTCTTAATAATTTAAAACAAATTTTATGCAATGATTGTAATTGTTCATTTTGTGGTCGAATGTGTTTAGATAATCATAGGGTGTCAAGTTCAAAACGCAACAGTATTTGTGAGGAAGCTAAAAAATGTTTGTCTTGCTTAAAACTTTATAGAGCCGACAGAAACCATGTGGTGAATACTTTTGCAAGATTTGCAGTAACTATGTTCCTGAGAATCATAAATGTTTTATTCAACAAAACAAAAATCGACCTAAACTAAAAAATTTTATTTATATATTTTACGATTTGGAAACACAACAAGAAAAAGCTTTTGGAGAGAAGTACATAAGAGGCATTCTATCAGATATTAAACTACAAGAACCAAATTTGTGTGTTTTCGAGCAAAGATGTGACGCATGTATTCCGTTGTCTTCGTTATATTTTTGTGAAACATGTAAATTTAGAAGAAGAGGAATTAAAGAGGGAAATATTATAGAGCAATTTCTGATGTACATAATGGAGATAAGAAAAAAATTCAAAACTGTCGTGGTAATAGCACATAATGGACAATCTTTTGACCATCAATTTATTATAAATATTATATTAGCCATTATTATAACCTCTTTAAAAACTAAACTAATTATGCGAGGTTCAAAAATTATCATGATGTTATTAGATAACATAAAATTTATAGACTCAATTAATTACTTTGCAATGGCATTATCAAAATTACCAAAGGCTTTTGATTTACAAATTGATTTGAAAAAAGGATATTTCCCGCACCTGTTCAATACAACGGAAAATAAAAATTATATTGGACCATTACCACCTGTTGAATATTATAACCCAGATACCATGAAAACTAACGAACGTGAAGTATTTCTGAAATGGTATGAAGATCACAAAAATGATGAATTCTATATGGAAAATGATATTGTAAAATATTGTATAAATTACGTAGCAATACTAACGCAATCATGCTTAAAGTTCAGAGAATTTTTTCTTAGAGAATGTAACGTTAAACCTTTTCTAGAGGCCACAACTATAGCGTCTGCTTGTAATCTTGCATTTAGACGTAATTTTTTAAAACCAGATACGATTGGTTTAATACCCAAAAACGGGTATAGGTATTCAGATAACCAATCAAAGGCAGCTATTCAATGGTTGGTTTGGAAGGAGGAAAATCTGAATATTAACATTAGACATGCTGCTAAACAAAAAGAAGCTGTCGTAGCCGGTGTAAAAGTTGATGGTTTTTGTTCAGAAACTAATCAAGTTTTTGAATTTTATGGATGTTATTATCACGGTAATCCTAACTGTTTTCCACGTAATCGTAATTCATATTTATATGGTGATAAAAATGATACAATGAATGAACGATATGATAGAACTATTAGAAAATCTGATAGGTTGAAAAGATTAGATTACAATGTAATTGAAATGTGGGAATGTGATTTTTATTGTCAAATAAGTAAAAGCAAAATGAATTACTTAAATAACCATCCATTAGTACAACTTTCACCATTAAAACCTCGGGATTCTTTTTATGGTGGTCGTACAGATAATATAATATAATGCTTACAACTACTACAAATGTAGAAAAGGAGAAAAAATAAAATATATAGATATTTGTTCTTTATATCCATGGAAAATTATATTTGCAAACATGGAAAATTTCCTGTCGGCCATCCAGATGTTTATGTAGGAAACGTTAATTGTACTAAACAAAATTTAAAAGATTTGAATGGACTTATAAAATGTAAAACTTTACCACCAGAAAATCTTATACATCCAGTATTACCTGTAAAACAAAACAACAAATTAATGTTTTCCTTATGTCGCACATGTAGTGAGGAAAAAAACCTAAATGAATTTTGTTTAAATAATGACAACGAAAGAGCTTTACTTGGAACATGGATTATTGATGAAGTGTTAAAAGCTCTTGAATTGAAATATAAAATATTAGAAATTCATGAAATATGGAGTTACGACATATGTCAATACAATGGTGTAACAAAAACAGATGGTCTTTTCACAAATTTTTAAAAATAAAACAACAGGCATCGGGATGGCCTAGTAACTGTATAAAAAAGGAAGAGAAAGAGAAGTATATAACGGATTTTCTTAAGAAGTATATAACGGAAATGAAAATATTCAACTAGAATTTAATGAAATTGTAAATAATCAGGGACTACGATCTTTTGCAAAATTAATGCTTAATTCTTTTTGGGGTAAATTTGGACAGAGAGAAAACTTACAAAAAACAATAATTATTAACCAACCTAAGGATTTATATGACATGTTAACAAATCCATCTATAGACGTTTGTGGTATTCTTCCAGTAAGTGAGGAAAACATTATAGTTAATTGGCAGTACAAAGAAGAAGCAGGTCATTATCTATTTAGATTAGTTATTTAGAAAAACTAAAGGATAGAGTTTTATATTATGACACTGATTCCGTAATATATATAAGTCGTACAGGAGAATATAAACCCCAAACAGGGGATTTTATAGGAGATATGACCGATGAACTAGAATCTTATGGTGTTGGAAGTTACATTACAGAATTTGTAAGTAGAGGCCCTAAAAACTATGCATATAAAGTTCACAGTACGAAAGACAATGAAGAAAAACTAGTTTGTAAAGTTAAAGGAATTTGTTTAAACTATACAGCCTCCCAAAAAATTAATTTTAATACAATTAAAGAAGCGGTGCTAAATGTGAAGGAAGATAACGATATATACATACTTTCACAAAATATGCGTTCGTAATAAAGAGCATAAAGTTATCACAGTTCCTGAAATAAAAAAATATCAAACTAGGTTAGAAAAACGTAAATTTATGGAAGATGGTAGTTCATTTCCCTATGGATATAAAAGATCTAATGTTAATAATTAATTAGAAATATAATGTTTAAATTTTTATTTAAAAATTTTAGTATAAATAGCACAAATAAATATCAAATATGTTCAAATTTATTAAATACTATTTTTTTATTAATCCAAGTATTTTGATCATCATTGAACCCTAACCATTTAACAAAAACTTTATTACCTTGTTTTTTAATAATTTTTTCTACCAGGTAAGAATTTGGATATTTAACAGGATTGAGATCCTCTTTGTAGAAACCACCTGAAATAGGATTATTTTTATAATCTGATAACTGATATGTAACTGGATAGGTATTATTGATCTTATAAATTTTAAATATTTCAGTTGACCAATTTGGTTGATAGTCTTTTTCGAAGTGACCTTTATATTTACTTATTCTTACAAATTCACCAACCTTATATTTACTTTTTGAAAAATTTTAGGTTGCATATATATATTTTTCAATATATTTCTTTCATTATTTCGCGTAACTTTTTCAGGTGGAAGCTTTATTGTAAAATGTTTTCTTGAATTATAAGCTTTTATTATTGATTGCAGAATAGATAACCATTTATAATTTAGACTAAATTTTTTCCACATAGAATTTTTCATTGTACAATTAAATCGTTCAACAACTGATGCTTTCAATTCACTGTATGTATGATAGTGATTGATTATTTTTTCTCTCATATAGTTTTGGAATTGTGAATTAAAAAAACTCTTTGCCTTGATCAGAGTGAATATTTTTGGGTATAACTTTAGCGCGCTGAAAAATTGATTTCAGGGCATTTAAAACATTTTCAGCATTCTTTGTTTTTACAGGTTCAGCATATGCGTATTTAGAAAATATATCTATGGCAGTTAACATATATTTAAAGCCATTATTAAACTTTGCGTATGGTATCATTTCAACTAAATCAATTTGCCCAGTATCATTTAAACCTCTTTGTAAGAATTTCCTTCTAGGATATCTACGCCTTGCTGGTCTATGAATTTCCATTACAATTTGAGCTTTTCACATTATGCTTATACCATTTAATTGACTTTTCTAATTCTTTGTTATATTTTTCTACAAAATAGCATTCACAAGTGTCAGGCCCTGACGTACAATTATTATAAGCCTAAGGACAGCAACTAAAATGTGTACCATATTTTGAATTGTACTGTTCTTTACCAACAAATTTTTCTAAATAATTGTATAAATTTGAAATATAAGTTTTGTGTTCATCTAATAATGTAAATGAGTATTTTCCTAAGAAATCTTTCACATCCATTCTTAAAATAAATACCAATAAAGATAATACATTCTTCTTATACCTTTTCAAAATTTGAATTTTTATTCAGTCAGTTGTCAGTTCTAATCTTAGTAACACTTGGAAATTAATAAAAAAAATACTTAATTTTCTAAAAAAGTCTGGTTATTCAACATTTTAACATTTCAAATGGACAGTAATTTTGTAGAAAGAGGGCAAGTTTCTGAATCTTTGGACAATGATAAAGAGAATTTGCAACCAACCACATTATATCCGTATTATTGTAGATGTTTAATATTATTTTTTACATTTTTGTTTATTTATTGTGTTGTTTTTGCTATTGCCATATTTTATTGTAATTGTAAAAACAAAAGTAAATAAAGTTTATTTAAAATTTTTTATTATCAATTTATTTATTATTCTAATATTATATTAATATTCTAACTTATTCTAACTTTTATTATTCTTATTCTAACATTTTATTAATCAAGAGAATAAAATGTTAGAATAAGATTAAATTCTAACATTTTATTCTCTTGATTTATATTTAAATATTTATCTATTAATTCTTTTAATAAAAATGGAATCTCAAAAAATAATCTAGAATAATTACATTGAACATTAAACCGGTTTAATGGAATGTATATTTCATCTTTTAATATAGTTTCCTAGTTTTCCACACACGTTCTAATATATTTTCTTATGCATTCTTTTACACATCCTTCAGCATTTTTGTTGTAAACCATTACTAAGTGGATAAAATTAAATAGATTACGAAATTTATCAATTTCCTCATCTTTTAGTATAAATGACCGTGGTTTTCCAGCTTTTATACCAAATTGTAAGCAGGAAACTTTATTTTTAGGATATAGATGATATTGCTGATAAAATTCCAACCAATCTTCATAATTAATAAACATTAATTTTTTCCCAATGCGGTGTAATGAAATTGTTGCTTCTATTAATTCTGTATGAAAACCAACAACAATTTTTACCGTATGTGCTTCGTTTAAAAAGTAGGTATAGGCCAATAACATATTGTATATGATACTATTCCTCTCACAGTTGTTTTAAAATAAGTTAAAAAACCGCAATATTTTAGATATATATATTTATATTTTTTGTTTAGAAATACAGCTCTGAATATACTTTTTCCCAAATATGCTGTTATAAAATTTTAAAATTAGATTATCATTATGGATATAACTAACACTACTAAATTGTGTTAAAAATTCATTAAATATTATGCATTGGTTTTTTAAAAAATGAAGAATTTCTGGTTTATCTGGTGTTCCACCGTAAGAATCAAAATATTCTATACAACCATCTTTTGGAATAAAAATAACTAACCAATGTGTTCCAGGATCTTTGGCTTTATCAGTGTTTACAATCATGGATGTTGGCCTTTCAACTATATTATGTAATTTATCCAAAGCAAAAACTCCTTTCAAAAATTTGTTTGTGTATTTGTTACATCTTAATATATTAGTTAATTCTAAAGTATTCATGAATCAAATTTACTTAAATCATACACTTTACTTATTTCGTTAGTGTAATTTATTAAGAAATCTTTTTTTATTTTTTCATTTGTTATAATAATATCAAATTTCTCCAATATCTGTCTAAGATCGTTATTTATTTTATTATTGTGAACAGTTCCAAAAGTATAATTTTCAAGATGATAATTTAAAAGTTCTTTTGTTGGAAATTTGTATGTGAACTCTTTTATTAATTTTTTACAAGGTTCTTTAATTCCAAGTAAGCAAATATCTTTCGCGAATAAGTTGTTTTTATCATCACAACAAAATGTTACATCTACAAGTGCACAGGTTAATGATATCTTAACAAATACTCAAATTCAAGTCTTAAGTAATCTATTTATAGATTTGTGAACACATTTCGATTTTTATCAATTTGTAAACTTGAATCAAATTCTCCATAAACTATAGCAGATAAAGTTGATGGAAGCGGTTTTGATAGCCTTGCTTCAATTCGGACAGTGCCTTGATTAAGTAATCCATGACACACTTCATTTCCTGATGCATCTGGAGTTAAATCAAAAGCTAATATAAAGAAATCATTACTAAACATAGATTTTGTTGTCTGATGACCTTTATCATTATGATATATGCCTGTACCAGAAAATAGCGTATGATATGCACGCGAAATAGTTGTACTATTAGAAGGAATCGTAAAACTTTTTACTTCTACCCGTTTATAATTATATTTGGCGTTCGACTTCTCAATAACAGCATTATGTGCTAATAATACACTAGGATTAATAGTTGCATGTGTCATAAACAATGTTGCTTCTACAATTTTTAATTGAGATTCATCAGAATCATCTCCGAAAAAGAAAAAATCTGGTTTTTCTAATGTTAAAACTATTCTAACATCAATATTATTTATCAGAAGAGTTGGCTGATTGAACATATCTACATGTAATTTGCCCAAAAGCCCTACAACATTGCTATTTTGGTAAGCTTTTTGGCGCTCCTTTCAACTAACATTGTCAAATTTTGATATATTTGGTTTATCCAGATTCCAACCGGCACATTCCAAATGTGTTGTTGCTGCATCTGTACCATAATTTAATAATGATTCAATGTAAGCTCTGTAGTGGTAATTACCGTCTGAGGGGATTATATTTTTACCATTTAACTGTACATTACACTGTTTTATTAGAGAGTGAAGAAGATTATTAACAACACTAGGTTGTGCTATTAGTCTTCCATCAGTTCCTTTATCATTATTCCAATGAGTTCCATCTTTTTTTAAAATTTGTACTTTTAATCGTAAATATACAGAAGATAAATCTCTATATGTATCATCATGACCTAATGATAGAAATTCAATTATTGACGGATTGTCTAGGGAAGCAATTGGATTGTAAGAAACCTCCTCAGATCGTAAAATACTGGATTGAATAGGTTGAGTTTTAAAAATATCTAATTCAGATTTCATACATTCCACCATGATTAGTTAAAAATATCTTTTAGTTTCTTTTTCTTATTAACTTTACGCCGTTTTGACATAGAATAATTTGAATTGCTAATGTTAAGTCTTTTTATAGTTTTCCTTTTTCTTTTACCAGATCCATACATTTCATTAAGCTTCCTAACAGCTCCGCGTCTTACATTTTTCATAATTTCTTTACCTCTATCTTGAACAACTTCCTTTACATTTGCCCCTGATGCAATATCAGATAATGCGCTAATACCAGAGTTAATGACCACTTTTTTAAATATATTAGCACCTGAAGCAAATATAGGTTTCAAATACTTAAAAAGACCTCCAAAAAAACTTGCTAATCCGCGACCTCTTTGGTAAGGTATGGTAGAATGCAATAAAGGCCCAATGTCATCAAGACCTCTTCCGGATTGTACTAAATAATATCTGTAATACACTTTCTCCATTACGTTTAAAATAAAATTAATATTAAAATTTACAAACTGACATTTATTTATACTTTTGTAAAATGTAATACAATTTTTGTAGGAATACTACTATCACTAAAATTTATTTTACAACCATATTTATCACATAAGAGCATTGAAATACTATCAAATGATTTTTCAACATTACAATATTGAATTATGTTAAATTCTTTTACTGTGTTAGTAAAAGCATTTTCTGTATTAACAGTTCTTAAACATCTTACATTTTTACCACCTATATTTTGTGGTTCAATAATATCAGTGTATATAAAAAACATACCTGGTTTCTCTACAGGAATTAAATTTATGCTATCAATAAACAATTTAAAAACTTCAATTACACGAGGTTTATATTTTTTAGGGTCAGTTAATTTTACGAAAGCTTGATCAAAACATTTTAAAAGTCCATCTAAGCTGTAAGTGAAATTTGTTCTTAATTTGATGTTAACTTTTGGCTTACTTAAACAGATAGTAGTGTATAATAAAGTTTTTGGAAACTCCTCAGTTTTGTTTGGTATTACATAGTTTGTATCGTCATTTATAAAGTTAAAAATACCCCAAATGACGTAAAACTTCTTTTCTTGAAAATCCTAATAATGGTCGAATATTTTGAATTAAAGTAGGAAATAACAAAACCTTTCAATCGCATATCATTTGATTGTTACTATATGGTATATAAGTAGTCCCAACACCAATACAGTTTGTCTGCATACCAGTGATATATATTTGAGTACTTTTTTACCATTCCTCACCATAGACATTTGGAATAAAATCATTAGCATATATTTCAGACACACCAACCTTCCAATTAGAATCGATCATATATTTATCTATTTTATTCGTAAAAGTTGATAATGTGTTTTCGGGGTAAAAATTCATAGATGAATCACTGAGTAATGTGACGTAAAATTCATCATGTACTTGTACGTTGTCCATGAACTTGTAGATTTATTTTTACGAATTGGAAAATTAAGTTGTGTTTGAGTATCACCTGCTTTCGCTGATCGTAATAAACGTTTTGGAGATCTATTTATAGTTTTTTGCTTTTTCGTTGGTGGACTTGGACTATCTAATGGAACTGTTATTATATCACCAGTATCTGTTTCAAATATTTGAACATTTTTACTCCTAATTGATTTTCGTTTTTTTAACCGTTCCCCCGCTGTTGCAGCAGACATTGCTTTTGATAAAACATTTTCTTCATTTTCTTCGTCTTCAAACAAATTATCAGGGGTATCCTCATATATTTCTTCCTCAGGGAATTGCATTTTAATGTCCCTATATTTAACAGAATCTGATTGTACCTTTGCATCTTTAAGTAATGGTTTTACATGTGTTTGAGTACTTTTTGATTCCATTAGTATCGTTTTTCCTTTTTCTCTGTTTTGTGGAAGAGTTCTGCTCTGATTTTGTTTTTTAAACAAGTTTTGCCGTAAAAAATACCATTTCTGGATATCAGTCAAATGCTTATTTAACATAATTTTTTTCATATTTTTATCCAACTGGTTAATTTCAAGATTATAATTTTGTTTAAGTTTTTCATATATTTCCGGTTTGAGAATTATCATTTTATTAAATGATGAATTATTCATTTTATAAGATTTCCAATTAACCCTGAAAGAACTGCACCAAGAAGAGTAGGTAAAAATCCTCCTTTTTGAACAATAATTTTTCGTTTATTATTTATTGATTTTTTATAACAAATGAGTGATATTAACTCCCTTTTATATCTTTTTAATTGATTTTTTGTTTTTTTATTCAACTTACAGTTACCATTTAAAATATTTAACGATATTTCACAAATTATTTTAATTACATCTGGTTCACAATGTTTTATAATAACTCTTTGGAATTTCGGTTTAGAATTTTTTAACAGGTGTAATATATGTCGGTTGATTTTCAATCGTTTCATATTCTTTTGCATATTGTTTCAACTGATTTGTTGTACAATAACACAAATCTTGCTCGAATATGTCACCTCTCAATCTAAATAAATCATTAACTTCTTGAGTAAGATCTATTAATATATAACCATATGGCTTAGATGTCACTTCATTATATACTTTCTCAAATTCCTTAACCTGATTCGGATATATTTGACGGGCTAATGGTAATATCTGTGATTTATCTCTAGGATTCTTAAAAAGAATTATGTATTTGCAATTCAGTGAAATATCTGTGGAAAATTTACCTTGATGAAATATATTTTGGGTTACAAATATTACCGATAAATTTCTATGATGCGATCCTCTAGTAAATAGTTCGCGACATATCTATCATAAGAATTTAACATCATATCATCTATCACAATTAATACAGAGTTTCTATTATCACTGAAATCAGAAATACTGTAGCTATACTCAAGATCTGTTATATCATTCGGTACTGCATTTTTATCTGGGTTACACCAAATAATTTTATTGATTTGCGGATGTATGATTTTATTTTTTTATTTTATTAGGTTATGAATAAAAGTAGTTTTTCCACAACACGTTGGCCCAGCCACCATCATTGTAAATGGGTGAAAAAACATAATTAAATAATTAATTATTCATGATAGCAAACCTATATTTATACCAAAATGTACACTCAGAAAGAGAATATAAAGTCCCGCTTCATTCACTCAAAAGGTTATTCATTCATCAACATTCACAATGGATAACCAACAAATTTTCATGGTTGACTTACAATTTGGACAAGGAAATGAAAAGCAATATTTTATAAAGGAATTGGCTATTCTTAAAAAGGGGAGTTTGATTCCAATTGTATATCATTTTAAAGCGCCTTACTCCGAAGAAGAACTTAATCATGAAACAAAATACAATATTCAATATTCTGAAAATAAAATAAATGCATTAAAATGGAATAGTGGTACAGTAGAATACTTATGTTTGAGGGATATACTTAAGTACTATTTACAATTAGCTGATATAATTTACGTTAAAGGAAAGCAGAAAAAAAATTTTCTTGAAAAATACATAGATAGTACTAAAATAAATGAGTTAACCAATACAATGCCATCATTGTTAAAAATTGAAAAAAAAATTTTAAATCTATGTGTCCTATTCCAACACATAATGTAAGTTCAAGTTTAAGATGTGCAATTAAAAATAGTTTTAATATCTATATGTACTTACTTAAAGAAAACGTGTTAAAAAAAAAAACAAAAAAAAAACAAAAAAATAATTTTTATTTGTAACATAAATATATAGATCATATGGAATTAAATAATCCAACTAAAAAAGTACGATTTAATTCAACTTTACAAATTAAAGTTATGTATGTATGGAGCTTTGCTTACAATTCTTCTCGGAAAAAACATTGGCAACAATATGCAATTGATAGAATGAGATTTCAAAGGCGAATAAAGATCATTGAACCCATTATATCTACAATTTTAAGTAGTAGTCATCGTAAAAACATATTTAAAAAGAGATTTTTGTAATACTCTAAAAATAAAATGCACTTTATGTTTTGTACATTAAAGTTAATAAAGTTTAAATTTCTTTTTAACCTTTTTATATGCAACATATATAGGTAGATATATATTCTACGTTCTTACTATACTATACTATACCAATCTACTTGCATTCAACTTTTCTTGCCTCTTTCTTTTTCTACCTTTTTAAAATACTACATAGTAATCTAAACCAGATATTCTGTAAACAAAAAAAAAAGGAAAATGCTAATTGTATTTTGTATTTCTTCCTATAGTAAAACTAGTTAACCAACACAAAAAAAAAAAAACACGCATTCCTTAAAGATACACTTTAAAACTAGTTCACCAACATTAAATAACACGTGCTTTAATATTTACATATAATAGTTTTGCTAACTATTTTCATGTTGATGTATTATAATATACAATCAAAGAGCTCTAAAAGACTTGTTTTACCGCAACTTCTAACAGAATCCAGGTCACAACACTTCCGGTTTCTCTAAAACTCAAGGTCATTCAAATGTAGGTTAATTTCAATAATAAAATCGTTCGTTCATTAGTACAGACGTGTTTATTTTTGCTTAATTTAATTAATTTTGATTTAATAACGTAAATTATTACAATAAATTTAGTACCGAATTAATACAATAAAATTAAAAAAAAAAGTTTAATAATACTTATAACCGTCTCGTCATTATTGATTGTTCAGCATTTATTTTAACCGGTAATAAACTTTTGACATAATTAAATTTTTTAATTTAATTTTATAAAAAATAATATTGATTAAACCAAAGTGCATTGCATTGTTATTAACTCTTATTAATTTAAAATTTTTTTTTAATAAATTCAAAGTATTACCTTTTTGTTTACATATACAAAATTTTAATTTTTATTAATACTTAATTTATTTCTAAATATAAAATATTAAACTATAATGGAATTTAAATGTAATGCTACTAACTGTACCGTTTTCGATAATAAATCTAAAAAAGTCACATGTCGTGCATTTTGCGGAAGAAAATTGCATGGAGTACGCATAGGAGCCGATAGAGATTGGCATTATCCATCTCTGGATCAATGGTTCATCTGCACTGAATGTTAAAACCATGAATCACTTCTTCGAACGATGTACGACAAAATTATCGTCGGAATAAATAATCTTAATGACATCAACACAGGAATGATTTGAAAAACTACTGGTGTAATAAACTCTAACAAGGCTACTTTTACGGAGCTTTGTGATTCATTTGGTACTTGTATCACCGAAATGACACAATTTTCTTCAGTGCAAAAAAAAATCGTAGAAACAGCTCTGGCATCGGTTAAGTTAGATCTCAAAAAGGAAATAACAGAATTTTTAGAATTGCAATTCAACGAACTTACAAGAAATATAACAGCAAATCTTAACCAAAACACAAATAATACTAACATTAATTTTAATAATGACATTATCAGCCAACTTATAGCTGACAAAAATGAAGTATCTGCAAGAATTAACGCGTTATATATTCATTGTAATGAAGCTACTTCCAATTGTACACAAATTGTCATTGAGGAGTTTGGACAGCTAAAAGAATCTATTTCTTCTTCAACAACTTCATCTAAAAGCAAAAATCTTTATGAAGAATTAATTGAAAGTGACACTACACTTCAAATGGATTCTAACAGTAGTCTAATTATCAACAATCAACTTAACAATCAACTTAGCATCAACCATCCCAGCAGCATCCAATCCACTAACAGTCATTCCATTGTCAGCAAACTTAGTACGACTCAATTCATCACCAGCCAATCCAGCCCACTTACTAGTAGCCAATCAATCATCACTAATAGTCAACCTGTCATCATCCAACCTACTTTAGCCGAGAATGTTAAAGCCGTTAACTTTGCTTATACTTTTCAAAATTTCCAGCCTCTACAACAGTAAGTAGCTTAAGAAATAATTTAAAAAATAAATTCAACTGCAATAGTGTTAGTGTAGTTAATATTACACCAAGAAATTTAAAATACAAACCTAAGTACAAATCATATAAAGTTATGGTACCTCAGTCCAAGGTTAATGATGTACTTTCTCACATACATTGGAAAAAGAATACTATAATACAACTTTTTAAAGACTTTAATACTCAAAAAGCACATATTAACACTGTAGACAATAAATCAGATACTAACTTAACAAATCACTCTAAAATCATTAAACCGTTAAATAAAAAAGTATATTACAAAACACAAACTGATACACAAATGAAAGTTAAGCAAAAATATAAGAATTTTGTAAAAGGTGAAACGCTCAATTCGGGAAAAAGCTGGTTCAAAAATAATAATAATAACAATAATAGTATTAATAATAATAATAATAGTAATAATAGTAATAATAATAATGATAATAATAATATTAATATTTGTTATAATAATAATAATAATAATAATATTTATAATATTAATAATAATTATAGTAACAATAATATTAATAATAATGATAATATTAATAATAACTATAATGATAATATTAATAATAATAGTAATAATAATGATAATAGTAATAATAATGTTAATAATAATAATAATAATAATAATAATAATAAAAATAATAATAATAATAATAATAATAATAATAATAATAATAATAATAATAATAATAATAATAATAATAATAATAATAATAATAATAATAATAATAATAATAATAATAATAATAATAATAATAATAATAATAATAATAATAATAATAATAATAATAATAATAATAATAATAATAATAATGATGATAATAATAATAATAATAATAATAATAATAATAGAATAAAAAAACATATTACATTAAACCCGGCATTACCACCAATTGTTAGAATGACGCAACAATTTCTAACCGAGGACTGCACTTATGCACTTTCTAGATTTAGAGATGAGAAAATTCTAAATTATGTAAGATTATTCCTTGCATATTTACATGATGATTCTTACAATTGTGTCATTGAGGGTAAAACGAGAACTAGTTTACTTGTGCTGATACACAATGAAGGTTTACCATCAAACTATAAGAGTTGTATAGTCTTTATTTCAAGTATCATAAAAATATTGGTTTTATCCAGAAACAGATTGAGGAAGACCTTAGAGCTTTCCGCGGTTACTGCAATAGTAACTACTACAACCACCTGTACCAATCTCGTGAGAACTACAATAAGTTTTTTCGGCCCAGCTCCAAGTAATAATTCAGCTTTAAGTCTCACGAGATTTTCTTATACAAATTCAAATCTAATAGCACTATCTAACTTTAATACAAATAATAATAATAATATAAATAATAATAATAGCATTAATTGTTCTAATAATATTAAAGTTTATTATCACAATTGCAGTGGTATGGGAGGTAAGCTAAAAAAATTATTTATAAATGCTAAGTCATGTGATTTCAGTGTGTTAGATATTACTGAAACATGGCTGAATGATTCGTTTTTAAACGAAGAAATATTAGACAGCACTTGGGCTATATGTAGAAAAGATCGAGACTACCGGACTACAAATTGTTCCCGAGGAGGTGGTGTTCTACTTGCAGTCAAAAATGACTTATCTAGTATAGGTTTAACCACTAGGACTTGTAATTCTTTCGACCATCAATTTATTAAAGTAAACTTAGGTAAATACTTTTTTTACCTTGGAATAGTTTACTTCCCTCCGAATTCTGACAATTCCTCATATAATGAATTTTATGATATATTATATCACAATATATTATCAAATATGAATGAGGATGATTCTATTTTTATTTTTGGGGATTTTAATCGTCCTTCTCTTTCTTTTATTGTCGACGACTCTGATCATTTGTTACTACCAATTAACTTTCAGGACGAAATAGATTTCGACCTTATTAGTACATTCTATGGTAATGATTTAACCCAAATTATCAGTTTTCCTAATAAAAATAACAAGTAGTTAGATCTTGCATTTTCAAATGCATATGACAGCGTAGTGGTAAACCTCGCTGATGACGCAGTAAACCTTTTTACTAACACCTCTCATCATAACGCAGTCATCTTCGAAATCGCCACGTCTATACCACTTTACACTAAATCATACAATAATAATTTTGTATATGATTTTTTTAACGCTGATTATGATAGCATTAACAATGCTTTATCAGTTATCAATTGGGACGAGCTGTTAGCACAACAGGACATTGATTCATTAATCTCTATCTTCTATATAAAAATTTTTGACATAATAAACTCCTTTGTGCCAAAAATTCGTAAAAAAAACAAGACAACTGAACCTTGGCTCGATAGAGAACTTAGGACATTGCGTAACCAACGCAACAAATTAATTTCAGATCCAAAAAAATTTTTTGACTTTATAAATATTAAGCGTAAAAGTTACGGCTAGCCAAACTCAATGTCGAAAGACAACACTTTCTCGTCTTGTCCTAATGTAATCTATAATTTCTTTGCTGATTGTTTTCAAAAGGTTTATCGTCCACATGAATCTTCTATAAATTTTGATCTTTCAAATCAAACAAATAACTCAAATTCAATTATTACGGATCTATATCTTACTGAAAATTAAATATTTGAAGCAATCATTAACATCGATACTAAAAAAAGTGTAGGATCTGACTTAATCCCGCCGACTTTTTTATACAATAGTGTCAGTTATTTGACTTATCCACTTCATCTCATTTTTAATAAATCACTTTCTTCAGGTGTTTTCCCATATGCTTGGAAATCGTCTTATTTAATTCCCATCCACAAAAAGGGTGACAAAGCACACGTCGAAAACTACCGTGGTATAGCTATTTTATCGACAATTCCTAAGTTGTTCGAAAAAATGGTCGTAAACAAAATTACACCCATCATAAACACAAAATTAAATGAACAGCAGCATGGTTTCAGAAAAGGTCGTTCTACCTCAACAAACCTTTTGGTTTATACATCTGAAATCCTTAATGAAATGGAAAATGGGCACCAAGTTGATGCTATTTACACAGATTTTAGTAAAGCATTTGATCTTGTCGATCATACTTTTTTGCTTAACAAACTTGTTGCAATAGGTATTTCGGGTACTTTTCTTACATGGCTGTACTCTTGCTTAACAAATAGAACTCAAAATATAAAATTCCAAGGTTTTTTATCAAACACAGTGACCGTTACTTCAGGAGTACCTCAAGGTAGCCATTTAGATCCACTCCTATTTAATATATTAATTTCAGACATTTCGGCCAAACTAGTGCGTGTATCACATATTGCATTTGCCGACGATCTTAAAATTTACCACGTTATCAAAAATATTTCTGATGTTGCACTACTTCAGTCAAACCTACATTCTTTACAAGAATGGTGCTTTTCCAACAAGTTAGAGCTGAACATTCAAAAATGCAAGGCTATTAGTTTTACACGGAAAAGATCTACTATTTTATTCGATTATTCTATTGATAATGTAACTCTAGAAAGGGTAAGCAGTATGACCGATCTAGGGCTTCTTTTGGATGATAAGCTTAACTTCCATCTTCACTATGAGCATATGATTTCCAAGGCAAATAAAATGTTAGGATTCATTAAAAGAAGAGCTAAAGAATTCAGTAACATAGCGGTGACAAAATCTCTCTACTGTTCTTTAGTACGATCTATTCTAGAATACGCCAGCATTGTTTGGAATCCTGCAAAAACAATTCCTATTATTTGCTTTGAGAAATCAATATAACTCTAATGACTATTCAATGCTACCTAATTATAATGTAAGATTAAATTCATTGAACATGTTAACTTTATCCTCACGCAGGCAGATACTTTCATCCTGTTTTACTTTTGACGTTTTAAATAAAAATATTGACGTTCAGTTTTTGATAGATAGTTTTAAATTAAACAATGAAGTTAGAGTTACACGGAACACTAAGTATTTAATTGAAAATACTCATAGAACTGAATATGGAAGAAATGAACCAATTAACAGATGTTGTATTACATTCAATAAACACAGTAATCTTTTTTCAACACAAAATATCAAGGAACACTTTCAAACAAAAATTAATACAAAAATTTGTTACTAACCTTACACAATAACTTTAACCTTCATAATATTAGATTACACTTCATATTGTACAAATTATTTTATTTTTACCTACTGAGTTATATTAATTCAAATCTAACTGTGTTTTTGCTTTGTAAGCAATTTGTAATTTACCATATAAGTTAATGTAATAATTTTTATTTTTTTTATTTGAATTTATCATGTTTTATTTTGTACTTGTTATTATTAAGTTTTAGCCGTAAGATTTGTTATGTAAAAACCTTGTTTTGGTTATAATAAATAAATAAATAAATAAATAAAATTTGCGTGGGCGTGCGATATGGTTTATTAAAAACTAGGTCGTGCGATATGGGCTTATTTTTTCCCACGCCAAAGTGCCCCTATACCTACTGATATACTGTTCTTCAACAGTTCTTCGGATGATTAGTTCTTCACTATCATCGACCAGTTCCCCATTAGAACCGTCGTGTTATGGATTCGGAGGCACTCGAAAAGGATCTCCCCGCTTATCTCCACCCTAGGCAACCAGATGCGGGCTCTAGGACTTCTTGGGATTTCGCTGGCTGGGATTAGGTCAATTTTGGCTTCCTTACAATTTGGCGATGCTGCTGCTAAAGAAATCCAAAGAGAACTGATTCTCGCATCGGATTACCCTGTAGGCAAAGCACGGAAGAGTCCCTCCAGCCCCTCCTAGAATGTGCTCATTAACCATTTCGGACAACCTCACCTCAAGTTTAACCCACAGATCGCTTGATACTTTACGATCTGTGGCTTTTGCGTTGACAACTGCAACACATAAACTATCTTTTACAATATCATTGTAATTTTTTTGTGCTGCAGTTTTCGAACTGCTATGGAGACTTGTTCTCGGCATCTAAGTTTTTTTTTTTTTTTTCTTTATTTCAATAAACAATTTTAAAGTTTATATACAATTTTAGTTTTACTTTAATTCTAAGTTAGTAATTTAAAAAACAAAATATTTAATTTGTATATAAATAATGTATAATGGTATACGACCGTAGCGTATTAGCTGTCAGGTCTTATTATTTAGTTATAAATATTGTTTGACATTATTTCTAATTTATATCACATTTTCATTTCATATTTCTACAATATCTTTATTTCGATTAATTATTTAATAATCAGAAAATTTTTGACTATCATTTCTTTACATAATTTACAATTAATTATTTTTCCAAAAGTTGAAAATAAATGAGAACAAAGACGTAGCGTAAAATTAAAAAAAAAAAAAAAAAAAAAATAGACTAAAATTATAAATTATCTTAACTAAATGCGTAAAAACAAAAAAAAAAAAAGTAATGAAACTACAACTGATTATTTGCTATAATATATTGCACTATTTCTTTTTAAACACACATATTTCACTGATAGATTTTATTGCTAAAGGCAACTCATTGAAAGCTTTTAAACAATTATAAATACAATTTTTCTTTTGTTGTTCAGTTTTAAAAATTGATAAATAGAAGTTAGTTTTATTTCTCGTATTGTGATTATGAATATCGATCATACGGTTAAGAATGAAGTGGTGTTTTATTTTATTGTTAATTATTTTAAAAGCTGTGAGAAACAATTCTTTTTTACATATATTAGCAAAACTTAGATATCTGCAATTGTAAAGAGATGCTGAAGGAAAACTTGTTGGCAATCCGTGTATTGTTTTGATAGCCTTCTTATTCAAAATATCTAACTTCCTTAGAAGATATTGAGAAGAACCACTCCAAATTGGATTAAGATATGTTAAATTAGATAAAATATAAGAAGAGTATATGACAAATAAAGTTTTATCTAATAGAAAATTTCGTAACCTTTTTAGGATAAAAACATAAGGTGAAATTTTTCTAGATATGTAGTCAATATGCTCATCCCATTTTAGACTTTTATCCAATATTAAACCTAGATAGTTAAACTTATTGACAACTTCGATTGTCGAATTACTAAATGTGAAATTGGTGCTTTGAAACTTTTTGTTATGGAATAATAATATTTTAGTTTTACATATATTTAAAGAAAGTTTGTGCTTTCTTAGCCAAATATTGATTTTTTGAAGGTCAGAGTCTATAGCTCGTTTTAATTCATTTTCATTTCCTAAACCATATTTTAATACAGCGTCATCAGCATACAATTGCAAAGATCCTATCAAACTTAGTTTACAAATATCATTTATATAAAGCTTAAAGAGGTCGGGACCTAAAATTGAACCTTGTGGTACTCCTTTAATTACAGATTTTAGATTGCTAAAACAATTAATTAATCGAACTTTCTGCTTTCGATTTAACAAGTACGATTTAAAAAAGCTAATGTATTCTGCAGCGAAACCTAGTTGAGAAAATTTGTGAAGAAGTATCTCATAGTCAACACAGTCGAAAGCTTTTTTTAAATCAAGAAAGATACAACCTACATATTTCTTAGAATTAGAATATTTTTACTAACGAAATCGGTTAGGTTAAGACAGGCTGCTGCTGTATTCGAGTTTCTTTCAAAACCAAACTGATTTACACTTAGTAAACAGTTAACTATCATAAAAGTGTTTAAACGATTTCTAATGATTATTTCAAAAATTTTGGAAAACGTACTAAGAATTGAAATTGGTCTGTAATTAGATCGATTTGTAGCATCGCCGCTTTTGAAAATAGGTGTTACTATTGCAGTTTTTAAAATGTCTGGAAATATTTTTGAACTAAGAGATGAATTAATAAATTTAACTAATATTGGAGTCAATCGGTTTGCGAATTTTTTTACAAATTTACTCGATATCTTATCAAATCCAGTAGCTGCTGCTTCTCTCTGTATCTGGACTGGGTACATCTTTCGACTTATTTCTTTTCGAATACGATTCTTTACTTGAGTCGCGCGACTCATACGCTCGCACAACCTCGCTATATCGCGTTTTGTCCTCTAGATCCCTGTCCTATGTCTAGATTTCGTGAACAACACCTTTGACTTCATTCTGGGCTATCTTGCCCAATATTAATTTTGCTCATTGTAGTTGGAGTACCGCTTTTAGTACTTCCACTACCATTAGCCCCTAATGGTTTTGGAGCACTTTGGTTGGTGCTTCCTCCACCAATACTAGGCCCTGATGGTTTTGGAGCACTTTGTCTGGTGCTTCCTCCTCCAACAGGTGTTTGGCTGATTTTTCGACAAACCCGGCTGGTTCCTGGTTTGATTTCTACAGGGGTACTAAGACTGGTACCAATAATTGTCTTCTGGCTGAAGGCAAGTAACTCATCCTCAGAAGATTAGTTTGTGTTTTTTTGATTTTTTTTTAACTTTTTATTTTGTTCCCACGAGTATGGCTAGAAATAACAGTCGACATATGCAGAGCTCCCGTACATATGCAAGGCTACTTACAATGGGGTGACGCCTGATGCCCCAAGGAGACCGTTAGCGATACCACCCTTATACACCTGGTACCATGCACCCTTCGGCACGGTTTTCTTTCACACCTTGGCTTGAGCGTACATCTATAATCAGCCGTTCACCTGTATCCAAAAAATATTTAAGAATTTGAGTATGATAGGTAACGTTGCCAGTGTACACCGCTTGGAAGAGTATGATTAACAGTACCCAAAAAATGACAGAGGTTACTCTGCGAAAATTTTCGAAGATATCCGTTAATAATAAAACATCAACTTTTAAATAATTTTCATGTATTCTTGAAGATTTTTGTATTCAAAGCTTTTCCAGACCTTTTTAGCATGTTCATAATCTTCATCTGAACAATGCTATTTGTAAGTTTATTGTTGAAGCAAATCTGTGGTGGTAAAATTAATTCTTTTAATTTATTCCAAGAATCTAAATATTCATAAGGGAATATCCCTTTTCTTTTTATTAAAGCAAACTTATCATCTGCTGGAAAAGCTTTCTTCATACTATGAAAATCAGAACCTGTTAAATTTTTAGCAAGTGATTCTAAACTTGAAGGCATAAATCGAAACGAATTTGGAAATCTTAGTTCAATTGAATAGTCCTCATCAATTTCAATCCATTTAGATAAAGAAATATATTTTTGTTTATTATTTGGAATTACTTGAATTCTACCAGGAAAGTTTGAAAGACATTTAATAAACAATCGTAACCAGAAAAATTGTGAAAAAAAATGGGAATGAAATTTGGTATAACATAATTTATGTTACATATATTATGAGCTGGTCCTCGGTTCCAGTTAAATCTGAATGATCAAATACTTTGGCATTATTAAGAATTTTTTGTTCCTTATAAAAATAAATTAAGCACGTGTTACATAAAATTAATCTCGAAATGTTTTTGATCCAAACATAATGAGTTTTCTCCTCAATTTGTACCAAAAGTAAATTTATATGATTAGATTTTTGATCATTTGTACAATAATACGGTCCCATCAATTGATAAAAGCATTTGGTAGATAATTCTACTTTATCATATCTAAAAACGTTTATACTGATTGTTGGATTTAGTCCTACAAATATTTGAATATCATTTAACTTTTGTGGATTGAATATTTGAAATGTTGTATGATGTCGTTATTTTAGGATCTCTTGAAACATTACTCAAAGCTGATATTATAGCCCATTTAAAACAGTACTCATCAGAATTTTGAACATTGACGCATGCCTTCTTATTCTTTATAAAAGACTGTAATGGTAAATATTGTGATCCTCGTAATGGTTTATATTGATTTATATTAATTTCAAAATGCAAAATTTAAATTAACACCCATCCGCTATCATTTTCTTGAAATTCATCAGTTTTTTTCAGAATACACTGAATCAATTTATCATTATTTTCATGAATTTGTGATTGCAGTAGAATTGTTTGCATTTTTGTATTAAATGATTTAATTGAAAAAATCATTTTATTATGATCAATATCATCATCATTGTTTGATTCCTTTGACAACTTCATATATTCAGCAAACAATTCCAGATTAAATTGATAAGCCTGATGTTTTTCTAAACACGCCTCCAATAACGTGATAATTTTGTTTTTTGAATCGTTTAAAAATTTTTCTGGTAATAATGTTGCTTCATCTATGTTTTCTAGTATAAACGTCTCAACTTTTTCTTCAAAACAGCACACTACTTTTTTCAAGTTATCCTCCACAATAACAACTGCATTCTTTTTATGTGAATGTTCTAAGATGATATAACCAATTCTTATATGGAATTTCTATGTTGCAATCCATACACTTCTTTGTTGGAGAACTTGAAACTAATGAACCCTTCATTTATTGACTTAGGAAAATATTCTACTATTTACATATAGTAGTTATTACAGTTTAAATCATAATTATTTATCATTCAAACACAATAAAACAGAAATGTTATCGTTTAAAATAGCACATTAACTAATTAATTCGTAAGTTATAAATTAACGAACTTTTTTCTTATAATATTTGCCTTTAACTGTCTTTTGTTTTAAAACTATAGTAGGAGGGTAATATTTTAAAATAGTTATACTAAAGTTTAACCAGAGTGGGTGGTTTTTCTTATTCTTTTTATATTAAACTGATCTTTTCTTTCTTTTTCATTTTCACCCCTTTTTTTTACTTTTTAATATTAAACTGACTTTTGTTATTCCTTTTCATGTTAAACTGAAAAAAGGGTGTAAAGCTTTTTTTATTTATTTCCTAACAAATAGTGATATCTACTAATATTAATAAAAATTCCTGTTAACTGCCCATTAAAAATCATTTCCCAAGACAGTAACAACTAATCAAATCGTATTAAAAATAACTATAATATAGAGACACAAAATAACTCGTAAAATCCTACTTAAAATCATTTTCTAAGACATAAACAACTTAAAAAAACTACTTTTTCATATTAAACTGACCATTTTATTCCTTTTCATATTAAACTGATCTATTCACCCTTTTTTTTATTTTTTATTTATTTCCTAATAATTCCAAAAATATCAGTATACCTAGCTAATATAATACTCATAAATTGTGATCTCTACTAATATCAATAAAAATTCCTGTTAACTACCCATTAAAAATCATTTCCCACTAAGAACTAATGAAATCCTATTAAAAATCATATTCCAATACATTAAATAACTCGTAAAAATCCTTTTAAAAATCATTTTCCAAGACACAAACAACTTTTAAAAACTACTTTTTTATTCCTTTTCATATTAAACTTTTCACCCCTTTTTTTTATTCTTACTACATTCCCATTAATACCATTCACTCAAAAATTGTGACATCTATCAACATCAGAACATATTAGACGTTCCTATTAACTTTCCCTTAATCTTACTATTTTTTCCCATTCACTCACTACTAACGACATCTACTAATATCATAACATATTATACATTCTCATTAATCTTACTACTTTTCCTATTCACTCACTATAAACTACATCTATCAAAACCTACTAACAACATACTGAAAAACTTTTCCCAAAACACTAACAACTAATCAAATCTTATTAAAAATTATTTTCCAAGACACTAACAACTGTCAAAAACTAATCAGATTATTTTGACTGCCGTAGAAACCCCATATTTATACTACTTAGAGCGTTTATTATATCTGCGTTGCAATTTTCGATTTTTATTTTATTTATGATTAATGATAATTGGTTGTTTACAACAGCAAAGAATGCATCTATTGTTTGATTTCTTTGGTGAAGGTTTACTTTCACCAATTTACTTCAGTATTTTCTAGCTGTTAAATTTTTAATAAGCTCGAGTTGCGCATTACTTTCACTAGTTATTTGTTTAATAGATTCTTTAATTTCTTCTACTGCATTTTCAATCATTTTGGATGTTTTTCCTTATTATTTAGTTAAATTTAATCTGAAAAATTTTTTTGACGATTTTCTCTATTATTTTAATTTATTATTTTTTCTTTTTTATATGTTTCTTATTCTTATTTTTCTTATTAATTTTTTTGTAATTGGTAATATTTTATTCTATTACTTACGTTATAATTAAAATAGTTTGCATTTGAGCAAAGGATTGACGTTTACTTAGCTATTAAGAAGGTACAGCTTCTTCGTATGGTTGCTTTGAAATATAACTTATGATTTCTTCTTAGTCCTAAGCTTTTATTCTCGCAAAGGACCTACTGCGGTACAATAATATTTACTTTGTATTCTGAATTGTGTTCCCATGATTACAATGACTGAATACTATTTGCACTTGTAGTTTAGTTATGTTCTCACCGGAAAAGCTTCATTTTCCAAGGTGTTGACAACTGTGTTCTCACGTTTACAGCTGCGTCATTTTGATGATCGAAAAATATTAGTTGACCAATATGTTCTAACGGGTATAGCTGCGTCAAATATTTCTGGATCAATCCCTGTAGAATATCTAATTTTTGCTAGTTTTTCTCCACGGTCCTGTCATGGTCGCCAGTTAAGAATTTTAATATAAATTCTTTTTATAAAAATAATTATTTGGACTGAAGTACGCTTTTATTATTCAATTGACAAATTTAAACTGTAACTTAACTAATATCTAACAGCTAATTTATATTATAAAATTTGCTTAGTATTAAAATGGTGATAGCATATTTGGAAAAGTTGTAGATTGGTAATCGTTAGGTGGACGGTTATAATCTGCTATGGAAGAATAAATAAACATATACTTACATATTTTTATACATATGTATAAACATATACGTACAAACCATATTTCTAGAAATTATAAAATTCAGCCAAATTATTTTCAAATACTAAAAAATTAAAAAAAATAATATTATAAGTAGAGTGACGGACTATGAACATACTAAGAGGTTCGTACGGATATCTAAAAGTTGACCAAAGCAACTGTATTCTTCCTCGTTTTCTTTTCACATCATGATGACATCATGAAGTTTTTGTTTTTCAAGATTTTTTGTTCCAGATTTTTTTTTTCAGGATATCGATGGTGTTGTGATAATTTAAAAATAAGTATAATATGGTTGACACTATCAAATACTTTTTGCAGATCTATAAATAAGCAAGCTGTATATTCTTTCTTATTCATGCTTTTTGTTGTAAAATCTGACAAAGCTAAACAAGCGGCAGCAGTGTTTGAGTTATCCTCAAAACCTGATCTTTATGCAAAATGCCATCAGCGTTTATGAAATATATTAGCCTTGTTTTGATAATTTTTTCGAATATTTTTGAAATTGAACTTAATACTGAAATTGGCCTATAGTTCGAAGAATCTGATCTATAGTTTGATTTATGTATCGGTGCAACTGTGGTAATTTTTAGAGCATCCGGGAAGTGTCCAGATTCAAAGGCAGAGTTAATGAATTTTACCATGACTGGAGTAATATGGTTAGAATATGCTTTTAAAGCTTTCGATTAAATATTGTCATATCCAGTAGCAGATTCTAACTAAATTGTGTCAATTTTTTTTTGAACTTCCTCTATGCTTGTAGGAGATAAGCTAAAACTATTATGAATAATTTTTTGAAAAGAGCCTAAATAGTTTTAATCAATGAAATCTCTCGATATATTTAAAGAATTGGTTACATTTATAAAGTATGTGTTCATTGTGTTTGCAATTTGTTGACGATTATTTGTAATGGCATTATTAAATTTTGTTTCATTTCATTTAAACTGCTTTTGTTGTACATAATTCTTTTGTATAGATCCCCTAATTTTCTACTATTATTGGGATCATTTGATATTATCGTATTGCAAAAATTTTGTTTGGCTTGTTTTATTGCTTACGTACTAACTCTTTATATTTTAGATAGCGTTCTTTGCATTTTTCATCGTTCGGGTACTCTTTCTTGTATTTCAAAATATTTGATATTACGAATAATATCGTTATTAATACACTCACACTTTTTTCCGTTATGTTGAGCAATAATTTTAGTATATTTTTGAATTTTACTTGAAAGTACTTCTATGAATTTATCAATGGTATCGAATATTTCTAGATCACCCCAAAAACTATTACTAGAAAGTTTATCGTAGTCTAAAACAGTTTTTTTTTAAATTATTTGTTTGTTTCATAGTTTTTAAATTTGTACTTACGAAAAGCAGATGATGATCTGATAAGCATGACTCGGAGACATGTACGTTGTAATTGTAATCAATTAAGTCTGTAAGAAAATGCTAAATAATTGTTTTCGTGGTTGCGAAATTTTCGTTAATTTTTTTATATAGTTAACCATTACATAGTAGAGTGTTCAAATAATTTTTAACCTCAGTATTATTTTTATTGGACAAGTTTATATTAAAATCACCTAAGACGAAAGAATTCTTATAAGTAGCAGGTATCTCGTCTAATTTATCAATAAATTCATTTAATTTGGTTTGGTGTTCTCTATAAAAACACATTATATTAATACTTTGTTCGGATAGTTTTACTATAAGCATATTTGAAGAGTTAAAATTTTTTTCAAAAATTTAATTACTAATTAAATTCCGAAAACCCTGGAAGATTGTAAAATTGATTTTCATACTTTTGGAGCCACATTTTTGTTAAAACTATGACATGAACGTTACAATGGAAAGAATTGATTGATATTTCTAAATTACTTAATTTATTCCTAACACTCTGAATATTTCCGGTTATGGTAATACAGGATGAGTCTAACTCTTTATTGGAGAATAGTTACGAGGTATCAAAAATTTTTGCATAATGAATTTGAATCCCACATCAAATATAAATTCGGTGATTATGAAGTGTATCTTATGACTCTTTTTGATTCAGGTAGTGTAATCAGCTTTGATCGAGAATACTTCGTACCACCCTATTTAGTTGAGAAGGATAATTATGACTCAGTAAAAGAAATTTGTTTTGTTGGTATAAATCTCACATTTCTGACGCTGAATTAAGTAGACGTGCTAATTTTAAATTTTAAATTCTTTTAATTTCTTTAATTCTTTACCTATAGTCATAACTTAAATAAAAAAAAAATATATATATATAAACAAAGCAATAAAAAAAAAAAGTTAATTACATCAAAAATAAAAGAATTTAAAAGAAGTTGAACTTATTACTTTTTTTTCTTTAAAAAAAAAACTAGAAAACTGTGCTGTGTTTTTGTGTTAAATATAACAATTACAATATTTGCTGATACAATATTTTAAATTTTTATAACTAAAAATAAATTTTTTTATTTTTTTAACTCAATTTAAAAAAAAATAAATAAATAAACAAACATGAATACAAATAAATGTGACAGCTCTATCTGTACAGTTTTCGATGAAAAAACTGAATTTGTAACATGCAATAGTTTTTGCAAGAGACGCTTTCACGGAATCTGCCTAATTGCTCTTAGAGGGTGAACGAGGTATTCCACGTTCTTGGTTCAGTATTTTGTTTGTGAATCATGCTTGGATTATCATGCCAGTATGAATATGTTATTGAAGGAAGTCAAAACATCCTTCAATAACATTAAAGATGAATACACAGAACTTGTAGCTAAATGTCATGACACTATAAAATGTAACTCAGCATCTTTTAATCAAATGGCAAAAGACTACGAGTCACTGAATATGACACTGAGCAGTACATCTGATAAACAAAAATATAAACTGAAGCAGAATTTGGTTTCTAAAAATGATGAGTTTCTCTCCCACTAAAGAGATTAAATGAATCTTTAAATACGTTGACTAGTGAGTTAATGTCATCTATTAACTTACAGCTACAGAAACTTTTTGATTCAAAGCTAAATAGTCAACCTTCAGATATTGCAGATAAACTGACTGATCAAATAGGTTCTTTTAAAAAGGAAATAGTGAATATGGAGATTAAGTTAGATGCTAGTTTGGATACATCTTTCGACACGTTTAGATACAATCAAATGCATCTAAGTCAAAATTCAAAGACAGTTTGAGCCCTGATGAACCGCTCAGCTACAGTTAATTTCATAATTCCTTTTTGTTTAAGCCTATAGCCTCTCAAACGGTGGAATTCACTAATAAAGTGACTAATGATGCTTTTGGGTTCAAAATCAAATACATCATCTAATAACACCAATGAAAATTCATTACTTAATGAAATTCTACAATGTAGTAACAATTTGGTTATTTTACGACTTTCATCCTGAACTTTAGCATCAACAGAAGAAGTTCAACACAGTTCTACTGCAAAGAAAGTTCTGTTTATTCTTCGAAATATTAAAGATATTAATATTGTCATCGATCAGAAATCAACTAAGGAACATCATGAACCTGAAACTATCTTATACTTTTCCAATTTTGTAGCGTCAACAACTTCTAATTATCTTAGTAAGTTTTTAAAAAATACTTTTAATTTAAATAGTGTTAAAGTAGTCAATCTTACTCCTAAGAATCTTAGATATAAACCAAAATACAAATCTTTCAAAGTTGTTGTACCTATATCCAAAGTTTGCGATATAATTAATTACAAGCTATGGAAAAAAGGTACAATAATAAAAAAATTTTTATGCAATACTAATTTAGAGATTTCACCTACTAACACCAACACGAAGTTTAACACTGACAAAAATAAACTGTTATTAAATCCTTTTGCTATTTTGTTTTCTAGCACAAACAACAATAAAAAACTTGCAACATTAACATCAACTAGAGGTTCTAAATATCCTAACTTTGTTCAAGGGGGAATTTTAATACCAGGAGCCGCTAGCTCGACCAATCTAATTAATAATAATAATGGAAATTATATTAATTATAATAGCATTAACAATAATAACAAAAATAATAAATATAGAAATGGAATAAGTAATAATAATTATAATAATAATAATAAAAGTAATAAAAAAAATACTACTAATAAGATTAACAATAATAATAACAATAATAAAAGCAATAACAAAAGTAAAAAAAAAAAATTTCTAATAATAATATTAATCAGAATAATAATAATAATACTAATAATAATAATAATAATAATAATAATAATAATAACAATAATAATAATAATAATAATAATAATAATAATAATAATAATAATAATAATAATAATAATAATAATAATAATAATAATAATAATAATAATAATAATGATAATAATAATAATAATAATAATAATGATAATAATAATGATAATAATAATAATAATAATAATGATAATAATAATAATAACAACAATAACAATAACACAGATATTAATAATAACAATAACAATAATAATGATATTAATAATGATAATCTTGCTGTTTTGATAATAACATTGATAACAACAATAACAATAATACTAGTAATGATAATAATAATAATAATAACAATAACAATAACACAGATATTAATAATAACAATAACAATAATAATGATATTAATAATGATAATCTTGCTGTTTTGATAATAACATTGATAACAACAATAACAATAATACTAGTAATGATAATAATAATAATAATAACAATAATAATAGCAAAAGTAATAATAGTAATTATATCATTAACAATAACAACAATGATAATAATAATAATAATAATAATAATAATAATAATAATAATAATAATATGAATAACAATGATAATAATAAAATTAATATAAATAACTCATTATCAATAAATCCGCTAATACCCCCTATTGTTAGAATGACAAAGCAATCACTAACAGAGGATTGCCAATACGCTTTATCAAGATTTAGAGATGAGAAAATTCTTCATAATGTAAGACTTTTTCTTGCTTATTTACATAACGATTCATATAATCGGGTTATAGAAGGTAAAACAAGAACTCATTTATCTGTTCTCATCCACAATGAAGGCCTACCATCTAACTTCAAAGATTTGTATAATCTTTACCTTAGATACCACAAAGATATAGGCTTCACAACAAAAGAGGTTGAAGAGGACCTTAAGGCTTATCGTAGTCATTGCGATAGTAACTACGATAATCACTTAAATCAATCTCGTGAGAACCATAACCAGCCTTTTCGTTCGAAGTCCAAGTAAATACGCAAATCTCATCACTTTATCTAACTCGATAAATAAAATAGAAATATCCCAAAATAATAACCAGATAAATAACAATTATCAGTTTACAAATAGTTCGCGAGGTGGTGGTATATTATTTGCCCTATGTAATACCTTACCTAGTGTACCTGTAATTACTAATACTTTTCAATCATTTGAACACCAATTTATTAAAATTAATTTAGATACGAGTAATTTATACCTAGCTATTGTTTATTTCCCTTCGAACTCTGACAATTCCTCTTATTCTGAATTTTATAGTGTATATCATAATATCATTTTAAATATGAATGAGGAGGACTCGATTTTCGTCTTCCAGGGCGATTTTCGTCTCGTAACTTCCAGGGCGAGATTGATTTCGGTCTTATTAGTGAGTTTTATGGCAATGATTTACATCTGATTATTAGTTATCCCAACAACAATAATAAATTTTTAGATCGTGTATTTTCAAATGCATATGATAGATAACCTTATACTAACCTTATAAACCTTTTTACTAACACTAATCATCATAACGCAATCATCTTTGAGTTCTCTACTTTCATTCCACTCTCGAGTAAAACTTACAATAATGAAATTGTATATGATTTCCGAAGTGCTGACTATCAAAGCATTAATAATGCTTTATCATCTACTAACTGGGACGAACTGTTAGCATAACAGGATATCAACTCAATAATCTCTATCTTTTATTTAAAATTTTTTGAAATTATAAATATTTTTGTACCTAAAATGCGTAAGAAAAACAAAACAACGGAACCATTGTTAGATAGAGAACTTAGGACTTTGCGTAACCAGCGCAATAAAATATACAAGAAAATTAAACACACAATAGCAGCAAACGATAACTTATTGAATTCGTACAAACTACTTGCAAATGAATTCAAACTGAAAGCTCATACAGCCTATGAAAACTATGTCATTAGTTTAGCCAACAAATTAATTAGTGAACCCAAAAAATTCTTCGAATTTGTCAACATAAAACAAAAAATATTCGGCTACCCTAATTCAATGTCCAAGGACAATGCCCGAAAACTATTTGTAACTTTTTTTCCGACAGTTTTCAAAAAGTTTATCTTCCAAAAGAACAATTTGATATCTCTGCTATTTCTTAGCCCAAATTTGTTAATTACAGATTTGTATCTTTCCGAAAGGGACATTTATGAAGCTATTATGAGCCTTGACACAAAAAAGGGTGTCGAACCTGACCTAATCTCTCCACTCTTCTTATATAGTTGTGCTCATTATCTAATTACTCCTTTTCATTTCGTTTTAAATAAATCGCTTTCGAATGGTGTTTTTCCACATGTGTGGAAATCCTCTCATTTAACTCCCATCTACAAAAAAGGTGAAAGATCATCAGTAGAAAACTATCGAGGTATAGCCATCCTATCGACTATTCCAAAATTATTCGAAAAAATAGTTGTCGATAAAATTACTCCTGTAATAAAGCCAAACTTAACAAACAACAACACGATTTCAGAAAAGGTCGTTCCACCACAACGAACTTTATGTTATGCACATCTGAAATTCTGAATAAAATGGAGAAAGCATTTGATCGTGTAGATCATTACACTTTGCTAAATAAACTTACGACTTTTGGTATATCGGGTTCTTTTTTTGCATGGCTTAACTCTTATTTATCAGAAAGGACACAAAACAATAAATATCAAGGTATATTGTCCAATATAATCGATGTTACTTCTGGTGTACCTCAAGGTAGCTATTTAGGGCCACTTTTATTCAATATATTTATTTCCGATCTTTCAGTATATTTGGGTGCCATACCGCACATAGCGTTTGCTGGCGACCTAAAAATATATCAAGTCGTAAATGACAGTTCTTTAATCTGCACTATGACCACTTAATTTCAAGAACAAATAAAATGTTAGGTTTAATTAAGAGAAAAGCTAAATAATTTAGTGACTTAGCTGTGACAAAAACTCTATATTGTTCGCTAGTTCGTTCTATATTAGAATACGGTAGTATTATATGGGATCCAGCTTTTCAGATTCATTCTAACAAAATTGAATCAGTTCAAAAACAGTTTCTGTTATTTGCATTAAGAAACCAACATAACCCTTCAGACTTTTTAAATCTTCCTAGCTACATAACAAGATTTAAATTCTTAAACATGCTCCCCTTGTCCTCACGTAGACAAATATTTTCATCATGTGTTACTTTTGACATTCTAAATAATAATATTGCTTTACAATCGCTTAATTACAAATTTAGACTTAATGATAGAGTTAGACAAACAAGATACACGAAATTTTTGGTGGAATATAAACACAGTATAGAATACGGAAGAAATGAACCGATAAACAGATGTTGTATTATATTCAATAAAATCAGTTATCTCTATTCTTCAACAATTTTCAGAAATAGTATCAAAAACACTGTATATCAACACTTTTTCAATTTACTAACCTCAGACAATTAATTCTAACCAATTCATAAATATACTTTTCATAAATTTATTCAAATGTATAATTTTTTTTTTACATTAATTTTCACAAAAAATTTTTTGTAATTTAATTTCATAATTATGTTCGTACATTCATAATTCTACACTAAGTATTTAAAGCATATTTTGATTATGTCATCAAGTTTTATTTTTATTTTTTTTTCTTTTTAGTAGCACTGTTTATTGTTTGCATACTTACATATCATTAAGAATTATAAAGTTTACTTAAGAATTTAAGTTTTTATGTAAGTAATCAAATTTTGTATTGTATAACTTTTATTTTTTAAGTCTGAAATATATTTTTAATATTATACATATTAATTAGTCATTAAGAATTGCAATCATATTTTCAATATTAATGTTATAATGTCTAAAGCTAAAATAATAAATTCTAAAAAAGAAAAAAAAAAAAAATTTTTTTTCTTCTTTTGTTATTATTTTTTTTTTTTTTAATTTAAATAAATTAAAAATTTTTCAATATATTGTGTTTTTACCAGTTTATCAAATTAATGTTTATTTGAATTTATTTGGTTACTTAGATACAAAATACGTATCAACATTGTAACCATTATTATGCCTTGGAATGCTAATTTTATATTTTAGGAAATGTTTCGTTCTACAAAACCGAAACTCTTCAGTAAGCAAGTAGTATTGATATGCTTAGACAAATCAACTAAGTTTTTACAGATATTTTCAACTTGTCTTATTATTTCACAGAAGATTTTCTGAAATTTTCTTATAAGTAATAAGACTTGTTGAAATTTAAAACTAGGATTTGTCTAAGCATATCAATACTACTTGCTTACTGAAGAGTTTCGGTAGTTTTGTAGAACGAAACATTTCCTAAAATATAAAATTAGCATTCCAAGGCATAATAATGGTTACAATGTTGATACGTATTTTGTATCTAAGTAACCAAATAATTTCAAATAAACATTAAGTTTCTTTACCTCCGTAGATTTTACTGAGTTTCTCAAGCAAACATATAATGTTAAACATATTATGATAGCTACTGATTCCCCACATTCTAATGGACAGACAGAGCATATTAATAGAATCATTACCCCCATGATAGCTAAAGAGTCTGAAAATGAAAGCTCGCATAACTGGTATACATGTTTGGACAAAGTGGAGTTTGCACCAAATAACTCTTTTAACAAGAGCATAAGTACAACTCCATGTATTTTACTGTTTGGTGTGAATCAGAAGGGCGAGGTTAATGATGTACTAATAGAATATCTTGAACAAAATAAAATTAAAGTGGACTGCTTCAAAAAATATTGAAAAAAAAACAAATGATAACAAAGATAAAATGTATAAATGTATCTAGTTATTTAAGTAAATGAGTTTTATAAAAGTTTTATAAATGAATTATTACCTAGTTATTTAAGTAAATGAATTATTGTCCAATTTTTTTTTTTATCATTTACTATACAATTTTTTTCTTATTCTAAAATTATTTACACATTACAATTTTTATTTTTTAAATTAAAATTTTTTTTTTTAATTTTTTTTTTTATTTTTGATTTAAATTTTTTGAACTACATATTAAATTCTATTTATTAAATTCGAATAATTTTTAGTTTTACAATTGTGTAGGTGAGAAACAAAGTTAAACTATTCCATGTAGAAAATTTTTGAGTAAAATAAAAAATACTTTTAACTTTTTTCCCCATCAAATTGTTTATAAATAAGTTAAGCTAAACGTAAACGTTTAGTGTTTGGAGTATCTGCTATTAACAATTAAAATCACA
The DNA here is from genome assembly GCA_947095535.1 of Poecilobothrus nobilitatus. NCBI lineage: Eukaryota > Metazoa > Arthropoda > Insecta > Diptera > Dolichopodidae > Poecilobothrus > Poecilobothrus nobilitatus. Next base: position 147,281,215 of record OX352772.1, read on the forward strand.
AGCTTTCGGTTTGCTTTTTATCAAGCTAAAAAATTTGGAATGGTTTCGTTTTGAAAATAACAATTGGAATTGTTTTGTTTTGAAAAAATTATTCAGGGAATAGTTTCAGTTTGTTAATAAAATTAAATTTTCTTATATTTTTAAAGTAACGCATTCTTTGCCTTTTTTTATTAAATCACATAAATTCCTTTATTACGAACATAAAATAAATAAAAATAAATTAACAAAATATAAAATTTATAAAAAAATAAAAACATAAAAAGTATGAAATCAGTTAATTTCAAAATTCAATTAAAAAATTTAAATTTTTATAGTCTATACTCAGTCTATACTCTAATAATATTAATTTCAGGACTTTGTTGCTGGCAAAAATCATCGCCATTAATGTTTTGCAGAAAGTCAGCGTTTCCGTTTAATATAAAAATTCAGCTGCTCAATTGATTTCCATTCATTTCCAAAATGTTTGGAAAGTAGGTTATCAACGTCATTCAGTTTTAAATCATTTACCCTAATGCCAAGAGGCAATCTATCAAGCTTAATTTGGTTTAGATTTCTTCCACGTTTAATGGTAGACTTATCAACCCTGATGTCCGACCTGTAAAAAACTTCTCCTCTTACGAGAATGCAATTATTTTTCGCTCTTGTTAAATAAAATCTTTTACTCTCTTTAAATTTGAAATGCCAGCTGCCAGTAGGCTTACAATTTTTTTCGATTTCCAATTTAAAATCATATACAGGACAATCATCACTTCCTAAGTTTTTAGTGGTACCAAATTCACTGTAGATTTCTAAATACTCCTCAACATTTACTATGGTCTCCTTTGCCTTTACCTTTTTTTCAATTTGGGCAAAGACCCTGTCGGCAGGTAAATATGAGTGTCCTGCAATTGGAAATATGATTTCTATTCGTTTTACATGACGTGGAGCTTTTGTCGCTAGCCAATATTGGCACATGCCAACCATGATGGAATTTTTGTTTTGGCCTCCACATCCGTCGGCCATTAAACGAATCGTGATTATACCAGTCATGTCTTTATTGTTCAAATATTGGAAAACAGAGGATGCAATTTCGTTGGATCCTTTCGCATGACAATTTTCGGTCCAGTAATATAAAAATGTGTTTTCTTTCGCAAGTGCACTTTTTGATGTTCCTTCCACAATTGCAAACATATATATATATAATTGTCGGCTAAAGTAAGCTGCTTGGTCTGGAAGTTTCGGCAATGGCATATTTTTTTGACAGTCAAAAGAAATCAAAAGTAAACCATCCTTTTTTTCTTTTAACAGATCATAAAATGACTTAGCTCGACGTTTGTGTATTAATAATTGTGTTTGTAGCTCTTGTTTTATTTTTAAATCTCTGTCGTACTTCATTCTTTCTCTATAACTTATACAAGTAGAGCACATATCCGTTGCTGGACTTTTAAATCCAATATTAAATTTTTTTACGAATATTTCTCTGAAAAAACTATATCGCACTTTTTTATCTTGCATTTTCTCATTATACAGTATCCAAATTTTCCTTATTGATAGTTCGCTTGGCAAATATTGGCGTTTAAAAATTTGACTACGACAGTAGCGAATTTCAATAGTTTTAAATTGTTTTATAAAATTGATAACGCAATTTCTTTTGTCATCATATTGCTTACTTCTTTTGTCTCCACCTCGTTTTTCGATAGGAGCCAGTCCCATTTCAAAATTACGAGAGCAAACACGGTGTAATCTTCCTTTTGTAATCCCAAGTATATTTAAAAATGTTTTTTGACATACCTTTAAAATAAAATATGTACACAAAATATAATTTCAGTATACCTTAACATTTTTAATGTTTTTGTATACATACTTTTAAAATCAATCCTTTTTTTGTGCGAATAGTATATTTTACACAAAATTTTTGTTTACTACCTTTTGCTAAACCGCGACCAGTTCTTTTTGGAGCAGTAATTTGGCAATAAGTTAACAAAAAAGCATCTTGCGACATTTTAGCTGGTATCATGTAAAATGCATCTGAAAATTTTAATGCATCGGCAGGTTTCAGTTGTTTGCATTTGAATCCACTTTTTTCTTTGTGTTGGCATTTAGGCATTTCTGGTAAATTTTTCCTTTTATACCGCTGAATTTTTGCAATGGTCTGCTTACGATTTTTGATATTAATTTTTCTTTTGCGCGGATAATCAGTTTCGACAGGATATTCCAAAGATTCCATTTTCTAATATTAACGTATATTTTTTTATATTTATTCAAATACATAATTAAAATAATAATATAGATATTATAATATTAAGATATTCTACTTACTTATAAAAACACCTCTTTCTTTTATGGAGTATAAATTGCAAATGTGAATTATATAAACATAACTCTGACAGTTTCAAATTTTCGCGCCAAAAATTAATAAAATAATAGAACACAGGAATAGTTCTGTTTTGATAATAAATAATACGATTGTAAGTAACAGATATATAGGAATAGTTTTGTTTTGTTTCGATATAATTTTGCATGGAATAGTTTAGTTTTGTTTCCACCATGTAAGTGGAATAGTTCTATTTTGAAAAAAAAACGTACATTTTAAAGCTGATTTTCTCAGGAATGGTTTTACATAGAAAAAAGTTGAATATATCCAAATGTTGCATTTTTCTAGCAGAATTTTTCTGGATATTTAACTTTTTTTTTTTGAAAAATGGAATAGTTCAACTTTGTTTCTCACCTACACAATTATAACTTCTAATTAAACGCGCTCGGTTGGTTTTGTTTACTTTAATTTACATTTATTTTTTATTTCTTATTTCATCTTAAAATCAATTTGTCGTAAACAAAACAATTTTATATCTATCTCCCTCCCACCCGTATGATGGATGCTGGAGTTCTTCTTTCATTCTCAATTCGCTCAATTTTTTTTTTTAATACCACCATAGTACCGTAATTTAATTTATTAATTTCTGGTGGTAAGTTTTGCTTTTGGTGAGTTTGTGGTTGTACCTGCATTCAATAAGGCCACTTAAAAGTGTATATTAAAAACTGTTGAACGTTGTTATAAACCGTTTGCTCGCTCAAAGCAAAATATTAAAATATTAAAATTAAAATATTAAAATTATTAGTACGATATCAAGGTATTGATATTGTTAATAATTTATTTTAAAGTGTTGTCAAGTTCGGGTTATTTAAATCGTACACTTATACTTTTGATTTCGATTTTAATTTTGATTAAATTTTAATTTTTGTTCATTTAAATTTTTACTGTCATCTTAAATTACATACTTTAATTTATTTTAATTCAGATTTTGATTTTGGTTAATCTTGGTTTTATTTACAATTTGATTCTATTTTAATTCCGATTTTGATTATAATTTTAAATTAAATTTAAATTTTAACGTTATTCTGGTTTTTTTTTTATTGCTTTTTGTTTTGCATTAATTGTTTTCTAACAAAATTACCAATTTTAATATTAATTTCTGTAATATACGCGGGTTGCAAACGAATTTTCATGCCGTCGAGTGCCATCTTAGTCCAATTAAACCAGAAATTTTAGCCCTATGTGAAACACAAGTCAGTAATCACAATGGTAACTTTAATGTTACCGGCTACTCACTTATTTCACACTTCGTACCCAAAAGAGGTATCGCTGTCTATATAAAAAATGACATTGCTTGAAACACACTTCCAAAATATAAATGTTCTAGCCCAACCTTCCACTACATTTGGGTAAAAATTCTCGTTGGAAAGCATGTCATACATTTCTGTTTTCTATACAGATCACCCAACTTAAATGAACAAGAAACTGCTATGCAAATTGAAAATCTACCGAACCAGATCAATGAAATTTTGGACGCATCTCCAGAATCTGAAATTGTTCTGGCGGGAGATTTCAACATTCATAACAGGGACTGGCTTCATTTTCGAGCTTCATCAATTTTCGAGCAACATCTCCCCGAGCCAAAAATCAATTGGGAAACAAGTTGAACTATTCTCCACACTGTTCCACCTTTCTCAACTTCTCCAAAATCCCACTAGGATCCCGGACCGTGCTGATCAAGAAGATCACCTCTTGGATCTGTTGCTCACCTCACACCCTGAAAAATATGTGGTTTCAGTTGGTTGCCCCCTGGGTAATTCCGATCATTGTTTGGTTAAGACAAGTTACCGGGTAAGCCCAATCCCCAATCAGAGGTCCCCTCCCAAAAAATTAGTTTGGCGCTACAGCCATGCTAACTGGGAGGATCTTAACAACTTTTTTAGAACATTTGATTGGTCATTCTGCTTCCGTAATAAGAATGTTAACTTTGCTGCAAATGCGATTAGTGAAACTATTTTACTTGGAATGAGGTTATTCATTCTTTTACGAGGCGGACCAAATCTTGGTTTAATGGCATTTGCAAAGAAGCCATTTTTAGAAAAGAGGAGGCTTTTAAACTGTATCAAAGCAATAGATCGGAGGCTCACAGGGCCCAAGGGTTGAAACGTAAGGTCATCCACATGCCAAAGAATAGCAAATCCTTTTGGATATTTGCTAATAGTCTAAAAGAAGACGTTAGAGGGTCTTCTTTTCCACCACTTGTTGATAATAATAACAAAACAGTATCAGATTCCAGAGAGAAAGCGAACTTATTTGGCAAGCAGTTCGTTTCTAATTCGACACTGCCACAGTCAGCTCAGATGCCACCTTCTGTTCCCCGAGTTGGCTGCTCCTTTGGAAAAATTTACTTTAGGACGCGGGCGGTGATGAAAATCTTGAAAAATCTTGATACAAATAAGTCAGCCGGTCCAGATGGTATAAACACCGTGGTGCTTAAAAATACCTACTCCAGTATTTCAAAACCTCTGCGCAACCTTTTCTACCTCTCCTTCACTTCGGGTATTCATCCTACCCAATGGAAGGTTGCACATGTTTTCCCAATTCCCAAAAAAGGTAATAAAAGCGATTCCTCCAACTACCACCCTATTGCTATAACTTCGGTCCTCTCCAAAGTAATGGAAAAAATTGTGCACCAAAAGCTTGTGAAATACCTGGATCACAAAGGTCTGCTTCATGATCGTCAATATGGGTTCAGAGCCCGTCGTTCAACCGGTGATCTCATGACTTACCTTTGTGAGAAGCTAAGCATTAGCCTTCATCATTCTGGTGAATCTGATGTTGTGGCTCTTGATAATTCTAAGGCTTTCGATCGAGTTTGGCACGATGCTCTATTGGCAAAATGCAAAGCAGTAGGTCTAGGTAGGGTCTTTCTAAAATGGATTGGAGATTTCCTTTCGAATCGTACGATTCGTGTACTGGTCGATGGATATTCATCTGACAAATTCAAAATAAATGTCCCTCAAGGATCAGTTTTATCCCCCACTCTTTTCTTAATATTTATCAATGACCTACTTTCTTTAACCTCCAATCCGATCCATAGTTTCGCAGACGACAGCACCCTTGTAGCTTCCTATGAATTTCATAGCCGCTGTAACACTAAGATTAATATAGCATCAAAAAATTTCACTATTAGTGAGCTAAATAACGATTTAGCCAAAATTCAAAAATGGGGTGAAGTCAACAGAGTTATTTTCAACACGAAAAAAACCCAATGCTGTCTGATCTCGCGAAAAATTGCCACTACTATTCCCAACCTATTATTTTAGGGAGAGGTTTTGCAGCATTCAACAGATTTAAACATGTTGGGTATCGAGTTAAACCAAAAATTGACTTGGTCAAATCACATTTTTGGTATAGCTAAGGATGCAGCTAAATGTTTGGGTTTTTTGTATCGCTGCAAAACTTATTTTTCTGCATCCGATCTTCTCAATATCTATAAAACGTACATTCGGCCGAAAATGGAGTAAAATGCACACATTTGGGCTGCAGGCCCTCAAACAGCGCTGGGTTACCTAGATAATGTGCAAAACAGAGCTATTCGTCTTATCAACGACCCCAGTGTAACTTCAATACTCACTCCACTCAGTCATCGTCGCACAGTTGCGTCACTAACCTTGTTTTATAGATATCTCGTAGCTATTAACACCTGCTCGAATGAATTAAAACAGTTAATGCCTCCGCTCAAAGTTTTCCAGCGAGAAAAAAGGCGGGCAGCAGAAGCTCATCCCTACCATGTAGAGATTTCAAGATGGCGAAATACAGCTTATGGAAATTCGTTTGTCATGCGCACGTTCCGCCTGTGGAACCATATACCATCGCATGGATATCCCCCATAATCCAAATTTTCCAATTATAATTTCCCCAATTATCCTTCCCACATCCCTATTCCCAAAACCAAACTGTACATTCGTATTAAAGGTTCCATCCTAAAGTTTGGTTTTAAAAGGTGGGTGGTTTTGGTTATTTAAAGTCCAACACTACCCTGAGGAAGCACGTGCAATTCCTCTTGGTGACTTTCGAGTTTTCCACCAACCCTCGTAAAAAAAAAAAAGGTAAATGAATTAATATCTAATTTATGTTATCTAATTATCTCGTGCTTTTATTATGTGTATACAATACATACATATATTTTTATATAAAATGTTTAATTTAACATTTCGGTTGAATTGTGTCACAATTAATAATTCCCCTAAAATAGAAGAGAAAACTATTTTGCTTTATTATAAAGTTAATTGAAAAAAATTACCTTAATTAAATCCGTATTTGCGTTCTTTAGTCTTGAAACCCTCTAATTTTTTAGTATTTTAATATATTTTTCTCACGCTGTTAAGGTAATAATTAATCAAATTTTTTATATAATTATATCTTTGAAAAATCCCAGTTTGCTAAATTTATTTTACTGTTAACAAAATACCTCGTTGACATTTAAGAAATAAACAAGCGTCAAATGCTGTAAAGGGGTTCTTAGACATTCGTTACACAAGTACTAAGTAGTTAATTTTTTTCTTTTCTTTTCTATCAATTTTTTTCTTTTCTTTTTCTATCTCTTCTATTTTTAAACTACCTATTTATAAATTTAAAAAAAATAATAATAATAAAATACTGTGTACGCACATATAATAAATACGCACGTATACGCACACGTTTAATATAATAGTAATAAAAGTTTAAAAGGATTAAAAAAATTTTTAGAATAATTGAGGCGATTATTTCAGGTTGGCCGAGTTTATAAAAATTTGTCGGATCAGCCTAATAGTAATTAGTATTTTGTAATAGACTTAGAGTAGAATAATAGAATTAAGTACATAGTACATAATATATTATATATGAAAATGAAATATAAATCAGTTAATAAGTTAACTTCGAAACAATCGGTTGTTTCCTTTAATTTTTCATAAAGAGACAAAGCTTACAACTTATAGTTCGCAGAATCTGATTCATTGTTTGATTTGTATATCGGTGCAACTGTGGCAATTTTTAGAGCATTCGGGAAGTGTCCAGCTTCAAAGGCAGAGTTAATGAATTTTACCATGAGTGGAGCAATTTGGTTAGAATATTTTTTTAAAGCTTTCGATTAAATATTGTCATAGCCAGTAGCAGATCTAAACTTAATTGTGTCAATTTTTTTTTGAACCTCTTCTAAGCTTGTAGGAGATAAGCTGAAACTATTATGAATAATTTTTTGAAAAGAGCAAATAGTTTTAATCAATGAAATCTCTTGATATATTTAAAGAATTGGTTACATTTATAAAGTATGTGTTCATTGTGTTTGCAATTTGTTGACGATTATTTGTAATGGCATTATTAAATTTTGTTTCATTTAAACTCGATGTTGTATCAAAATTGCTTTTGTTGTACATAATTTTGTATAGATCCCATAAATTTCTACTATTATTGGGATCACTTGATGTTATCGTATTGCAAAACTTTTGTTTGGCTTGTTTTATTCCTTACGTACTAACTCTTTATATTTTAGAAAGCGTTCTTTGAATTTTTTATCGTTCGGGTACTCTTTCTTGTATATCAAAATTTTTGATATTACGAATAATATCGTCGTTAATACAGTCACACTTTTCTTCCGTTATGTTGAGTACTATTTGTTTGTTTCATAGTTTTTAAATTTGTACTTACGAAAAGCAGATGATGATCTGATAAGCATAACTGGGAGACATGTATGTTGTAATTGTAATCAATTAAGTCTGTAAGAAAATGCTAAATAATTGTTCTGGTGATTGTACCTATTTGGGTTGCGATATTTTCGTTAATGTTGTTATATAGTTAACCATTACATAGTAGAGTGATCAAATAACAAATAATTTTTTACCTCAGTATTATTTTCATTGGACAAGTTTATACTAAAATCATCTAGGACCGAAGAAGAATTCTTATAAGTAGCAATTATCTCGTCTAATTTATCTATAAATTCATTTAATTGGGTTAGGTGTGCTCTATAAAATCACATTATATTAATATTTTTTTCTGGTAGTTATAAGTAAGCATATTTGAAGAGTTAAAATTTTCTTCAAAAATGAAATACTAACTAAATTATTAGATACGTATATTGCTTGGGTAATTCAGCATAAGACTTTTGCTGCGTAAAATAATTAACTTTAACATTTTCATGTATATTAAAAGTCATTATTGTGGTAAGCGACAATAGTATTTTCTCATTCATAGGCCTTTTCTTACGCGTTATATATTATTAATTAATGAAAATTAAAATAAAAAAAATAAAATTATATAAATAAAATATAAAAAATAAAAAATATAATAAAATATTTTTCAAGTTTTATTTAATGTCTTAAAAAAAAAAAAAATAACTAAAAAAATAAGAAAATTAAAAGTTTTTCAACAAAAAAAATACCAAATCAAGATTGCCACTTTTCTTGGAATATATATATATACATATACATTTACATATTATCTATATTCTATATGCAAGATTCTGAATTAGCACGGATTTTAGAGTTGGATTCAAAAGCAGGTTTATACCCTTTTTCCAGAATATTCATTTATATATATGTGCGAGATTCTTAATTTGGAGGGATTTTGGAGTTGGCTTAAAATTAGGATATGAAGGATTTTAAAATTCGGAAAATTAGGATAATTCGGGATTTCGTTACAGACCATATTACGTTTAATGAATTTTAGTGATGTGCTTGATACTTGATATGTAAACTCTCGAAAGAAAACGTTTTGATAATGTAATTAAAACTATATTTTCTATACCTCTCTATATACTATACTTATACTACTTGTATTACTATATACTATACTTCTCTAAATGCCTTGCCTTGCTGTTGAAATCATAGTTCCTGTAATTTGTTTAATGGGGGTTTGGGGCCCTTAAAATTGATAATACTGTGACTAGATTTTTCTCAATTTTCTAAAAAAATTTCTTTAACGATTTTCTTTAACTTTTTTTTTAATAGATCATTTTAAATTGTTGAGGATGATGATGTGTAGTACAAAAAAATGTAAATACATAAAAAACATATCAGTTGCTTCAAGAATTTATATTTATAGGATATTCGTATACATACTTATATATAATGTTTATTTACATATCATGATGATGTGAATGTATGATGTATAATAAGAATATTGATAAGTGATAAGTTAAGAACTTTAATATAAATTTTAAAAATCTTTTTAAAAAAATAATTATTTGGACTGTAGTCCACTTTATTAATTATTATTCAATTGACAAATTTAAACTGAAACTTAACTAATATCTAACAGCTAATTTGTATTATAAAATTTGCTGATATAACAATTTTACATTATTTCGAAATTATTATTTCCCGTGAGAAATAATTAAAATAATTAAAATTATTAAAATATTGTAATTTGATATTTTAAAGTAAAATGATTGAAACATTCTTAAAAATAAAATTATTGAAAATATAAATCTACTGACGAAGCTTCTGGTTTTTTATATGTTTTAATTCAGGAATGGCAGGTGTCTTAACTCTTCTCTCTTAAAAAATCCACGGCCCGTTTTAATTCAGGCAGGTGTCTTAACTCTTCTCTCTTAAAAAATCCACGGCCCGTGGATCAGAATTTTAATCTGATTGGTTGGAGATTTTCAGTTGATGTATCTGTTGCTGTTGTTTTATTGAAACATTTGGGGAATCTCTGTGATTTCCGCATGATTTCTTTATAAAAATGAGTATAACTGCAAAGATAATCGATGAAATAACAACTATATCTGTTGTTGTACCAATTGATGAGGCCATGAAAAGTATTCCTAATTTCTTAATGTTGTGCAGGTGTAAACTGTGTAAGTAGTCCAGATTTGGTTTTATTTTAAGTTCACTTGATTTGTTGTGCATAATAGGGGGTAGAATTTGTATAATTGAATCTCTTTTTTTGTGAATACCTAATTATTTTTTTGATAGTTTCATTTTGCACTTGTATCAGTAAATTACCAAGTAGTTGTTTTGCAGTATTATTCGCCATTAAAGTTCCATTAAAATTGTTAAAGAGGATTGTGTCATCACTCAAAAACTCAATTTCTTCATTTTTATTGAACTGATGTTTACATTCCGGGTTGGATCCTTTTAGTGGGTGTGATATACAATGGTTTTCCCTAATTTTCCTGATTTGATTTATTTTGCAGGTGATAACTTTGTTAAAATGTTTGCAATTGTCAGCTATTCCATATATTTCCTTTAAATGAATTATTAAATCATGGTATTTAGTTGTGTATTGTTCCTTATTGTAGCTCTATGGTTGCACTCGATTGCCCTTGTTTTGGGTAAGTTTTTTTTTTTTACACGCTAACTAAACGCTAGAAACGGATTCCTTTATACATATGTAGATTTAGTTATTAGGAAAATAGGATGTTAAAAGGGAATTAGTGGGAAGATGGTGTTACGTTGGAATTGTTTAAGAGGAGGCATTGTTGATTTAAGTTCAATCAACAATAAGCAAGTGTCATTACCTACAAGATATCTGTAAAACAGAGAAATAGCTCGATGAGAGTAATATATTACGATGAGAGTTACGTGGAGTAAGTTGAGTTACTTGTTCGACAGGGTCGCCTATTAGGCGCAAGGCGCGGCTTTGGATTTTTTCGAGGTAATTCAGAGAAGTTTGGGATGCGCCAGCGCAAATGTGAGAGTCGCACTCCATCTTAGGTCGTAGGCTTTGTAGGTATTAGACAGATCCTTTGGAGAGAAATATGTTTTGCAGCGGGACAGAAAACCCAAACATTTGGCAGTACTTGGGACTATAACAAAAATATGCTCATACCATAGCATTTTTTGATTTAGCTGCAAACCTAAAATACTTAGACCTTCTGATCGCTCTTAGAATCGCAGAAAATGGTTAAGCTGGTTTCTTTTGCAGGAAATCAGGCAGCTTTGAGTTTTTGAGGCATTAAACTCAACTCTATTAGTTTTACCCCAATCGGCAATTTTAGCTAAATCATGGTTAACTAAACTAACCATGATATTTCTTTTCGAACTGATTGCGGCAGGTGGGGCATGAGACTTCTTAAGGAAATCGTAGTATGGCACTAGAGTGCTGTCGTCGACCAAGCTATGAATTGAATTGAAGGTAAAGGAGAGTAAGTCGTTGATAAAAATCAAAAGAGTTGGTGATAAGTGGGAGCCTTGTGGAACGCCAGCGTTTATTTCTAAAGTGTCAGGCATAAAACTGTCGACAAAGATACGAGTACGACGATTTGAAAGAAAATCCTCAATCCATTTACAGAAAGGATTACCAAGACCAATAGCTCGGCATTTGTTCAAAAGAGCAGAAAAACATACTCGATGAAAAGCCTTTGAGATATCAAAAACAACAACCTCAGATTCACCTGAACAGTGAATACTGGTGTTGAGCTTTTCGCTGAGGTATGTTAGAAGATCACGTCTAGATCTTTGACTTCTAAAGCCATATTACCTATCATGCAAAATATCTGTGCAATCAAAGTACCTCATCAAACTTTTGTTAACAAGAATTTCCATAACTTTGGAAATGACGGAAATAATAAGTATTGGCCAGTAGTTGGAGGGTCGGTTTTGTCACCTTTTTTGGGGATCGGAGAGACATAAGCTTTTTTCCATTGAGTGGGATGTCTGCCTGTCGAAAATGATAATGAAAAAAGACTGCGCAGAGGTTTCGAAATGGGAGAGGCAATATGTTTAAGAACCAGCAGGAATTCCATCAGGACCAGTGGATTTTCTAACATTCAGATTTTCGAGCACTACAGCACGTGTTCTAAAGTACATCCTATTAAGAATTTTAACCCTAGTAGATCAAAAAAGGGTAGTGTTGGAGTTTGCACTGTTGGAGGGAGTGTAGAATTTGCTGCAAAGGATTTTGCAAACAAATTTGCTTTACCAACTGAATTCGATATGATAGAATTATTGTTATCAATCAGCGGCGGAAAGGATGATTCGCAAAAGTTATTCTTTACACTCTTGGCAAATGGCTAAAAAGAACGATTGCAGTGAGGTAGAGTAATTATTGTACGTTTTAATCTTTGGTTGTAAAGAAACTTTTGCTGATTGATAATTCTCTTGCAATTGTTCCTGGCAACTTTATAGTCCCCAAATGGGGACGCAGACACATTTTCCTTGTACATTTTGAAATGCTCTGCCTTGGCTTGAATTGCTTTGCTGCAGATTTATTTTAACCAAAGGTTGCCTTTAGTTTTAACCGGTTTATATAAGCTCGGAATGAAAAATTTCATTCCTATGATGATTATTTTACTAATTTTTCTGGATTTGATGTCAGGAATTGTTCAAAAATGTTCATTTTGATTTTCTCGGTGCGGAATTCGAGTTGGACTCTTTCCAAATTCAGAAATTTGAAATAAGTTTGAAAATAGTTCAACTTGTTTGCCTTCCGGGTTATTGTGACTTGAAAAATGGAACCAGTTTTTGTTGTGGACATTGAAATCATTCGCGACAGCTTTCTCACATTCAGGATTCTTTCCCAGAATTTTATTAATAATTCTTCGATGGCCACAACAGTTTCCATGTTTCGATGCAGTTTCGATGCTCACCAGCTTGAGGGGATCTGTATAAAAAACTGAAAAATATTGTAGCATTTTCAACACGAAATTTAACCCAGAGATAATGAAAAATCGGCTTGGAGCTTTTAAGATTATGAAGGGTGTTGAAAGCTACATTAGAACGTATGCATAAAGCGACTCCTCGGTGTCGTCGATATTATAATAGCCGTTGATATTATAATTAGTATCATCACCTACAACTTGAGTTTTGCTTAGGGCAAGTATAGCTGGTCTTTCGGAGTGAAGATGGGCTTCAACTGATTGGAAATTACATGCTAAGCTTCTAATATTACAAAATTGTAATAAAAAATTTGTTCCCATTAACTACAACTTGCGGGCGGAAAAGGAGGGGAAGAGATTTGAGAAATTTAAATTTGAAAAGATTTAATTTCAAATTTGAATATTTAATTAAAATATATTAGAAAACATAAATCACATATTGAACACACACAGTAATTATAAGACATAATGAAAATAGTGAAGAGAGAAGGCAAAGAAAAATAATATAATATAATACATTTAATAGTGCTAGCAGCACAATAGCGGCGAACATTACAAACGAAAATCCGAATAAAACAGTTTTTAGTATCTTATTGCAGTTTTTAGAGATTGCCTGCAAAATTCACCACTAAATTAGCACAGACACAAAACCTTTTCAAAACATTATGTTTTCTTTATCGCACATATAATATTGGAAGTATAATATATAAATAAAATTAAAGAAGAAATTAACAGCATTAATTAATATTTATTTATTTATTTATACACAGGTACCGTGGTACATAAATGTGCCAGGTAGCTATTAATTAATATGAATGAGAGTAGAATGAAAGAGAGAAAAAAATACATATTCATCTTTGCAAATATCATAATTTTTATTTTTTTTTTATTTTTAACTTATCATAATTTTGTTTTCCTAATAACTTAATTATTTTTTCTTAATAATAAATTTGCAATATAGATAGCATTACATTAAATTATTAAATATTAATACTTAATTTTTTTCGCTTGTAAAATATTTAACTTGTTTCAACTTTTACTGGTTAAAATAACTTTTTGCTTTTACTATATTTTATTCATTTGTACAATAGTAACTTTTTGTTGTAAACTTAACTTATTATTATCAAAAAATTATTTTCACTTCAAATACTTATTTTTATTTTATACATTTTTTTGTTTTAATTTATACATTTTCTGTAATTGAATTTTTGTTTACTTGATTTTTTAAAAAACAATGTACAATATGTTTCTTTGTGCCTTCCTTTTCTTTTGTAATAAATATTCCATAATTCCTGCAAAATGGAATTAGAAATAGATAAAAATAAATCTATTTCTCAATTAATTCCGGTTGTAGTCTCGGATAATTATTAGTGGTGATTCTTTGAGGAGCCTTGCTTGCATTTGATAATGTAATAAAAACTGTCAAATGCAATAGATATTTTTTTATATTCACTATTATTTTTTTACGATGTTATCGAATTACGTTTTCTTTAGGTATAGTTCTCTCTTTTTTATTTGTTTTTTGGATTAACTTTTATTTGTCTATTATTTGTAGTATATTTTTGCTATATTAATTTAAAACTTATTTAAATATTTGCATAATTTTTATTATAATTTTTATTATTTTAAATTTTTGATTTCTGTACGCAATTGTAGGTAGTTCATGATCGCCAACTTTTCTATTCATTTTTGCAATATTCGTGGGCTTGCATGAAACTTTTGTGATGTAGAGGCCCATTTAATCTCTGAACGACCAGCACTATTTGCACTATGCGAAACTCAAGTCATAGACGACATTATTAATTTTAATATTAACGGCTACTCTTTAGTTTCGCATTTTATCTTCCATAGAGTTGTCGCTTTATATATTCGCTCTGATGTAGCTTTTAACAACCTTCACAATCTAAGAGGCTTTAACCATATTTTTCACTATATATGGATAAAACTCAGTGTTGAAAAGTCTACAATTTTTTTTTGTTTTTTATACAGATCTCCTATATCAACGGAGCTAGAGACAGCTGTGGTCATTGATGAACTATCCGACAATATAATTTCAACCCCTGAAAAAATACCCAGATGCCGAGATTGTTGTTGCTGGCGATTTTAAAGTGCAGAACAAGAACTGCCTCCATTTTTCTAGTCACAATTCTCCAAAAGACAGGCAAGTTGAACTATTTTCAAACCTCTTCCAACTTTCTCAACTTGTCAAGAACGCAGCGAGGATTCCCGACCAAACCAATATCTTTTGGACCTATTTCTAACCACCAACCCAGAAAAATATATAGTTTCTCTTAGCTCTCCAATCGGTAATTGCGATCATTACCTTGTAAAAAAATTTTCTCCTAAAAGTAAATCTTCCAGTTCAAGCGTAGCTCCTAAAAGATTAGTCTTGCCATTACAACGGGGAAAATTGGCAGGGCCTTAACTCTTTTTTGAGAAGCTTTGACTGGTCGATGTACTGTCGACAAAAAAACGTTGATCTTTTTGGCCAATGTAGTTAGTATAAATCGTCAAAACAATTGTCAACCTAGTTCGTATAAATCGGCCAAATAAAACACCAAGTCATGGTTTAACGACATTTGCAAAAAGGCTATCCAAAATAAAGAGAAATTTTTAAGCGGTACAAGGCTAATGCTTCGGAAGTATTGTACAGGAGCTATAAAGTGGCCAGAAACAATTGTAAGAAAATTATCAATCAGCAAAAGTTTCGGCATAGCCAAAGGCTGAAACAAAAAACCCTCTATCAGCCCAACTGCAATCGTTCTTTTTGGATATTTGCAAAAAATGTCAAGCAGAACCTTTGTTCATCGTCATCCCCTCCGCTGATCGATAATAACGGCTCTATCATTTCAGATTCGGTTGGAAAAGCAAAATTATTTTCAAAATTTTTTGCGTCAAACTGCACGCTTTCTCCTACATCTCAGCCTCATCCTACGATTCCTGAAGTTGATCATTCCTGTAGATTTGGAAAAATCTATTTCAGACCCGAGCTGTAGTGAAAATTCTGAAGAATCTAAATGATAGAAAGTCTACTGGACCTAATGGAATCCCTGTCATGGTTCTGAAAAATATTGCTTTCTCCATTTCGAAATCGCTGCGCAACCTTTTTTACCTATCATTTTCGACTGTGATATATATCAGTCAATGGCTGCTCATGTTTCACCAATTCCCAAAAAGGTGATAAAAGCGACCCCTCCAACTATAAGCCTACAGCTATAATTTCGATCATTTCCAAAGTTATGAAAACGATTATAAACCAAAAGCTTAGGAAATATCTCGATGATAATGGTATTTTGAATGATCGACAATATGGTTTTAGATGTAACCGATCCACTGGCGATCTTATGACATATCTTTGTGGAAAACTTAACAGCAGCATACACTATTCTGGCGAATGTACTGTTGTGGCTCTTGATATTTCTAAAGCTTTTGATCGAGTTTGACACTGTGGTCTTTTGAGCAAATGTCAAGCTATAGGCCTTGGAAATACTTTCTGTAAATGGATTGAAGATTTTCTTTCGAATCGCTGTCTACAACGATATCTTATCTACAACCTTCAATCCAATCCACAGTTTCGCCGACGACAGCACTCTGGTAGCATATTAGCATTTCCCAGGAAATCAGATGTCACAAACATTGCCGTCAATGCAGAACGGTTTACTATGTTCAATAAGGTCAACCATGATATAGCCATAATTGCTAGCTGGAGTGCTAACAATAAAGTAGAGTTTAACATCACCAAAACACAATGTTGTCAGATCTTACTAAAAAAAAAGAATAGCAACCCTACTCTGAGGTTCCAGGATGAAATTGTGCAACAACCAGAAAACTTAAGCATTTGAGGCATGCAGCTAAATCAAAAAATGATATGGAATGATCACATTTTTGATATAGCAAAAAGTGTGTTTGATATAGCAAAGGTTTCCTCTTTAGGTGCAAGACATATTTTTCATCCAACGACTTGCTTAATATCTATAAGGTTTATATACCATCCAAGATGGAGTACAATTCTCATATATTGGCTGACGCCTCACTTATTTCGTTCAATTACTTCGATTGAATTCAAAAACGATTATAAATTTAAAAAGCCTTCAAATTAAAAATGTCTTAGAGAAATTAATTTATAAATTTAGAAAAAAAGGAACAAAATCACGGGTATTATGGAATTAAATTTTTAATTTAAAAAAAAATTTTTTTTTAGAATTTTTTTTCGACTTTTAGAATTTAGTTAAGTTTATTTATTTATTTATTTATTACTTAATTCAAGCATTTACATATTACATTTAGATAATTTTACTTAATCTAAAATTAATATTAAGGTTATACAAAGCAAAATTTTTTTTATTAAAAAAAAAGATAATTTATATTTAATATTTCACAAAACTTTTACAACAAAATAGTGTTGAACAATTACGGAATTGTTTTGAATAGTAGTTTTTTTATTACATCTTTACTCATGTTTATATTTGTTATAGTTTTATATTGATTCACATTCATCAACATTCTATTAATCGGCTTGTATTTACCGTAATTAGTCCTATGGTATCTAATCGAAAATGTGTTTTCGGACCTAAAACGTGTTCGTGTGTTGATTGAGTTATTTAATATGTTGTTAATGCAGTGTGAATCTATATAGTTATGAAATACCTGAATAATAAAAACAATACCTATGACTGTTCGTCCACATTCCAAAGTATTCATGCCAAGTAATTTGAGACGATTGATATATAGAGACAATATAAGGGGAGTAGCCCAATTTACATTTCTTAAGGCGAACCTTAAAAAATTTCTTTGTATTGCTTCTATTCTAACAATATGTTTACGATAGGGTGGAGACCCGAACTGATTTGCATACTCCAGAATAGGACGAACTAAAGTCGTGTAAAGAGATTTTATAATATATGGGTCATTAAATTCTCTAGACCATCTTTTTACAAAACCTAGCATTGAGTTTGCTTTACTAATGATCTTGTTAATATGTGTATTAAAGGTAAGTTTACAATCAAAAGTTATCCCAAGATCACCCCAAGGCACATTTATCAATGTTTAAAATAAGATTGTTACATTTACACCGTTTCATAAAGTTATTAAGATCTTTTTGGAAAGAGTCTGCATCATTCATTAAGCACACTTTTTTAAAGATTTTCAAGTCGTCCGCGTAAATTTTTATGGAACTGTTCTGAATAATCTTAGTGACATCATTTATTGAGATAATAATCAACAATGGTCCAAGATGACTACCCTGTGGTACTCCAGAACTAGCAACAAAAGATGCTGAAATTGCTGTTCTGAAAAGAACACTATAGCTACGGTTGTTTAAGTAAGAGTCAATCCAGTTAATTAAGAAATACGGGAAAACATTAGTAATATTGGAGCCCTTTCTCTATTTTATAGATATTTTGTGGGTAATGACACTTGTTCAGTTGAAATAATATCACTGATGCCACCTCTCCAAACATTCCACCGCACCACTAGAGGGGCCTTAAGTGCTCAATCCTACTATGTGGAACTTCCTAAATGGTACTCTACTGGTTATAGCAATTCGTTTGTTGTCAGAAACTGCAAAAATATGGAACCTATTACCATCCTCTGTGTTTCCAAAAGTTGACGCTTTTTTGATTTACAATTTGCACAAATTCTAGACGAATGTTAACAAATTTATGACGCAATTACCGTCTCATTCCCTTTTATCCGCAGTTTTCACGTCCGTATCCCATACAATTCAGTCTCAACTACTTTTTAGTACAAAGGAACATATTATTACATTGAGATTATTGAATAAAAAAAAAAAAAAAAAAATTTAAATTTAAATTACAAAAAAAAATTAGTCAATAATTAATTGAAATAAAAAATATAATGTAAACAAAATTACATTGCAATATTATGTAAACAGTGTTCTTCGTTTTTTCTAAAAATTATTAGTTAAAAAAAAAAAAAAATAATCTTAAGTTAGGTATCTATTTGATTTAAGTTATAAACTAAATAAGATAAATATTAAATATTTCAAAATATTAGTGTATGCTGATGGTCATGTCGAAATCAAAATCACCGGAAAATGGCTGCCACTGTTTGATATCCTGTATGTATGTTATTTTTAATTATTAGTGTATATTGTTTTAATTTATTTTCGGTTTACTAAAGTTAGTGAATTCTTTTAAAGTGAAATAAAATAAAAACCAAATCAAAATTAAACTTTTAGGATAGTTTTATTTTATAAAATCTAAGTTTAAGTTAATAATTAAAATTTTAATTCTTTAATTTTTAGCTACTAAATTTTGTTGTTGTGTTCACTATAAATATATAAGTAATCTAATAAATAAGGAAGAAATTCTGTTTGTTTGTTTATTTGTTTGTTTGTTTGTTTGTTTGTTTGTGCCCTTTTCACGTAAAAATCACCAGTCCGATTGCAACCAAATTTTGCAGGAACGTTCCTACGATCCCGGAAAGTGTTATAGGCTACGAATTTGTATTCAATATGTTACCCGGATTCGGCCCGGCGGGCTTCCAAAAAATTTTTTGTTTCCGATTTATGTCCAATTTTGTATAGTGGTTTTATGGTCTGAAAAAAAGCCTTTGACAAATTTTTATGAAGATCCGGTAATCCGTTTGGCAGGAGAGCCGAACGAAGTTCATTAAATTTTTCTGTTGTCCTGCTTAAACGGTTTGACCAATTGAGTTGAAAATTTACAATAGTGCAGCTCTTTATCACAGGAGCTCATTGAGTTTATTTGGTTACGATCCATTAACCCGTTTCGGCACCAGGGGTCAGTGAAGTTTTGTAATTTACTTAGTTGTCGCACTTAAACTGTTTGACCAATTGAGTTAAAAATTTATCAAAGTGCAGCTCTTTACAACAGGAGCTTACTGAGTTGATTTGGTTACGATCCCTTAACCCGTTTCGGCACCAGGACTCAATAAATTTTTTTAATTTCTTTGTTCTCGCACTTAAACGGTTTTACCAATTGAGTTGAAGATTTACAAAAGTGTAAGTCTTTATAGCAAAAGCTTTCTGAGTTGATTTGGTTACGATAGATTAAGCCATCATGCTTCAGGCCATGAAATTCTCATTTTTTATTGTTGTGCTTAAACGATTTGACCAATTGAAAATTTGTACAAGTATTGCACTTTGGCACACAAACTCATTCAATAAATTTTGTTGTGATACATTAACACATTTCGACACGATAGACTGTCAAAAAAAAAATTTTGTTTCGAATTTCTGTCTAATTTGGCAGGATGAATTTATGGTTCTAAATAAAGGCTGTAACAAAATGTTTGTTAATGTTTGTTAACTCATTTCCGCACGAGCACTAATTAATAATATTTTGCCTAATTTTGTGTATTGTTATTATTATTAAAAAGATATTTCCAACACTCTTTACTTTTATCTATACTGTTTCTAATATTCCATAAAAACCTTTCAATGCAAATTTCTAATAAAGAACAGTAATTAAACTAACCTTATTAAGTACCTTAAGAATACTATGTTTAAGTCTTAACAACATAACATTTTCGGCCGTTGTTAGAAAACAGAAACAATCTCCTACATTAGACAATCATCATGTCATCATTCAGAAATGCATTACTTACATGTGGTCTTTACATGTGGTCTACCTATATAAGATGCATGTGTATAACATGTTTCCCATAAAATATAATTGAAATATGTACATGTAGTATGTATAATATCCGTATATTTAAAAATACTATAAACTTAATCAATTAAATTAGAAAACATATTCACATTTCTGTACATCATTTAATCAAAAATGAGTACATACATATTTAAAGAACAGAAAACTTTACATTCTTATCCATATACAATTTTAACACATATTTTTAACCAATCAATTTAAAAACATAATTAGAAAAACTAAACGTAAAAAAATTCCGGTTGATTTATAAAGGTAAGACACAATCATGTATTTTATGTATTTTTTATATTGAAAATATGTTAAACAGAACCTGAAATGTACGCATTTAAAAAGAAGTTTCTTCAAAATTTGAAGAGCTGTCGGTGCTGTAGGATCTCCAACGGTGAGGGTACATAAAAAATTACTCTTTTAAGAGACCTATGCATAGTTAATATTTCATTGCTCTTTATTAAACAGTATATAAGTTTTAACAGACGGAGGGACAGAGCGAACTTAATAACAAATTTTTCAAAATGGGCTTAAAAGGATAATTCACCTTCATGTTTTGGTAACATTACTTACAAAAAAAAAAATGATTACATTATAGTCTTTTATAATTTAAATACGATTTTATGTTTCGGTATTAACGAATATATAAGTTTTGTAAACAGACGGAGGGACAGAGCGAACCTAATAACAAATTTTTCAAAATGTGTTTAAAAGGATAATTCACCAAAACATGAAGTGACATTACTTACAAAAAAAAATTGATTACATCATGGTCTTTTATAATTTAAATACGATTTTATGTTTCGGTATTAAAGAATATATTGTGGAAATTCACTTCGCCGTAATTGTGTACTCGATAGATTATTGATTCCTTTAAAAATTTTTTGTAGAAGAATTGTCTCTAAGTCTTGGCTCTTTTTATTCAATAAAACTAAATCTAATAAAAAATAGAATATAAACTACCAGCATCTGTAAATACATAGTAATAAGTTAACTATATTAATTAAATTATATTAACGTAGAAACAAAAGTTAATAATTTTTATTTCATAAGGCCAATAAAATACTCCGGGCAACGCCGGGTACTCTGCTAGTCTAATAAATTAGGAAAAAAATTCTGTTTGTTTGTTTGTTTTTTTTTGTGCCCTTTTCACGTAAAAACCACCAGTTCGATTGCAACCAAATTTTGCAGGAACGTTCCTACGACCCCGGAAAGTGTTATAGGCTATATGGTGTTTTGGTTCATTAACCCATTGCGGCCCGAGAGCCATTTAAAGACGTTTCGATTTTTCGTGGGCACGAGAGCCGAACGAAGTTCATTAAATGTTTTTGTTCTCCTGTTTAAACGGTTCAATCAATTGATTTGAAAACTTGCAAAACTGTTGCTCTGTAGCCTAAAAGTCCACTAAGTTAAGTTGGTTATGATCCATTAACCCGTTTTGGCACCAGGTCTCAATGAAGTTTTTTAATTTCTTTGTTGTCGCGCCTAAACGGCTTGACTAATTTAGTTGAAAATTTACAGAAGTGTAGCTCTTTACAACAGAAGCTCACTGAGTTGATTTAGTTAAGATCCATTAATCCATTTCGGCAGCAGGGTTCAATGAAATTTTTTAATTTCTTTGTTGTCACGCCTAAACAGCTTGACTAATTTAGTTGAAAATTTACAGAAGTGTAACTATGTATCACAGAAACTCACTAAGTTGATTTGGTTATGATTCATTAATCCGTTTTGGCACCAGAGCTCAATGAAGTTTTTTAATTTCTTTGTTGTCGCGCTTAAACGGCTTGACTAATTTAGTTGAAAATTTACAGAAGTGTAACTCTTTATCACAGAAACTCACTAAGTTGATTTGGTTATGATTCATTAATCCGTTTTGGCACCAGAGCTCAATGAAATTTTTTAATTTCTTTGTTGTCGCGCCTAAACGGCTTGACTAATTTAGTTGAAAATTTACAGAAATGTAGCTATTTACCACAGAAGCTCAATGAGTTGATTTGGTTAAGATCCATTAACCCATTTCGGCAGCAGGATTCAATGAAATTTTTTAATTTCTTTGTTGTCGCGCCTAAACGGCTTGACTAATTTAGTTGAAAATTTACAGAAGTGTAGCTCTTTACCACAAGAGCTCACTGGGTTGATTTGGTTAAAATCCATTAACCCATTTCAGCAGCAGGGTTCAATGAAATTTTTTAATTTCTTTGTTGTCGCGTCTAAACGGCTTGACTAATTTAGTTGAAAATTTACAGAAGTGTAACTCTTTATCACAGAAACTCACTAAGTTGATTTGGTTATGATTCCTTAATCCGTTTTGGCACCAGAGCTCAATGAAGTTTTTTAATTTCTTTGTTGTCGCGCTTAAGTGGTTCGACCAATTGAGTTGAAAATTTACAAAAGTCCTGCGACCAATTTTTCTTAAGTTTTGTTAGTCCATTTCGAGTGTCTAAAGTCTAAACTATTATTTTTTCAATACCTAATTTTTGGTAAGTATTGAGTGGTTAATTTTTTGAAATGTTATTATTATTAAAGATATTTTCAAAATTCTTTACTTTTATCTATGTATATTTTTTTGTTATTTCATAAAAAGCTTTCAATGTAAATTTCTAAAATCTAATGGTGATCAAAATAACCTAATTAAATAGGTACCTATCTTAAGAATAATGCTTTTCAGCTTTAATAACATAACATTTTGGGCAGTTATTAAAAAACTGCAATATAATCTCCTCTCATAAGATTATTAAATTATCATCATATCCATCAGTCAATAATGCAATTTAAACATGAGGTATACTTATGTGGTATGTGTATAATACATTTCAGAAAAAATATCATTAATATAAGTGCATAAGTACTATATCTATAATCTAACGTATATTATTCTCCATTCAATACAGTATACCCATTCAATACAGTATATACATCTCCATTCAATACAGTATATACAGTATTTAATCAAAAATCAGTACTTATTACACACATATTTAAAGAACAGAAAAGCTTACAGCTGTTGTTACAACTACATATTTTTAGTCTTATTCAATATCCATTTCAAAGCATTAATATGTATTACTAAAGTGTAAGTAAAAAAATAATCACTGTATTATGCAGATTATCATTGATTATCATTGATAATATTAATTTATCAATGAAAAAAATAATAGAAAATTTGCCTAGGTATTAAAACCACAATAGAATAATATGTATGTAATTACTCATTATGAATCTGAAAAATCAAATAAAAAATTCCAATTACATTATTTTCTTAATCTTTATTTTTTAGGAATCTATTTTGCAAACTTTATTTTTGATATTCATTTTTATTATTCAAATAATCAGAATCAAAGTATATGTATCTATTATGAAAAATTAGTACCTATTATGTAAAACATTTTATCAAAAAAGCTAAACCAAAAAACTCCTAAACCAAAATTTTTTTAAAAAAAAAATAAAAACAAAACAATTTTTAAATTAAACAGCCAAAATGAATAAGGCCTGCATTTTTTTTGGCTTCAATTATAAGATTTAATCTGCTTTTTTCTTTTTTGTTTTTGTATTATTTTGTTTTTTTTCTTTCTTGACCTTCTTCTATAAAATAAATTGTTAAGAATTAGATTCTTGCTTTTGCTTTTTTAACAGCTTTTTATTAACTTGGTTGGGTAAAGGATGGAATCTTAGAAGCCATTTTAAACACACTTCCCGTTGAGCTGGAGACTTGAAATTTTCTTCATTAGATCAGATCCCGATGACAATACATGATTTTCAAATAGTAATATCGAAAAACATTAGAGAAATTAGCTTAATTTCAAAATTAAATTTTCATACAAAAATATAACAGAATTTTTAACAGAATTATTACAGAACCAAAATAAAACATTTTATCTAAATTTACTAAACTCACCAATAACAATACGTATCCGTAACACATAAATGTTTTTTTTTTCTATAAAAGACTATTGTTTTTTATGGAGACCATTGCATTGTATGTGTAGATATACATATAGGTACATACTTAAATATATGTAATAATATGTGCTTCGAAAAAATTTTTGGTTTGAAAGCGATAAATTTGAAAGATATGAATGTGTAAACAAATTAATGTGCCGCACTTGAGAACACAGTGTAAAACTTAATATGCATTTACTTAAAATTTAGATAGCAAGTGTTAAATTTAAGTTTTTTTTCATCAAATCAATTGATTTTTAGTATACATTTTTATTTATAAAAGCAATGTGTTTATTTATAATATTTATATAGATATGTGTTTCTCCTTTCTTAATTATAATTAAAATAGGGCTTTTCTTTCGAAACTCTTAACATATTAAAATGGCATATTATGGCCCTAACATTGATATCTAAATTGGGAGCTGCCTTTAAATTAAGATCTATTAGGGAATGATGATCTGCACCACTAATGCCTTTTTCTGAAGTATGAGAAGAATATATTTCCAATTATGTAAAAACATTAAACAACAAAAAGAATTATTAAAAATAAGAAATCCAGTCTTTTTTAAAAATAGTAAATAACAACAATATTTTTCTTCTTTTCAATAACAATAATTATGAATTAATCATAAAATATCTGTTATGTACATACATACATATATGTATATCTACATCGTCCAGAAAAAGCAAAATAATTTTTTTTTAATTCAAAAACATTAGCATTTAGAAGTAAGCAATTTAATATTTTCTCAATTACCAAATTTTTTTACTACATATGTATGTAGGTACAAACATATACAAAAATGGTATGCATATTTTTATGTGTGTGCTGTACTGTGCTGTATAGATTTATTATTTTTTAATATGTAGGCAACAGTTATATTTATATGAATGGACGGTAAACATAAACGAACAATAAAAAATGTTATGTATGCATATGAATGGACGGTAAATATAAACGAACAAAAAAAAATTCAGAATGTTCTATAGGTTATAATTTATATTTTTTAAATAGAATGCATGTATAAATTAAACATTTAAAAAAAAAAAAAGAAATACTTAGCGTACCTAAATAACGGAAAACAAAAAAAAGGGAAAATGTAATACTGGAAGAAAAATAAAAACGAATAGAAAAAAAAGAGAACAAAAAATATTACTTTGATTGTTTTTAAATATTTTTAAAGTCTATTTCTTATGTATATATTGTGCACATCTGATATTTACCCACATAACAGATAGAAAAAAAGAACTATTAAAATGTTATGATTTTAAAAGAAAGAAACATACGTTTGATATTTCCGTACATAACAGATAAAAAAAAAAAATATTAAAATGTTATATTATGAAAACAAAGAAAAAACAAGGCAGTGTATGAATCAAAGTTTTTAAAGGGTCGCATTTTAAGTGGAAATAAAGAACATTATAAAATTGCAATATTTTTATTTAAATTTTGAATTTAGCTATGCAACGTTTTCTTAATTTTTTAAAAATTTTGCCGCATTATAATATAATGCAACACTGAGAAGTTCAGCTCATATATAGATTCATATGTATATGAATGGATATATGGCTATTTATGTATGTAGTTATAGATTTATTATTTTTTAATATGTAGGCAACAGTTATATTTATAGGAATGGACGGTAAACATAAACGAACAAAAAAAAATTTTATGTATGCATATGAATGGACGGTAAATATAAACGAACAAAAAAAAATTCAGAATGTTCTATAGGTTATAATTTATATTTTTTAAATAGAATGCATGTATAAATTAAACATTTAAAAAAACAAGTAAATGTAACAGTAAGTCGATGCAACCGACTTATTAATACCCTACACCTGAATAATTCGAATTAAATTAACAATCCATAAGTGTTTTTGGCAGTGCTTGAACTTCTTCCCTTTTCTGTCTTATTCAACTCGAATTTCAAGAACGTAAAAGAGGCATCCGCTTGGGATATTCTTGACACCCACCCCTTGTATAAAATTTTAAGTTTCTATCTTAATTATTTTCGAAGATTGGTAGTCCTTGGGATGTTTGTGTCAGCTACCCGAATTGCCACTCCAATTCATCGAATCCATCTCAGGAACATAAAGAAAACTTGCCAGAACACCATTCTATTAAATTTAAAGGTTCTTCTTTTGTTGGTTTTGGAGATATGCTCGTTGCTCTTGTGCTCGTCCGGAAGTTTCCAAAATACGAACCCATGGTTCAAATTCTTTCAAATGTCAGTTTCCAATTTTACAGAAAAGGAAACATAACAGAACACCTTAGTACTAAAAATAAAAGTTATATCTTTGTTGGTTGTGGAGATATACTCGTTTGATCTGGGGCTCGTCCGGAAGCTTTCAAGATTTGAACCCATGGACCAAATCCTCACAAATTTCAGAAACATAAATCAAACATGAAGGAACACCATTCTGCCTAATTTAAAGGTTATATCTTTGTTGCATTTGGAGATAATATCATTTGCTCTGAGGCTCGTTCGGAAGCTTTCAAAATCCGAACCCAAGGACCAAATCCTCTCAAATTTCAGAGGCCTAAATCATACATGAAAGAACACCATTATGCCAAAAGTAAAGGTTATATATTTGTTGTTTTTGGAGATAATCTCATTTGCTCTGGGGCTCGTTCGGAAGCTTCCAAAATCCAAACCCATGGACCACATCCTCTTAAATTTTAGAGACATAAATCAAACTGGAAGAAACATCATTATAAAAAATTTAAAGGTTCTATCTTTATTGGTTTTGGAGATAATCTCGTTTGCTCTGGGGCTCGTTCGGAAGTTTCCAAAAGCCGAACCCATGGACCAAATCTTCTCACATTTCAGAGACTTAAATAAAACATGAAAGAACACCACCCTGCCAAATTTAAAGGTTATATCTTTGTTGGTTTTGGAGATAATCTCATTTGCTCTGGTGCTCGTTCGGAAGCTTCCAAAACCAAACCCATGGACCAAATCCTCTTAAATTTCAGAGACATAAATCAAACACGAAAGAACACCATTGTACCAAATTCAAAGGTTCTACCTTTGTTCGTATTGGATATAATCTCATTTGCTCTGCGGCTCGTTGGGAAGCTTCCAAAATTCGAATCCACGGTTCAAATTCTTTCAAATTTAAACCCATGGCCAAATCCTCTCAAATTTCAGAGACTTAAATCAAACATGAAAAAACACCATTCGGCCAAATTTAAAGGTTATATATATTTGTTGTTTTTGGAGATAATCTCATTTGCTCTAGGGCTCGTTCGGAAGCTTCCAAAATCCAAACCCATGGACCACATCCTCTTAAATTTTAGAGACATAAATCAAACTGGAAGAAACATCATTATAAAAAATTTAAAGGTTCTATCTTTATTGGTTTTGGAGATAATCTCGTTTGCTCTGGGGCTCGTTCGGAAGTTTCCAAAAGCCGAACCCATGGACCAAATCTTCTCACATTTCAGAGACTTAAATAAAACATGAAAGAACACCACCCTGCCAAATTTAAAGGTTATATCTTTGTTGGTTTTGGAGATAATCTCATTTGCTCTGGTGCTCGTTCGGAAGCTTCCAAATCCAAACCCATGGACCAAATCCTCTTAAATTTCAGAGGCCTAAATCATACATGAAAGAACACCATTCTGCCAAAAGTAAAGGTTATATCTTTATTGGTTTTGGGGATAATCTCATTTGCTCTGGGGCTCGTTCGGAAGCTTTCAAATCCAAACCCATGGACCAAATCCTCTTAAATTTCAGAGACATAAATCGAACGGGAAGGAACACCACCCTGCCAAATTTAAAGGTTATATCTTTGTTGGTTTTGGAGATAATCTCATTTGCTCTGGTGCTCGTTCGGAAGCTTCCAAATCCAAACCCATGGACCAAATCCTCTTAAATTTCAGAGGCCTAAATCATACATGAAAGAACACCACCCTGCCAAATTTAAAGGTTATATCTTTGTTGGTTTTGGAGATAATCTCATTTGCTCTGGTGCTCGTTCGGAAGCTTCCAAATCCAAACCCATGGACCAAATCCTCTTAAATTTCAGAGGCCTAAATCATACATGAAAGAACACCATTCTGCCAAAAGTAAAGGTTCTATCTTTATTGGTTTTGGAGATAATCTCGTTTGCTCTGGGGCTCGTTCGGAAGTTTCCAAAAGCCGAACCCATGGACCAAATCTTCTCACATTTCAGAGACTTAAATAAAACATGAAAGAACACCACCCTGCCAAATTTAAAGGTTCTATCTTTGTTGGTTTTGGAGATAATCTCATTTGCTCTGGTGCTCGTTCGGAAGCTTCCAAAACCCAAACCCATGGACCAAATCCTCTTAAATTTCAGAGACATAAATCGAACGGGAAGAAACATCATTGTACAAAACTTGAAGGTTCTATCTTTGTTGCTTTTGGAGATAATCTCGTTTGCGGAGATTATCTCCAAAAGCCCGGAATCATTCGGAAGCTTCCAGAATCCGAACCCATGGACTGATTTTGTCCAGATTCGAGCTTAGCCTTTCTTTCGTAATTAGTAACCTACTATATAAATTTCATCAAGATAGCATCATTATTTTTTGAGTTATCGTGCGTACGGACGGACGGACGGACGGACGGACGGACATCGCTAAATCGACTCCGGCGGTGATCCTGATTCAGAATATATATACATGTCTATACCTAACTCGCTTCCTTTTGGTGGTTACAAACACCATACCAAAGTTAATATACCCTATACTTTAGGTGTAGGGTATAAAAAAAGAAATACTTAGCGTACCTAAATAACAGAAAACAAAAAAAAGGGAAAATGTAATACTGGAAGAAAAATAAAAACGAATAGAAAAAAAAGAGAACAAAAAATATTACTTTGATTGTTTTTAAATATTTTTAAAGTCTATTTCTTATGTATATATTGTGCACATCTGATATTTACCCACATAGCAGATAGAAAAAAAGAACTATTAAAATGTTATGATTTTAAAAGAAAGAAACATACGTTGGATATTTCCGTACATAACAGATAAAAAAAAAAAATATTAAAATGTTATGTTATGAAAAGAAAGAAAAAA
Organism: Poecilobothrus nobilitatus; assembly: GCA_947095535.1. Lineage (NCBI taxonomy): Eukaryota > Metazoa > Arthropoda > Insecta > Diptera > Dolichopodidae > Poecilobothrus > Poecilobothrus nobilitatus. The sequence continues at coordinate 147,310,725 of OX352772.1, forward strand.
CAAGGCAGTGTATGAATCAAAGTTTTTGATGGGTCGCATTTTTAAGTGGAAATAAAGAACATTATAAAATTGTAATAACAATTTTATTTAAATGTTTAATTTTGCTATGCAATGTTTCCTTAATTTTTTAAAAATTTTGCCACAATAAATTACTAATAAAAAAATTCAATATATTCTATATTATAACAGGTAATAATATAATTATAGACTGTGAGGGCAACTGTAAAAATTCAAAATTAAACAAGGAAAAAAAAAAATATCAATTCAATACTTATATTTGTCGTTACTAAAAAGAATAAAATAAAATAAATAAAAAAAATTTTTAAAAAAACAGCTTTTTTTAACTAAAAAGTAGAAAATAAATTTTCAATAGCAAATTTTTCTGTAATTTTCTAAACTATATTGTTACAATCGAGATTTCTTTGAAAAAGTTTATTTCAATATGTCAAATATATATATAAATATAAGTATATATAAGTTTTAAAGTCTGTGAAATTAATATAAAAGCTGGAGGCAAAATTTAAAAATATAAGTTTATAGTTATGCGTTTGTTGCCTCCAGCTTTTATTTTAATTTCACAGACTGTAAAACTTATATATACTTATATTTATATATATATTTGACATATTGAAATAAACTTTTTCAAAGAAATCCTGATTGTAACAATATAGTTTAGAAAAATTTGCTATTGAAAATTTATTTTCTACTTTTTAGTTCAAAAAAGCTGTTTTTTTAAAAAAATTTTTTATTTATTTTTTTATTTCTCAGTTAGAAAAATAAAAAAACTGTACTGTTTGTATTTATATGTAGTATATGTATATTTAACCAAAATTATTAATAACGTCATATTATGTATAGGCAACTATCTTTCTTAATTTGAATTGGCTTTAAGTTTCTAATTTTTGTACATTAGATGTTATTTGATTTTGATGAATCATTTTTAAATATTTAAGCCAATTTTTTTTTTTTGCCAAAACTCAAAATTAACCAAAAAATTTTTCAAAATATTATAGAATTAAAACTACCAATATCTATTAAAGTTATATTAAATATATAACCCAACAATTATAGGACATCGTTCATCTATTTCAGAATAAAACTATGAAAAATAATTAATACTTCTTATATTGAATGGTTATTGGTTTTAACTCCAATTTTTATTAGTATAATATTAGTACATAACGTACTAATTCATGTTGATATTCGAACCATAATTTTTTTTTTGGAACTAAAAGTTAACTAAAATTATTTCCAAAATGTATTCAAAACCTAAATAGAAATATTATAACACAAAAGTTTTCTTAAAAAAAAAAAAACTCAAAACTTTTTTTAAAATAACGAATGATGCTTAAATTATTTTTTTCTCTGGCTTTTTTGGATTTCCTTTTTTGTGCGTTTTTTATGTCTTACATACATAAGTATATTATCAGTCAATAATGCATTATTAAACATGTGGTTTACATTATATTATATTATGTTGTAGGTGTACAATGTATTTTTGAAAAAATATCATTAAAATATGTAGGTACATTATGTAGGTTCTATATGTCTATATCTACATATAAAGTAACATATTATATTCACCTTTCAGTACAGTATTAATCAAAAATCTGTCCATACATATTTAAAGAACAGAAAAGCTTACACTTCTTACACATATTTTTAGTCTTATTCAATATCCATTTGAAACCATAATTATGTATTAGAAAAATGTAAGATATCATTGATTATCATTGATATTAATAATTTACCAATGAAAAACATAATAAGAAATTTACCTAGGTAATAAGACCATAATATAACAATATATACGAGTATGTAATTACTCATTATCAATCTGTAAAATCAAAGAAAAAATTCCTATTACATTATTATGTATTTATGTATGTACTTCTTAATCTTTATATTTTTAAAAATCTATTTTGCAAGCTTTATTTTTGATATTCAATTTTATTATTCAAATAAGTATGTAATCAGAATTCAAAATACATGTATCTATTATAAAAAATTAGTACCTCTTATGTAAAACATTTTATCAAAACAGCTAAACGGAGAAACTCCTAAACCAAAATTTTTATTAAAAAAAAAAAGAAAAACAAAACAATTTTTAAATTAAACAGTCAAAATAAATGACTCTTGCATTTTTTGACTTCACTTATGAGATTTTATCTGTTTTTTTCTTTTTCATATTATGTATTTGTTTTTTTTTGCGTGACCTTTTAATCTTCTATAAAATAAATTTGTAAAAATTACACTCCTGCTTTAGCTTTTTTTTATTTCTCAATTATTAGAAAAATAATGAAACTGTACTGTTTGTATTTATACATGTACATACTTTTAACCAAAATTATTAATAACGCTATATGTACAGAGAATTATCTTTCTTAATTTGAATGATTATTATAGTTTATGATTATAATTTCTAATTTTTATACATTAGATGTTATTTCATTTTGATTGAATCATTAAAATATTTAAACGTGATTTTTTTATTTACGTTTAATTTATAAATGTAATATTTTCTCGGGCAACGCCGGGTAGCCCTGCTAGTCTAATAAATAAGGAAGAAATTCTGTTTGTTTGTTTATTTGTTCGTTTATTTGTTTGTTTGTGCCCTTTTCACGTAAAAACCACCAGTCCGATTACAACCAAATTTTGCAGGAACGTTCCTACGACCCCGGAAAGTGTTATAGGCTATATCCCGTTTCGGTTCATTAACCCATTGCGGCCCGAGAGCCATTTAAAGCCGTTTCGTTTTTTCGTTGTCCTGCCTAAACGGTTCGATCGATTGAGTTGACAATTTGGACAAACATTCTTCTTATCATTGGACGGGTACCGAGGAAATGTGGATTCAATATGTTACCCGGATTCGGCCCGGCGGGCTTCCAAAAAATTTTTGTTTCCGATTTATGTCCAATTTTGTATGGTGGTTTTATGGTTCAAAAAAAAGCCTGTGACAAATTTTTATGAAGTTCCGTTAACCCGTTTGGGCAGGAGAGCCGAACGAAGTTCATCAAATATTCTGTTGTCCTGCTTAAACGGTTTGACCAATTGAGTTGAACATTTACAATAGTGTAGCTCTTTACCACAGGAGCTCACTGAGTTGATTTGGTTACGATCCATTTACCCGTTTTGGCACCAGGACTCAATGAAGTTTTTCAATTTCTTTGTTGTCGCGCTTAAACGGTTTTGCCAATTGAATTGAAAATTTACGAAAGTGTAGCTCTTTACCACAGGAGCTCACTGAGTTCATTTGGTTACGATCCATTAACCCGTTTCGGCACCAGGACTCAATGAAATTTTTCAATTTCTTTGTTGTCGCGCTTAAACGGTTTTTCCAATTGAATTGAAAATTTACTAAAGTGTAGCTCTTTACCACAGGAACTCACTGAGTTGATTTGGTTACGATCCATTAACCCGTTTCGGCACCAGGACTCAATGAAGTTTTTCAATTTCTTTGTTGTCGCGCTTAAACGGTTTTGCCAATTGAATTGAAAATTTACAAAAGTGTAGCTCTTTACCACAGGAGCTCACTGAGGTGATTTGGTTACGATCCATTAACCCGTTTCGGCACCAGGGCTCAATGAAAATTTTTAATTTCTTTGTTGTCGCACTTAAACAGTTTTACCAATTGAGTTGAAAATTTACAAAAGTATAGGTTTTTATAACAAAAGTTTTCTGAGTTGATTTGGTTACGATACATTAACCCATCAGGCTTCAGGCCATGAAATTTTCATTTTTTGTTGTTGTGCGATTTGACCAATTGAAAATTTGCACAAGTATTGCACTTTGGCACGCAAACTCATTCAATAAATTTTGTTGTGATACATTAACACATTTCGACACGATAGACTGTAACAAAAAATTTTTGTTTCTAATTTCTGTCTAATTTGGCAGGATGAATTTATGGTTCTAAATTAAGTCTGTGATAAAATGTTTGTTAACGTTTGTTAACCCATTTCCGCACGAGCACTTATTAATAATATTTTGCCTAATTTTGTGTATTGTTATTATTATTAAAAAGATATTTCCAACACTCTTTACTTTTATCTATATGTTTCTAATATTCCATAAAAACCTTTCAATGCAAATTTCTAATATAGAACAGTAATTAAACTAACCTTATTAAGTATCTTAAGAATACTGTGTTTAAGTCTTAACAACATAAAATTTTCGGCCGTTGTTAAAAAACAGAAACAATCTCCAACATTAGACAATCATCATGCCATCATTCAGAAATGCATTACTTACATGTGGTCTTTACATGTGATCTACCTATATAAGATGCATGTGTATAACATGTTTCCCATAAAATATCATTGAAATATGCACATATAGTATATATAATATCCTTATATTTAAAAATAGTATAAACTTAATCAATTAAATTAGAAAACATATTCACATTTCTGTACATCATTTAATCAAAAATGGGTACATACATATTTAAAGAACAGAAAACCTTACATTCTTATCCATATACAATTTTTACACATATTTTTAGCCAATCAATTTGGAAACATAATTAGAAAAACTAAACGTAAAAAAATTCTGGTTGATTTATAAAGGTAAAAAACAATCATGTATTTTTTATATTGAAAATATGTTAAAAAGAACCTGAAATGTACGCATTTAAAAAGAAGTTTTTTCAAAATTTGAAGAGCTGTCGGTGCTGTAGGATCTCCAACGGTGAGGGTACATAAAAAATTACTCTTTTAAGAGACCTATGCATAGTTAATATTTCATTGCTCTTTATTAAACAGTATATAAGTTTTAACAGACGAAGGGACAGAGCGAACCTAATAACAAATTTCAAAATGTGCTTAAAAGGATAATTCACCGAAACATGAAGTGACATTACTTACAAAAAAAATTTTATTACATTATCGCCTTTTATAATTTAAATACGATTTTATGTTTCGGTATTAACGAATATATTGTGAAAATTCACTTCGCCGTAATTGTGTATTCAATAGATTATTGATTCCTTTAAAGATTTTTTATAGACAAATTTATCTCTAAATTTTCGCTCTGTTTATTCAATTTAACTAAATGTAATAAAAAATAGAATATTAACTATCAATATCTGAAAATGCATAGTAATACGTGAACTATATTAATTAAATTATATTAACTCAAAAGCAAAAGTTAATAATTTTTATTTCATAAAGCCGATCAAATACTCCGGACAACGCCGGGTACTCTGCTAGTCTAATAAATAAGGAAGAAGTTCTGTTTGTTTGTTTGTTTGTTTGTGCCCTTTTCACGTAAAAACCACCAGTCCGATTGCAACCAAATTTTGCAGGAACGTTCCTACGACCCCGGAAAGTGTTATAGACTATATGGTGTTTTGGTTCATTAACCCATTGCGGCCCGAGAACCATTTAAAGCCGTTTCGTTTTTTCGTTGTCCTGCCTAAACGGTTTGATCGATTGAGTTGAAAATTTGTACAAATGTTCTTCTTATCATTGGACGGGTGCCCAAGAAATTTGGATACAATACGTTACCCGGATTCGGCCCGGCGGGCTTTCAAAACTTTTTTTGTTTCCGATTTATGTCCAATTTTGTATGATGATTTTATGGTTCGAAAAAAAGCATGTGACAAATTTTTATGGAGTTCCGTTTACCCGTTTGGGCAGGAGAGCCGAACGAAGGTCATTAAATTTTTCTGTTGTCCTGCTTAAACGGTTTGACCAATCAAGTTGAAAATTTACAATAGTGTAGCTCTTTACCACAGGAACTCACTGAGTTGATTTGGTTACGATCCATTAACCCGTTTCGGCACCAGGGGTCAGTGAAGTTTTGTAATTTACTTAGTTGTCGCACTTAAACTGTTTGACCAATTGAGTTAAAATTTTATCAAAGTGTAGCTCTTTACAACAGGAGCTTACTGAGTTGATTTGGTTACGATCCAGTAACCCATTTCGGCACCATGGCTCAATAAAATGTTTTAATTTCTTTGTTGTCGCACGTGAACGGTTTTACCAATTGAGTTGAAAATTTACAAAAGTGTAGGTCTTTATATCAAAAGCTTTCTGAGTTGATTTGAAACATAAAATACCGAAACATAAAATCGTTTGAAATACGATTTTATGTTTCGGTATTAACGAATATATTGTGAAAATTCACTTCGCCGTAATTGTGTATTCAATAGATTATTGATTCCTTTAAAGATTTTTTATAGACAAATTTATCTCTAAATTTTCGCTCTGTTTATTCAATTTAACTAAATGTAATAAAAAATAGAATATTAACTATCAATATCTGAAAATGCATAGTAATACGTGAACTATATTAATTAAATTATATTAACTCAAAAGCAAAAGTTAATAATTTTTATTTCATAAAGCCGATCAAATACTCCGGACAACGCCGGGTACTCTGCTAGTCTAATAAATAAGGAAGAAGTTCTGTTTGTTTGTTTGTTTGTTTGTGCCCTTTTCACGTAAAAACCACCAGTCCGATTGCAACCAAATTTTGCAGGAACGTTCCTACGACCCCGGAAAGTGTTATAGACTATATGGTGTTTTGGTTCATTAACCCATTGCGGCCCGAGAACCATTTAAAGCCGTTTCGTTTTTTCGTTGTCCTGCCTAAACGGTTTGATCGATTGAGTTGAAAATTTGTACAAATGTTCTACTTATCATTGGACGGGTGCCCAAGAAATTTGGATACAATACGTTACCCGGATTCGGCCCGGCGGGCTTTCAAAAAATTTTTTGTTTCCGATTTATGTCCAATTTTGTATGATGATTTTATGGTTCGAAAAAAAGCATGTGACAAATTTTTATGGAGTTCCGTTTACCCGTTTGGGCAGGAGAGCCGAACGAAGGTCATTAAATTTTTCTGTTGTCCTGCTTAAACGGTTTGACCAATCAAGTTGAAAATTTACAATAGTGTAGCTCTTTACCACAGGAACTCACTGAGTTGATTTGGTTACGATCCATTAACCCGTTTCGGCACCAGGGGTCAGTGAAGTTTTGTAATTTACTTAGTTGTCGCACTTAAACTGTTTGACCAATTGAGTTAAAATTTTATCAAAGTGTAGCTCTTTACAACAGGAGCTTACTGAGTTGATTTGGTTACGATCCAGTAACCCATTTCGGCACCAGGGCTCAATAAAATGTTTTAATTTCTTTGTTGTCGCACGTGAACGGTTTTACCAATTGAGTTGAAAATTTACAAAAGTGTAGGTCTTTATATCAAAAGCTTTCTGAGTTGATTTGGTTACGATACATTAACCCATCAGGCTTCAGACCATGAAATTCTCATTTTTTGTTGTTGTGCTTAAACAATTTGACCAATTGAAAATTTGCACAAGTATTGCACTTTGGCACACAAACTCATTCAATAAATTTTGTTATGATACAATAACACATTTCGACACGATAGACTGTAAAAACAAAAATTTAGTTTCTAATTTCTGTCTAATTTGGGAGAATAAATTTATGGTTCCAAATAAAGCCTGTGACAAAATGTTTGTTCATGTTTGTTAATCCATTTCCGCACGAGCACTTATTAATAATATTTTGCCTAATTTTGTGTATTGTTATTATTATTAAAAAGATATTTCCAACACTCTTTACTTTTATCTATACTGTTTCTAATATTCCATAAAAACCTTTCAATGAAAATTTCTAATATATAACAGTAATTAAAGTAACCTTATTAAGTATCTTAAGAATACTGTGTTTAAGTCTTAACAACATAACATTTTCGGCTGTTGTTAAAAAGCAGAAACAATCTCCTACATTAGACAATCATCATGTCATCATTCAGAAATGCATTACTTACATGTGGTCTTCACATGTGGTCTACCTATATAAGATGCATGTGTATAACATATTTCCCATAAAATATCATTGAAATATGTACATATAGTATGTATAATATATCCGTATATTTAAAAATACTATAAACATAATCAATTAAATTAGAAAACATATTCACATTTCTGTACAGTATTTAATCAAAAATCAGTACATACATAATTAAAGAATAGAAAACCTTACATTCTTATCCATATACTATTTTTACACATATTTTTAGTCAATCAATTTGGAAACATAATTAGAAAAACTAAAGGTAAAAAAATCTTGTTGATTTATAAAGGTAAAAAACAATAATGTATTTTTTATATTGAAAATATGTTAAACAGAACCTGAAATGTACGCATTTAAGAAGAAGTTTTTTCAAAATTTGAAGAGCTGTCGGTGCTGTAGGATCTCCAACGGTGAGGGTACATAAAAAAGTTGTTCTACAACATTACTCTTTTAAGAGACCTATGCTATGCATAGATTATTGATTCCTTTAAAAATTTTTTGTCGAAGAATTGTCTCTAATTCTTGGCTCTGTTTATTCAATTTAACTAAATCTAATAAAAAATAGAACACAAACTACCAGCATCTGTAAATGCATAGTAATAAGTTAACTTTTGTTTGTAATAAGTTAACTTAACGGTTTGATCGATTGAGTTGAAAATTTGTACAAATGTTCTTCTTAGCTTTGGACGGGTGCCGAAGAAATTTGAATACAATATGTTACCCGGATTCGGCCCGGCGGGCTTCCAAAAAAATTTTTATTTCCGATTCATGTCCAATTTTGTATGGCGGTTTTATGGTTCGAAAGAAAGCCTGTGACAAATTTTTATGAGTTTCCGTTAACTCGTTTGGGCAGGAGAGCCGAACGAAGTTCATTAAATTTTTCTGTTGTCCTGCTTAAACGGTTTGACTAATTGAGTTGAAAATTTACAATAGTGTAGCTCTTTACCACAGGAGCTCACTGAGTTGATTTGGTTTTGATCCATTAATCCGTTTCGGCACCAGGGGTCAGTGAAGTTTTGTAATTTACTTAGTTGTCGCACTTAAACTGTTTGGCCAATTGAGTTAAAAATTTGTCAAAGTGTAGCTCTTTACCGCAGGAGCTCACTGAGTTCATTTGGTTACGATCCATTAACCCGTTTCGGCACCAGGACTTAATGAAGTTGTTCAATTTCTTTGTTGTCGCGCTTAAACGGTTTTTCCAATTGATTTGAAAATTTACAAAAGTGTAGCTCTTTACCAAAGGAGCTCACTGAGGAGATTTGGTTACGATCCATTAACCCGTTTCGGCACCAGGGCTCAATAAAAATTTTTAGTTTCTTTGTTGTCGCACTTAAACGGTTTTACCAATTGAGTTGAAAATTTACAAAAGTGTAGGTCTTTATAACAAAAGCTTTCTGAGTTGATTTGGTTACGATACATTAACCCATCAGGCTTCAGGCCATGAAGTGTCTCATTTTTTGTTGTTGTGCTTAAACGATTTAACCAATTGAAAATTTGCACAAGTATTGAACTTTGGCACACAAACTCATTCAATAAATTTTATTGTGATACATTAACACATTTCGACACGATAGACTGTCAAAAAAAAAATTTTGTTTCTAATTTCGGTCTTTAATTTTGTGTAATGTTATTATTATTAAAAAGATATTTCCAACACTACATTAGACAATCATCATGTCTTCATTCAGAAAATGTATTACTTACATGTGGTCTACCTATATAAGATGCAAGTGTATAACATGTTTCCCATAAAATATCATTGAAATATATACATATAGTATGTATAATATCTCTAAGTAGGTAATCCTGCACTTGGGAATGGGAAAAAATCATGCCATATCGCACCGAAGACCACGCCCACTGACCTATATTTTGATTGATGGGTTTAATCTAGGTTATTCTTGGTTAGTAGGTCAAAAACTTGTTTTGTTTGTTTTGGTTTAGGTTATAAGCATGGTTTGTTAATTTATAAGTTGTAAGTGGTTGTATAGTAGGAAACGAAGGTTGTTGGTACTGTAGAAGTTATTAGGCAAGGTTAATGAACTGAACAAGTTTAGGTTATAAGCATGGGTTGTTAACTTAGAAGTTGCAAGTGGTTGTATAGTAGGAAATGAAGGTTGTTGATACTGTAGAGTTGTTAGGCAAGGTTAATGAACTGAACAAGTTTAGGATATTTAGATTTTCAATAAATTCATTGATACTTTGTAATAGGATATCATACAAATAGAAAGATGATTTTTTTCCGGTCAAATCAAGTTTATTTTTTTAAATTGCGTAAAATCGCATGCTTAATAAAATATACCTACATATGTAAAAGGAGATATAAAAGAAACGAAAAAAACTTGTTTTTATTATTTAATAAGAAAAATATTCATAGGTACTTTTGAATACCAAGATGTAAATAATAAAAATAAAAACAAAACGTAAACAAGAAGTAGGTAGAAAGTGTATTTTTGTTTATTAAAGAAGATCAATAATTGTTGTAAGTTGTTATTATAGTTTTAAAGCTGCAAAATAAAAAAAAATAAAAATTATATAATTATAGGCGCATATGTTATGTAAGATTTTTTCTGTTCTATAATAACATTGAGAAAATAACCGAAAATCTTCGATTTACTTGGTTTTGTTATTATTGCGTTACATTCTACACTGTAAGGAATCAAAAAGGCAAGTTAATTGCTTTTGGTACCTATTTGAAAACATAAATAAAACAAATTTATTTATATGTTTGAAATAATTTTGTATTTGAAAATATTTTACAATTTTAGAGAAATCTGTGTTGAAAAATTTATTTACGATGAGCAGATGTTAAGATTTTAGAAATAGCGAGACCACTTTTTTCTATACGTCGTTCAAATCTACTTCTATCACGCTCGTATTCTTCCCAATAACCTTTCCTTGCTGATCTGTAAGTATAGACCCATACATGCATAACGTGAATTTCTTGTTTTATGTTGAAGTAAACGTTTTTTTTTTGTTATTTAAATTCATATTGTGCAAGTATGAAAATTGAAGGTCTTAATCTAACATTTTTTCTTTTAAAAGATGCATATATAAATTATAATAATTTTTAACAGCACATCTGAAACTCTTGTTTGATAAGTGTATAGGACAATTTGAATTAAAGTTTTCAATTTTTTGTAATGATGGCAAGTCTCTGCTTAGATCTTCTATTTTAACACTGTCAATGTACTTTTGAAGGAAAAGTTTTGTTTGTTCTCCTTTAACATAATTTTTTTCCGCTGACCCAAAATAGTGTTTTAATATACATTTTACATCTAAATATTCAACTAAACCGTTATTCCATTTAAGTCCATTTATTTTATTTTCGCAATACTGGTTATTATATTTCACATCATGACTAAGCTCTTCTGCGGGGTACGGTGCTTTGAAATGATACACAGTTGGAATTAAACTTCCTTTTTCAAGTATGGCTAACTGTTTTAGGAAATATTGTTTTTCATTTCCTTGCAAAAATTGTAGGTCAACTATAAAAACTTGTTTAACCATGTCGAAGGTTTGTAAAAGAATGTTCAATGAAATAACTAAATTTACATTTATATTCATTTCGAAAAAGACCTCTTCATATAAATATAGGTTAGCAATGATTGTTTTAACTAATACAACTATGTTGTTTCACCCATTTAAAATAATGGTGGCGGGGCCATCCTGCTGTGGTAAAACCACATTTATTCGTAATTTAATAAAATATAAAGAAGAAAATATACTACCACATATTAATAGAATTATTTGGTGTAATCCAGACAAAAATGCTGTTCCACTATACATGAAAGATGTTGAATATAGTAACACTATTCCAGATTTTATTGATAATCAAGAACCTTTGTTATCCTTTGAACCTTTGTTTGATATGATGTTAAGTTCTCATGATAAGTTTGTATGTGATTTATTTACTAGAGGATCACATCATAGAAATTAATCTGTAATATTTGTAACACAAAATGTTTTTCACCAGGGTAAATTTTCAAGAGATATTTCACTCAACTGTAAATATTTAGTACTTTTCAAAAATCCAAGAGATAAATCGCAGATATTACCTCTAGCTCGCCAAATATACCCCAATCAAATTAAAGCATTTGAAAAAGTATATAATGATGTGACGTCAATCCCATATGGCTATATGTTAATAGATCTTACTCAAGACGTTAATGATATATTTCGAATAAGAAGTGATATATTTGGGAAAGGTTTGTGTTATTGTACGATAGATCAATTAGAACCATTTGGGGAGGAATATGAAACATTTGAAGACCAATCGACATATATTGCACCTATTAAAAACCTCTAAACCAAAATTCCAGAAAGTAATTATAAAGCACTGTGACGCTGAAGTAATAAACACATTTTTCGAAATCTCTTTAAATATTTTAAAAGGTAATATTTGTAATCTGAGTAAAAAAGCAACAACCCGATTACGAAAGTATAAAAAAGAATTAAGATCACTTATTTGCCGGAAAACATCTATAAATAGCAAAAGAAAAATTATTATTCAACGTGGTGGATTTTTACCTACACTTCTTGGTGCAATACTATCAGGGATAATCGGATATTTTATAAAATGAATTATACAACATTTAATAAAATGATAATTTTAAAACCTGAGATTTATGAAAGAATGAAGCAAAATGCAGACATTGAACTCAATGAATTGAATAAAAATATGAAAAAAATATTGTTAAATAAACATCTCACGGATACGCAAAAATGGTATTTATACAGACAAAATTTATTTAAAATAAGAAACAAAAAGCGAGAACTTCCTAGAAATAAAGAGGAGAAAATAAAAATTACGGAAACAAAAGGTACTCAAAATCGTGCAAAACCAATGTATATAGATGCGGAAACTCAATCGCATTTTCCTGAATATAAGAATGTTGGAATACAAGTTGTTCCTGAAGAAGAAGAAGTATATGAAAAAGAAGCTGATGACGAAGTATTTGATGATGAAATTCAGGAAAATGTTTTAACAAAAGCATTGTCAGTTGCTTCAGTTGGAGAACGTCTTAGAAAAAGAAAATCAATTAGAAATCAAAATGTACAAATTTTTGAAACTGATACAGGAGACATTATAACTGTTCCTTTAGATAGCCCAAGCCCACCAACGATAAAAGAAAAAACTATAAATAGCAAAGAGTTGAATAATTTATCAAGACGTGTTTTAAGGTCAGCAGTAGGTAATACTCAAACAGAACTTAATTTTCCAATTCAAGTAAGTGATGAATTTTATGTCACTTTACTCAGTGATTCATCTATGAACTATTATCAAGAAAATTCATTATCATCTTTTACAAATAAAATGAATAAATACATATGTGATTCAAGGTGGAACTTCGGTATTTCAGAAATGTATGTTAATGATTTCGTTCCAAATGTGTATGGTGAAGAATGGGAAAAAAGTACTCAAATATTTATTAAAGGTATGCAGAAAGATATGATAGGAGTTGGAACATCATATATTCCATACATAGAAAAACAAATGATATGCGACTGGAAAGTTTTTCTACTACCAATACTAATTCAAAATACACGCCCACTTAATAGGTTTACAAGAAAAGAAGTTTAACGACAGTTGATTTGCGGAATTTTTAATTTTATAAACGATGAAGTTCATTATACACAACCAACAAAAGCTGAGGAGATGCCTAAAAATTTAAGTTACACCACAATATGTGTTACTAAGCCTAAAATAGATATAAAAATAAAATAATGTAAAAAAAAATATTTTTTAAAATATGCTTTTGTCGAAACCGAATTGGCCCCCTAAAAAGTAGAAAATAAAATTGATTGCAAAACTTTAGCTTTTTGGACTATTATAATATAAAAGTGAATTGCTAGTGCAAGCATTTTGGACTGTTATAATATAAAAGTAAATTGCTGGAATAAGGTTAAATAAAATCTGCGAAATTTGAGGTTCGTGTTTCTTTTTTATTCCAGCAATTTACTTTTATATTATAACAGTGCCAAATGCTTGCACTAGCAATTCACTTTTGTATTATAACAGTCCAAAAAGCTACAGTTTTGCAATCAATGTTATTTTCTACTTTTTAGGGGGCGAATTCGGTTTCGCTAAAAGCATATTTTAAAAAATATTTTTTTTAAATTATTTTATTTTATACTTTTTAGTTTTAAAAGAAACATAATTTTAATTTAAAAAAAAGAAAGGATATTTTTCATTCACACAAACATTATTGTTTCTGATATAAAAAACGTTTTACAATTTTATACCAAATGTTTAAGAAAAGTAAGAGACGTTAAATCGATTCCATTACAGCAAGAGTAAAAATTTTTTATTCCCGTAACTCATAAATAATGAAAGTATCTCGAAGGGTAAAATATGTACTAAAATACTGTGATTATAAATATTACAATCCAATTTTAGTTGAAGCAACATTTCAAACACGTACGTATGAAAATTATCCTATGTACATAAATGTATTTTACTGTATATTTCTATAAGTAGTACATCGCATATCCAAATAAACATCTAACCTTGAACACCTACCTACCTAATCGCTTAATAAGATCATGCAGTAAAAAATGTTGACAAATATCTTGATTTAAATTATAAACAAATGGAGCGGAACAAAATAATTTAGAAAATTAGTTTAACATAATATTATGTAGGTACGTACATACTTACATATGTATGTAGTTTTAATTTTTTGTGTTGACAAAATTTTGTTTGTAAATCATAATTCGTAATGCCCAAAAGCATAATTTTGAAATGATCTTTACTTTTTATGTTCTTTATTATGTATATATATACAAAAAAAAAATATTATGTATGTATGTAGTTTGAATTTGGCAATTGGAATTTGAATAAAATTTTATATGTATACCTATATACACAAAATACATAATAAATGTTCCTAAATAAAACACATAAAACATTAATTTTTAACGCCATGCATATTCAATATGCAAAAAAGAATGTTGACAACAAATATTCTGATTTAAATCCTAAACAAATGTTTTAAAACAAAATAATTTAGCAACATAAAAATATTGTACCTATATATTTTGTGTTTTGCTAAATCCTAATTTAAAATACATGTGCACATCAAGATTGATTGAACTAAATTATTTATAGGAGGAAAGATCAAATAATATGTGTATATTATACATAAAATTTTATTAAAAGAATGTTGATGAATATAGTTAACAAAAAAAAAAAAAAATGTTTGTACACGAATTGGATTCGAACCAAATTACCCTTGCTTTCAAAACCTCTACACTCTCATCTGCACTATACAACACTTAAGTATTTTCTGAACATATTACCAGAGACTACATAGAGATGTACAAATTCATACAAAAATTTGTACTAATTTTTTTTCAAACGGGCCAGCTAAAACTGGCTAGTTTTAAATATCTTAAAGCACAGAAATATTTAGTTTGTGTCATAGCTAAAGGAATTTAGCGAAAACTAGAATCTTCTGTAAAATCTGGTGTAAAATGATCATTCATATATTTTATGCATTTTCAAAATTTTTTTATCCTTGTGATTATTAAACTTTTTAAAGCAAAGCGATGACAAAATAACTTTTAAAATAGAAAAATAAGGCAAAAATGGGAAAATGTATTTGAGAAAATATATATTTAATATGTCGAGTAGAAACGTAAATTTTCAATATGATAAAGAAGACATTCTAAATATCACTTTACAAAAAATATGGAACATTTAGCTAAATATTTCATATAGAAAAAAATTAAATAAAAATAGATTATTTTATAATGTTGACTTTTCTAAAAACAACAAGAAAAAACATTTCAAGGTTATCATTCATATGCATTCAGTATTTCACTACTACAAGCAGAATGTTTTGAATGTATGAAATGGTATTATATGGTATCAGATGGTATGAATGTTATCTATTTTATGAAAATCATCTGATTTAACTGCATTATTTATTTAACTAAATTTAACTGATTTAATATACAGTATCCAGCAAAAGTAATGGTAATTTAAAAAAATATATATAGAAAAGCAATAAAATAATATAGGCGTTCGAATTTTTTCTAATAATATTTTTAACTTTACAACTTCAGGGAAAAACAAACAAACAAAGTAACAAAATTTTGTGTATTATGATTTTATTTTATTTTTTGATCTCATGACTCATATTGTTATATTGATAACAGTATACCTACATATATATGTGGGTATTTTTTGAAGATAATATAATATACCTATCAAATAAAAATAACTGAAATAAAAAATAATGCTTTAAAATTCTTCTAAACATTTTTTTAATTAAAAATTATACCAGAGAATTATACCAATTAGAAAAGTGGCATGACATTTGCTGGATACTGTACATATTCATAAAAATTATCAAATCATATCAAATTGGAACATAATTACATTTACACAAAACAAAATATAAATATAAATATGTATTGATTTTTGAATCATATTGAAATACATATATAAAAAGTGCCGATAGTATTTATGTGTATTTCTATTTATATTTAATTTTGATTCACACACACTTTCACAATTTAATAAGCATGTAGGCAAGCTGGTTCAAGTAATATAAATGCATAATATGGCATAATGCATATATAATATAAAAATTATATTAGATACTGATCAGATTATGTATATCATAATATGTCATTTGATATCATATGATCATATTCATATATGTATGTTACTTGTTATTTCTATCATCCATACCAATCATACGAAAGTTCATTTATGTACATATATGAAAAAAAAAAATATCCGAGACCAAAACTTGCTTTAAGAAACTTTAAAAAAAAAAGTTGAAAAATGAGACTAAATTTCAAAATCGATATTGTAGCGACATCTAAACTTTTTTGTTGCCATTTGGACATCTCTATGTAGTCTCTGATATTACGAACATAAAATCTTAATTTTTAACCATGCATATTCAATATGCATTAAAGAATCTTGACAGCAAATATTTTGATTTAAATAATAAACAAATGTTGTAAACAAAATAATTTAGCAACATATATAAAAATATTGTATGTATTGTGTTTTGCTAATACAAAAAAAAACACCATGTGCAATGGACATCAATATTATATTATTATAGGAGAAAAGATCAAAAATATATTGCGTGTGTATTGTATGCATGAATTTAGAGATAAAAATTTAAATTTTAAATTCATATATACAAAATATATACATATTTTATTCAAAAAATGTTGATGAATAGATAGTTAAAAAAAAAAAAAGTTGCATGTGAACTGGATTCGAACAACATGACCCTTACTTTTGAAACCTTTACACTGTCCTCTGCACCATACAACACTTACAAATGTTGCTGACAGATTACGAAGATAATAAAAAGCGTGACAGAATGACAGATAAATAAATAAATAAATAAATAAACCGACACCGACACCGACGAGTTAATATAAAAGCATATAATAAGAGCAAATTACGTTTATATCCTTGAAGGACTTTGGACAACATGTTTCAATCAAGTATCTTTTCAAGTTACCGATTTTAAAAAATATAAATCACGTGTAATAGCAGCTTTCAAAACTTTTATAGATAGTGTACAATTGATTCCCATTAGTAAACCAGATATGTTTTTTATATACACAGACATAATTGAACCGCAAAAAATAGGTGATAAAGATATAAGGTGTTTAAGATCTCTTAACATACAAAATTATTTCACTGATACTGTAAAAGAATTCAGTAATATTCAATATTGCAATGTGGAGAAATCATTTAATAACATTTTATTACTTTTATGTGATAAATATGGATACAAAATAAACTTTTCCAATAGTTCAATTCCAACAAAAATTGTATTACATTTTAAAAAAGTATAAATAAAAGCGATTTTACAAAACTATATATTATTTTATTTGATTCATTATGGAGAGAGCGTACTATAAATATTATTTAGTTCAATGAGGAAAAGGTCTTTATAAGAATATTTGACAAAATGTCACTGTCTTGTGTACTTCTGGATGTAACATTTTGTAGTGATGATAATAATACCTTGTTTGCGAAAGATATTTGTATAGTTGGTTTTAAAGAACCTTGTATAAAGTTTGTAAAAGAGCTCAAGTATAAATTTCCAACTAGGTATTTTATAAATGATAATTTTGATAATTACTCTTTTGGAACTGGTTTGGTACAACAATAAAATAAATAAAGAGCTCTGTCAAATACTAGAAAAATTTGATGTTATTATAAAAAATAAAAAAATCAAAAAAGAGTTTTTATCAAATTATATTAAAGAAAACACTAAAGTATATGACTTGAGTCAATTTAATTGATGAATAGCCTAGAGATAAGTGACGTATTAAGATGTAACAAACACACACGTAAATTTTTTAAAGGAGTTTTTGCTCTGGATCAACTCCCCAGAATAATTGAAAAACAAACATTTTTAATTGTAAACACTGATAAATCAAAAGATCCGGGAACACATTGGTTAGCTATTTTTAAGCCAAAGAATGGCTGTGTTGAATATTTTGATTCGTTTGGTAGAAAACCAGATAAATTATAAATGTTAAGTTACTTAAAAAATCAATGTATAATTTTTAATAAGAAACAGTTACAAAGTAACTATTCAGATGTCTGTGCGCAATATTGTTGTGTTTATACGTGGTGTAGATGTTGCGGTTATAGTATGAACGCTTTTTTAAAAAAATTTAATAAAGGAAATCAACTAGAAAACGATAAGTATATTTTAAGTACCTTTCAAAATGTATTTGGAAAATATAACTCATTACAAATTTGTGTTCCTAAAACGTATAAATAATAAAAATAATATCAACAGGTTTTAGTAAAATTAAAGGAACGGAAGCACCAAGTCAGAACACAAATTTATTGCTAAGTTACACATATTTTCTCAATAAGAGTCATACATTAAAAATTGCTGTTGGATTTGACTGCGAGTCATTTGAAGCCTCAAGTATAATTCACCGTATTGGTAAAAAGTCAATTGTCTTAAAATATCATGAATGGAATAAATTTTATTACGAATTTAATAAAAAACTCGATAAACTGATAATAAAAGATATAAAACAGAACTTTCATCATGGACTAAAATCAGCGAACGGGCAAAGTATAAGTATTAACAAAGAAGAAGCAGAGCAGTTTTACAGTTATTTTATTGGACAGTTGCCAAACACAATCATTTTTTGCATGACAGAAAATACAGGTTACTCTGGAAAAAGGTAAAAAAACCCATACAATTTTAAACATTTTGATATTTCACAATTTGCGTTAAACGTAAATGGTGTTCAAATACCTAATTCAGCAATTGAAAACAGTTTTTCAGATGAAAATAATTGCTGTACAAGAGCATACAGTACACTTTTTTCAGGAACTGAAATTTAGCATAATGATAAAGATCATCAGATAACAAAAACCATGTTTAGTAATGGGTTTTTCATTCTAGCTTTTGATTTAACTCCAGATGCATCAGGAAATGAAGTGTGTCAAGGTCTACTAAATCAAGGTACAGTTAGAATTGAGGCAAGGCTATTAAAACCACTTACATCTACACTGACTGCTATTGTTTATGGAGAATTTGATGCAAGTTTACAAATTGATAAAACCGAAATATATTTTTAAACCTATAAATAGCATACATAAAAGTAAATTTGAATATTTGACAAAATGTCACTGTCTTGTGTATTTCTGGATGTAACATTTTGTAGTAATGATAATAATACCTTGTTTGGGAAAGATATTTGTATAGTTGGTTTTAAAGAACCTTGTATATAGTTTGTAAAAGAGCTCAAGTATAAATTTCCAACTAGGGATTTTATAAATGATAATTTTGATAATTACTCTTTTGGAACTGGTTTGGTACAACGATAAAATAAATAAAGAGCTCTGTCAAATACTAGAAAAATTTGATGTTATTATAACAAATAAAAAATCAAAAAAGAGTTTTTATCAAATTATATTAAAGAAACAACTAAAGTACATGACTTGAGTCAATTTGATTGATGAATAGCTTAGAGATAAGTGACGTATTAAGATGTAACAAACACACACGTAAATTTTTTAAAGGAGTTTTTGCTCTGGATCAACTCCCCAGAATAATTGAAAAACAAACTTTTTTAATTGTAAACACTGATAAATCAAAAGATCCGGGAACACATTGGTTAGCTATTTTTAAGCCAAAGAATGGCTGTGTTGAATATTTTGATTCGTTTGGTAGAAAACCAGATAAATTAGAAATTTTAAGTTACTTAAAAAATCAATGTATAATTTTTAATAAGAAATAGTTACAAAGTAACTATTCAGATGTCTGTGGGCAATATTGTTGTGTTTATACGTGGTATAGATGTTGCGGTTATAGTATGAACGCTTTTTAAAAAAAAATTTAATAAAGGAAATCAACTAGAAAACGATAAGTATATTTTAAGTACCTTTCAAAATGTATTTGGAAAATATAACTCATTACAAATTTATGTTCCTAAAACGTATAAATAATAAAAACAATATAAACAGGTTTTAGTAAAATTAAAGGAATGGAAGCACCAGGTCAGAACACAAATTTATTGCTAAGTTACACATATTTTCTCAATAAGGGTCATACATTAAAAATTGCTGTTGGATTTGACTGCGAGTCATTTGAAGCCTCAAGTATAATTCACCGTATTGGTAAAAAGTCAATTGTCTTAAAATATCATGAATGGAATAAATTTTATTACGAATTTAATAAAAAACTCGATAAACTGATAATAAAAGATATAAAACAGAACTTTCATCATGGACTAAAATCAGCGAACGGGCAAAGTATAAGTATTAACAAAGAAGAAGCAGAGCAGTTTTACAATTTAAGCGATTTTCTTCACGCAGTGATGACCTATTATAAATCTGCTGAGTTAAATGTAAAAGACTATGTTCGGGAATATCTAAATTTATGTGTCGAACAACAAGTATTTAGGTTAGAAAGAGAAATTTATGTACCAATACAACGTTTTGATGTACAATGTAATTATTCAAGGTTATTTTTTGAAATTCCTGTAATTTTAAAGGAACAAATCTGTAATATACTACATAAAACAAACAAAATAAATCACAACAAATAATATAAAAATTTTTATTTTTTATTTATATGTTTTAGATAGACAAATATTATTCTGTACACCTTTTATTAGATTATTTAATTAAAATTATTTAGGATTATTAAATCATTGAAATAATCACGATCTCCCTGCTGATTATTTATGTCCCAAATTTCATTAAATGGAACTGCTTTTTCATATTCCTCAATTTCTTCTTCCACTTCTTCTTCTTCGTCTTCTAATTCAACTATCTGGAACGATGGTATAAATTCCTCAGTTTCTGCTAAATCTTCGTCGTCCATGGTGGACGTTATTTCATTTTCTTGTATCTGACCTTGTGTATTTACATCATCTACAGTTTCTTTAAATGGAAATGATGTGGAATCAGGCAACATTTCAATGAGTTGTTGAGCAGGCAGAATGGAAATGAATTAAATTTGAAAATAAAAGTTGAGTTATATACTCATGTAGAAAAAGTACAAAAGCAAATTAAACTCAATTAGATGATTAGTCTATCATTTTATGTATAATAATTATTATAACATTACCTTTAACATTTTTAAAACAAAATGTCAAGAGCTCAAATAGTGACTGAAATTCATAGACAGGCAAGACGTAAATTTCTTAGAAGAAAATTCAAACAGAAAGGTCTAAATGACACGTGGCAAATCGATTTAGTCGAAATGATACCTTATGGAAAATTTAATAATGGTTATAAATAAATGCTGACGGTCATTGATACTTTTTCCAAATATGCCTATGCTGAACCTGTGAAAACAAAAAATGCTGAAAATGTTTTAAATGCCTTAAAAACAATTATTATTAGAGCTAAAGTTATACCAAAAAATATTCACTCTGATCAAGGCAAGGAATTTTTTAATTTACAATTTCAAAATTATATGAAAGAAAAATCAATCAATCACTATCACACATTTAGCGAATTAAAAGCATCAGTTGTTGAACGATTTAACCGTTCATTGAAAAATTCTATGTGAAAAAAATTTAGTTTAAACGGGAATTATAAATGGTTACCTATTATACAATCATTAATAAAAGAATATAATTCAACAAAACATAGCACAACAAAACTTCCTCCTGAAAAAATTACAAAGAAAAACGAAAAAAATATATTGCGGAATGTATATACTGAGCCTAAAATTTTTCAAAAAAGTAAATATAAAACTGGAAATTTTGTAAGAATAAGTAAATATAAAGGTCATTTCGAAAAAGGTTATCAACCGATTTGGTCAACTGAAGTATTTAAGATTGATAAAATCAATAATACTTATCCTGTTACATATCAATTATCGGACTATACTGATACGCCAATTTCCGGGGGTTTTTATCAAGCTGAGCTTACGCCTGTAAAATACCCAGATACTTATCTTGTAGAAAAAATTCTGAAAAAGCAAGGAAATAGAGTTTTTGTTAAATGGCTAGGTTTTGATGACACACATAATACTTGGATAAATTCAACAAATATTGTTTAATATCTGTAAGATAAAACTCTAATAAACACCTGAAAATAAAACTAGAAAACATCTGAAAAATAAAATAAAATCTTAACGTCTGAAAAATCAAATAAAATCTTAACATCTGAAAAATGAAAATAAAATTAAAACAGTAGAAAATTTGTTTGAAATAAAAATTTTTTTTATTCTATATAAAATTAGTCTAAAATTATTACTGATTTGTAGCGAATTCAAAATCACCACGTTCTTCTTTTAAATTTAATTGGCTTTCCTCATTTATGAGGAAATATTCATTTTTTTCGATTTCCTAACGGAAATCATTATCTTCAAATACCCCAACTTTTTGATGCGGTATAAATATAATATTATTTAGGGTCTCGAAGACCCATTTTTTACCGTAAACGGTGTTAAACTTTTTAATTTTATTTATTTTATAGAGCCTACTTGGCTCCATATCTTTAACTTTTAAAAGTTAAAAAAATTTTTTTTTTTAAAATTAAATAATTCCACCAGTTTTCTTTTTCTGATGGGATTTGATGTTGCCTTACTCTGATAATCTTGTTGTTGCTGTAGTTGCTGTTGTTGTAGTTGCTGTTGTTGCTGTTGATGTTGGCGTTGTTGCGGTTGTTGCTGTTGTTGTGGTTTTTGCTGTTGTTGTTGATGATGATGCTGTTGATGTAGTTGTTGTTGTTGTTGATGAAGATGAGTAGAAGCATCATCTTCATTTTTCGCCTTTCTCCTTTTCGCATGAAGACGCACTGCTGTACTAGTAGTAGCAGTTGTAGCAGTTGCAGCCTCTTCTGCAGTCATGAAGAAGTTTAAATATTCTTGTGCCATATCTTGCTTGTTTGAAATTAAACTGATATTTTTTGTATAAAATCCCGATGTATTTATACTAATTAAAATGTATTGAAGATAAATTTAGATTGCTTTTTATTTTTCAATTCTTTCTATTTTAAGATAGTATTAAGATGGGATTCTAGTTAAACAACTATAATTTATTAAAGCGACCTTTGATTACAATGTAATTGTTCATTTAAAAGAGTGAATCTGTATTAAAAATTTAATATTATTCTGTTATTCAAGCATTTAACATCTAAAATTCGTATAAAGAAAATGTCGAAAAAAATTATTTTACAAAAGTTTCTTACTGAAACTATAACACCTTATATAATCGAAAGTGAAAATTCGACATTTGTTAAACGGTTTAATATGAACGGGCACAAAATAAAATTCGTAATTAAATCCGTACCTGACAATAGAGAAGCAATTAGCTGCATTAAGGATGCTATACATCAAATAATCAACATTGCTGTGAAAGATGTGAATTCCAGGGATAAGATTGGGTTAACATTTTGTCGAGAGAGCTTTGAACATCAAGGTCCTGCGTATCTCAGTTTTAGATCCGCTCATGAACTAAAATTTAGCGACGTTTGGGATGTAATTTCTAATGTTTTCCAAAGTAATTCTGAAGGTAGTTATTTATAATACATTTTTGGCTTCATTTATTATAAACTATTTTTATTTTACGTCTACAGGTGTAAGTACAGACACTCTTTGTTTAACAGTTACCCATGTTAAATTACCCGTTGGTAGAGGTAGAAGTAATAAATATTCAAATTTTGATGAGGAATGCTTAAAAAGGAGAGGAATAATAGCAATAAAAATTTATGTTTACCGCGTGCACTTGTTGTTTCAATAGCTAAAATTTGAAAAATTTAATGATTATGAAAAAATTCGAAAAAATATAGGAAAACTTCAAACTTTAACAGCTTTAAAATTATTAGAAAAATCAAAAATAACAATTCCATCTGAAGGTTGCAGAATTCAATTTCAAAAATTTTTACACAAACACAAGATTGTTGTATATAAATATGGAACAAGGGGTGCAAAAATAATATTTGAAGGATTGCATAATCGGAAAAAAATTAACTTGTTATATCATAATAATCATTACAATGTAATAACCTCACTAACAGCTGCTTTTTGCACAGCATTTTATTGTGAAGAATGTCATATTCCGTATGCTAAGAAAAATGAATATAGATGTTCGAAAAGTTGCCCTTGCTGTCAAAACTCACTTAATGTTAAATATTTTATAAATATTTTATAAAATATTAAATATTAAATATTTTATGTATGCAGTGTAATCGAACATTTCGTGGTCAAACATGTTTTGAAAGCCATAAGGCTTCCAGTTCAAAAAATAGAAGCATCTGTGAAGAAATTAGAAAATGCAAAATCTTGTTTTAAAGTTCATAAAAGCAGTAGGACTCATATATGTGGAGAATATTTTTGTAAGATTTGCGATAATCATGTTCCTGAAAACCATAAATACTTCATTCAGCAAGACAAAACAAAAGTAAATTTTGAAAATTGCATTTACGTATTTTATGATTTAGAAACAAGACAAGAAGAAATTAGCTCTACAAAAATAAAAGAACATGTTCCAAGTTTATGTGTGGCTCAGCTAAGATGCTTTAAATGTATTAACATTGATTCTCTATACTTCTGTGGAAAACGTAAATTAAGAGAGATAATTTTTAAAACGAAAAATGTGATAGAGGATTTCATGGAATTTATTTTAAAATTAAGAAAAGAATTCAAAGAGATTGTCATAATTGCTCATAATGGTCAGGCGTTTGACCATCAATTTATTCTGAATTATATACTCAATAAAACTGTACTTGAACCAAAGTTAATTATGCGAGGTACAAAAATTATTGTTATGATAATTGATAATATTAAATTTATAGATTCTATGAATTACTTTCCTATGGCCTTGGAAAAATTACCAAAAGCTTTTAATTTATCAGTCAATTTGAAAAAGGGTTATTTTCCGCATCTATTTAATAAATTGGAAAATGAAAATTAAATTATCCCACTTCCAGCAATTAAATACTATAACTCTAATACAATGAAAGCAGATGAGCGTAATGAATTTTTAATGTGGTATGAACAAAATAGAAACTCAGAATTTAATATGGAGAAAGATATAATACTGTATAAATGATGTTGAAATTCTAACTAGAGCATGTCTGGTTTTCAGAAAATTTTTTATAGAAGAATATAATGTGGAACCATTTGTAGAAGCAACAACAATAGCTTCAGCCTGTAATCTTGTATATAGAAGAAACTTTCTCAAATTGAATACTATAGGAATTATACCAAGAAAAGGATATAGGATGGAAGACAATCAGTCAAAAATTGCCATGCAATGGCTTATTTGGGAAAAAATTTGAGAAAAATTGATTTGAAATGTGCATTTAATGGAAAAGGAAAACAAATCGGAAATGTTAAAGTCGATGGATTTTGCGAAGAGATTAAAGAAATATTTGAATTTTACGGTTGCTATTATCATGGACATCCAAAATGTTTAACAAACCAGAGGGATATACCATTACATGATAACTCTCGTGATACTTTGAATCTACGATATGAAAAAACATTAATGAGATCAGAGTTTATAAAATCATGTGGATATAAAGTTATTGAGATGTGGGAATGTGAATTCCGGGAGCTAATGAGACACAATGAAAATATGAGATATTTAGAAAATCATTCATTAATTAATTTAGTTCCTTTAAATCCTCGTGATGCATTTTATGGCGGAAGAACGGGAAATACTTACACATATTATAAATGTAAACAAGGAGAAAAAATTAAATACATAGATGTATGTTCCTTATACCCATATGTTTGCAAACGAGGAAAATTTCCCATAAACCATCCTAAGATTTATGTTGGAGAAGATACTTGCTCTAAGTTAAACAGAATGCCTATTGACGGTATTATTAAATGTAAAATCTTACCACCAACAAATCTATTATACCCCGTGTTACCTGTCAAACAAAATAATAAATTGATGTTCTCATTATGTAACACTATGTTCTCACTATTCTAGTGAACAAAAATAACAAGGAAAATACTGTGAAGATACAGACGATGAAAGAGCATTAGTAGGATCTTGGGTAATTGATGAAATTAAAAAAGCAATTGAAAAAGGGTATAAACTTTTAAATATTTATGAAGTTTGAGAATACGAAACAGTAAAATATGACAATTGCAATGGTATTGATGGTTTATTCACTAAAATGATGAATAAATTTATAAAGATTAAACAAGAAGCTTCTGGGTGGCCAATAAAATGTCAAACTCAAAAAGAAAAGGAAGAATATATTGATAGTTTTTTTGAAAAAGAAGAAATTAAATTAGAATACGATAAAGTAGTTAATAATCCTAGATCTTTTGCTAAGATTATTTTAAACTCATTCTGGGGAAAATTTGGGCAAAAGGAAAATCAACAACAAACCACCATTATAAATCAACCTTTTAAACTTTACGAGTTAATAACAAACCCCTCTGTAGAAGTATGTCACATATTTCCAGAAAATGAAGAAAACATAGTGGCTAGCTGGAAGTATAAAGAAGAAGCAGCAACTTCTTTATCTACTGACAACGTAAGTATCGCTGCTTATACAACAACACAGGCTCGTCTTC
Organism: Poecilobothrus nobilitatus; assembly: GCA_947095535.1. Classification (NCBI taxonomy): domain Eukaryota; kingdom Metazoa; phylum Arthropoda; class Insecta; order Diptera; family Dolichopodidae; genus Poecilobothrus; species Poecilobothrus nobilitatus. Next base: position 147,337,564 of record OX352772.1, read on the forward strand.
AACTTTACAGTTATCTAGAGAAACTAGATAGTAGAGTATTATATTATGACACCGATTCGGTGTTTTATATTAGTCGAGAAGAAGAATATGAACCACAAACAGGAGAATTTATAGGAGACATGACAGATGAGTTAGAGTGTTATGGTATAGGGAGTTATATTACAGAATTTGTAAGTGGTGGTCCCAAGAACTACGCCTACAAAATTTACTGTACAAAAGATAATACCGAAAAAATTGTTTGTAAAGTTAAAGGATTCTCTCTTAGTTATGAAGCTTCACTAAAAATTAATTTTAATAGCATAAAGGAAGCAGTTTTAAATTCATTGAATAGCACAGACACATACGTCATTCATATTTCCAGAAAATGAAGAAAACATAGTGGCTAGCTGGAAGTATAAAGAAGAAGCAGCAACTTCTTTATCTACTGACAACGTAAGTATCGCTGCTTATACAACAACACAGGCTCGTCTTCAACTTTACAGTTATCTAGAGAAACTAGATAGTAGAGTATTATATTATGACACCGATTCGGTGTTTTATATTAGTCGAGAAGAAGAATATGAACCACAAACAGGAGAATTTATAGGAGACATGACAGATGAGTTAGAGTGTTATGGTATAGGGAGTTATATTACAGAATTTGTAAGTGGTGGTCCCAAGAACTACGCCTACAAAATTTACTGTACAAAAGATAATACCGAAAAAATTGTTTGTAAAGTTAAAGGATTCTCTCTTAGTTATGAAGCTTCATTAAAAATTAATTTTAATAGCATAAAGGAAGCAGTTTTCAATTCATTGAATAGCACAGACACATACGTCATTTCAGAAAATATTCGTGGAAATAAAAATCACGATGTACTTACGATTCCTGAAATAAAAAAATATTAACCAAAATCGGAAAAACGAAAATTTAATGAAGATGGTAGTTCTTTACCGTATGTATATAATAGGAAAAAATCACGTGTTGATAAGTAAATCATTCAAATTTATTTACATATTAATTTAAAATTTTTAAAATCTTAACATCTGGTTATCGTAAAAAATTTTTCAACTTAGATTTAAATAAAAATATAATAATAAAAAATTTAATAAAAATTTAATAAACTTAAAAATAAAAATGTCTTTTATTTTATATGCTTTTATATTAACTCGTCGGTGTCGGTTTATTTATTTATTTATTTTTTTGTCATTCGGTCACGCTTTTTATTATCTTCGTAATCTGTTAGCAACATTTGTAAGTGTAGTATGGTGCAGAGGATAGTGTACAGGTTTCAAAAGTGGGGGTCATGTTGTTCGAATCCAGTTCACATGCAACATTTTTTTTTTTTAACTATCTATTCATCAACATTTTTTGAATACATATATACATATTTAAAGAACAGAAAACCTTACATTCTTATCCATATACAATTTTTACACTTATTTGTAGCCAATCAATTTGGAAACATAATTAGAAAAACTAAACGTAAAAAAATTCTGGTCGATTTATAAAGGTAAAAAACAATCATGTATCTTTTATATTGAAAATATGTTAAACAGAACCTGAAATATACGCATTTAAAAAGAAGTTTTTTCAAAATTTGAAGAGCTGTCGGTGCTGTAGGATCTCCAACGGTAAGGGTACATAAAAAAGGTGTTATACAACATTACTCTTTTAAGAGACCTATGCATAGTTAATATTTCATTGCTCTTTATTAAACAGTATATAAGTTTTAACAGACGGAGGGACAGAGCGAACTTAATAACAAATTTTTCAAAATGTGCTTAAAAGGATAATTCACCAAAACATGAAGTGATATTACTTACGAAAAAAAATGTATTACATTATGGTCTTGTATAGTTGAAATGCAATTTTATGTTTCGGTATTAATGTATATATTGTGAAAACTCACTTCGCCGTAATTGTGTACTCAATAGATTATTGATTCCTTCAAAAATTTTTTGTAGAAGAATTGTCTCTAATTCTTGGCTCTGTTTATTCAATTTAACTAAATATAATAAAAAATAGAATATAAACTACCAGCATCTGTAAATGCATAGTAATAAGTTAACTATATTAATTAAATTATATTTACGCAGAAATAAAAATTAATAATTTTTATTTCATAAAGTCAGCAAAATACTCCGGGCAACGCCGGGTACTCTGCTAGTATGTATATATTTTTTATTTTACAAGTTTTTGTTTAAAACAAAAAAAAAAAGAAATTCAATTAAGTTATGTTATTTTATTATTATAATAATTTATTTTTTTTTTCTTTCTAAAAAAAACATGATTTTTTAATTTTAAAAAAAAAACTATTAAATTAAATTAAAAACAAAAACAAAGCTGTACACGTATGTTTAACCACATATACAAGTGTTACGTTTTTTATTTAATTAAAACAATTTCTTTTGGTGTGGTCTTAAGACTGATTTTTATTTTATATGTTGACTTATTTATATTAAAAATTTTAGAATTACTTAAAGCTAACATAAGCATTTCTTAATATAAAAACAATAATATTACTTAATGCTAATTACGAAATGTTTAGCGAATATCAATTTATATTTATTTAAAATTTATAAATGAAAAATTAATTATGCCTGTTATTCTTTGACTAAAATACTTTATTTATAAAAGATGAATGAGCTAATAATTAATATTTAAGTTAACATTATTATAATCTTAACATTACATAACATTAACATTTACAATATTTTCATATATGTAACACACTCGATGCGTGTTATATGTAAACTGGCTAAAGTTAATGATATAAAGAAGAGTTGCGCTTTTGACTGCTATGGACGGAGTTGCATATTCTATTGATTCTAGTATGTTTGAATGAGGTGCATTTTCTGCTTCTATTATAAGACGTTGCACTTCCCTTTTATTGAGTAGATTAGTGTTTACTCTATTTGCTTTTGCTAGTTAAACTGCTCTGACAATTTCTTTCACTTCCTCTTTGATGATACTTATTTTATTACAGATTGATTGTTGAATTTCTATGCTAGAATCATCGTTCAATTGTCGTGCGATCTCGTTATATTCATTTAATAATTTTTCGGTGGTATTAATATGATTATCAAAATATGATTAATTTCGTATTGTTTGTTATTATTTTCAATTAGGTCATTGTGGTGTTTAAGCAATGTGTTCCAATCATCAGCGTCTGGGTTGCGATCCATTTCCAGGCGCTACCTAACCAGTTTATGGAACGTTTTCACCTTATTTTTTCTGTGAGCTTCTTGATGAGTTCGTCAACTTTCTGGCATTGGAATAAAAGTTCTAAATAGACTTTACTCATTGAGGTGTTCAATCTCGGTTGTTGTTCTTGTGAGAATTTTATTATAAATGTTGAGATCTATTTCGTGAATTAATTTGCAGTTTCCGTTCAGAATATGTCCTAAGCCTTGCTTTATTGTTATTATTGGTGACTTGAATTCGTAAATTTTTAGGGCTCTTGTTGGACCCATAGTAGAAAGCTAAAAATAGATAAATTCGTAACTAGTTAGCAGAATTTTTTAAGTGAGCTTTGTGAATCCGTCTTCCAGATTCTGTTGTAATTGTAACTCTATTGTTTCTTGCTATAACTTATTTTTTGTAGAGTGATTTGTTTTTCCCTTTTATTTGTTTAATTTGGGCGAACACGGTTTTCCGTGTTTCGTAATTTCTTGGTTCTTTTTTTTTAGTTTTGCTCTTTCTAATTTCTTTTCTTGATTTTTCTTGATTTTTCCTTTTAAATATTCATTGATTTTCTGCTGAAAGTTGATTAAATTTTGTTAATTAATTTGTTGTATTCTTCCAAGAAAAATGTCGGCTGGTTTTTCTGCAGTGACTGAATGAATTCTGTTACTATATCTATCTACTGCTATATAAACAATATTTCTTTCGTGGATAAATTTCTGTATTCTTGTTGCAAGGACCTTGCTATTTCCTCTATAGTTGAATGGACTCTCTCATTTGCTCGGTTTACTTCACTGTTTTGCGTAGGTGTAAAATAAATTTCGATCCCAATAGTTCTTAAATAATCCTTTACAATTGAACTTGTGAAGCTCGCTCCATTATACATTGCGATTAGTTGCGGTGTTGTAAAATAATGCACAATTTTGACTAATTTTTGTCTGATATGTAGTACTGATTTGCTTTTGATTTTGAAGAATTTTAAGAATTTGGTAAATTTGTCTATGCAAGTTATGAAGTTTTCCTTCTTTATTTCCATTATACCTATGCGGATAATTTCAGATGGGCATTTCAGTATTGGTGTTTCCATAAAATGTGGTTTGCTCGGATGACGATCGTACTTATATATGTTACAGATGTCACAATTAGCAGTATAGTTTTTTTATTAGGCTTGCCATCTGTGGGAAATAGAAGTTTTCCAAAATTTGTTGCTTTTATATTTGGTCTTTTATGCTCGTCTTTAATGATTTTAAATATATTTTGCTCATTGAGAATATCTGTTACAATTCCACTTCAAACTGACCCCACTTCCTATTCATATTATCAATTGGTTTCGAAAAACGTTAATTGGTCCTTCTTAATATTGATATACATAAATATTGATATACATAAATATTGATATACATAAATATTGATATACTAAAAGAATCACGGGTCACGGGGAAAAAAATTTTTGCTTTATGTCAATGCACGGACGAATTTCACTAATAGAGTCACCAACTCGTATAACTGAATTTAGTAGTACCTGTATTGATCATATTTTCTTAAGGTTTCAAACGCGAAATATTAATATTGAACCAGTAACTTCAAATTTAAATCTAGGTATCACAGATCACAATTGTATTTCATTAAGTATTAATACACTTACACTTTAAGTATTAATACACTTTGCGCTCCGGCAAAACAATAGCAAGTTAACAAAAAATTAATTTGATTTTTAAAATATGAAACATGGGAAGATGTATAAAACCGAACCTTCTTCTTGCTATAATAGTTTCATTTCTAAAATAAACTACCATATCAAAAAAAGCAGTTCATGTGTATTATATTATAAATCAAAAGTAAAGAAAAAATTAAAACCGTTGATGTCAAACGAGCTTATAACCGAAATAAATATGAAAAATAAATTAGGTCTTAAATGTAAAAATGAACCAAATAACATATTTCTACAAAAGAAGTTTAAATCACTATGCAAAGAAATTAAACAAAAAATTAAGATTCTACGTGATAATTATTACACTGACGAACTACATAGGCATAGCGGCAACTATAAAAAAGAATGGGAATTAGTCAACATCATATTAAAATAAAAACATAAGCACAAAAATAAATGAAATAGAAGTAAATGGAGAAGTAATTATAAATAAAAAAAAAATTCCGAATGTATTTAATAACTTTTTTGTTGATTCAGCAAAAAAATTATTTGTTATTACGGTTTCTAGGTGTCATTGTACAATAAATTTAATTAATACTTATAACAATTTTATGCAAGCTAATAAGTTTGAAGTTTACAATACTATTTTAGGTTTAAACAACAGAAAATCATGTACTTTTGATAAGATAAACATATTTTATTAAAAAAAGTAGCTCCATACATAAGTTCGGTTCTTAGCTACATTTTCAATTTATCTTTTTACAAAGGAGTCTTTCCAGCAGCTTTGAAATACACAGAAATAATCCCCTTTTATATACTAAAAGAATCACGGGTTACGAAAAAAATATTTTTTGTTTATGTCAATGCACGGACGAATTTCACTAATAGAGTCACCAACTCGTATAACTGAATATAGTAGTACCTGTATTGATCATATTTTCTTAAGGTTTCAAACGCGAAATATTAATATTGAACCAGTAACTTCAAATTTAAATCTAGGTATCACAGATCACAATTGTATTTCATTAAGTATTAATACACTTACACTTTAAGTATTAATACACTTTGCGCTCCGGCAAAACAATAACAAGTTAACAAAAAATTAATTTAATTTTTAAAATATGAAACATGGGAAGATGTATAAAACCGAACCTTCTTCTTGCTATAATAGTTTCATTTCTAAAATAAACTACCATATCAAAAAAAGCAGTTCATGTGTATTACATTATAAATCAAAAGTAAAGAAAAAATTAAAACCGTTGATGTCAAACGAGCTTATAACCGAAATAAATATGAAAAATAAATTAGGTCTTAAATGTAAAAATGAACCAAATAACATATTTCTACAAAAGAAGTTTAAATCACTATGCAAAGAAATTAAACAAAAAATTAAGATTCTACATGATAATTATTACACTGACGAACTACATAGGCATAGCGGCAACTATAAAAAAGAATGGGAATTAGTCAACATCATATTAAAATAAAAACATAAGCACAAAAATAAATGAAAAAGAAGTAAATGGAGAAGTAATTATAAATAAAAAAATAATTCCGAATGTATTTAATAACTTTTTTGTTGATTCAGCAAAAAAATTATTTGTTATTACGGTTTCTAGGTGTCATTGTACAATAAATTTAATTAATACTTATAACAATTTTATGCAAGCTAATAAGTTTGAAGTTTACAATACTATTTTAGGTTTAAACAACAGAAAATCATGTACTTTTGATAAGATAAACATATTTTATTAAAAAAAGTAGCTCCATACATAAGTTCGGTTCTTAGCTACATTTTCAATTTATCTTTTTACAAAGGAGTCTTTCCAGCAGCTTTGAAATACACAGAAATAATCCCCTTTTATATACTAAAAGAATCACGGGTTACGAAAAAAATATTTTTTGTTTATGTCAATGCACGGACGAATTTCACTAATAGAGTCCCCAACTCGTATAACTGAATATAGTAGTACCTGTATTGATCATATTTTCTTAAGGTTTCAAACGCGAAATATTAATATTGAACCAGTAACTTCAAATTTAAATCTAGGTATCACAGATCACAATTGTATTTCATTAAGTATTAATACACTTACACTTTAAGTATTAATACACTTTGCGCTCCGGCAAAACAATAACAAGTTAACAAAAAATTAATTTAATTTTTAAAATATGAAACATGGGAAGATGTATAAAACCGAACCTTCTTCTTGCTATAATAGTTTCATTTCTAAAATAAACTACCATATCAAAAAAAGCAGTTCATGTGTATTATATTATAAATCAAAAGTAAAGAAAAAATTAAAACCGTTGATGTCAAACGAGCTTATAACCGAAATAAATATGAAAAATAAATTAGGTCTTAAATGTAAAAATGAACCAAATAACATATTTCTACAAAAGAAGTTTAAATCACTATGCAAAGAAATTAAACAAAAAATTAAGATTCTACGTGATAATTATTACACTGACGAACTACATAGGCATAGCGGCAACTATAAAAAAGAATGGGAATTAGTCAACATCATATTAAAATAAAAACATAAGCACAAAAATAAATGAAATAGAAGTAAATGGAGAAGTAATTATAAATAAAAAAATAATTCCGAATGTATTTAATAACTTTTTTGTTGATTCAGCAAAAAAATTATTTGTTATTACGGTTTCTAGGTTGCATTGTACAATAAATTTAATTAATACTTATAACAATTTTATGCAAGCTAATAAGTTTGAAGTTTACAATACTATTTTAGGTTTAAACAACAGAAAATCATGTACTTTTGATAAGATAAACATATTTTATTAAAAAAAGTAGCTCCATACATAAGTTCGGTTCTTAGCTACATTTTCAATTTATCTTTTTACAAAGGAGTCTTTCCAGCAGCTTTGAAATACACAGAAATAATCCCCTTTTATAAACCGGAGTCAAAAAGGCCAGTTTCAAATTATAGACTAATTTCGCTCTTACCATGTTTAGGAAAGCTTTTTGAAAAATTAATTAAAAAAAGGTTGATGAGTTTTTTGTTAAAATCAAAATTTTTCAGTGCAAAACAATTCGGGTTTCTTAATGAAAAATGTACTGAAGATGCTATGCTAAAATTATGTACGGAGCTGTATTCAAGTGTAAATAAAAATAATCATACAGCTGCTCTATTCATTGATATAAAGAAAGCTTTAGATATGGTAGATCATAAAATTTTATTAAAAAAATTGGAAAGGGCTGGTTTCAGGGGTTTCACTTTAGCTTCTTATATAAAAAATATAGTGCAAAGAATTAAAATGGAAAATGACATATTTAGTGATAGTAAAATAATAAATATAGGTGTTCCACAAGGTTCAGTTTTAGGATCTTTATTATTTTTAATTTATATCAATTCAATACTTGCACTACCATTTAAAGGAAATATCACAGGGTTTGCAGACGATTGTGCTATTTCTTATAGTGAAACAAATACAATAACTCTTAAAGAAAGTATTGAATTTGATGTAAAACTACTTGAAAATTGATTCTCTTTACACAAGCTAATTAGTAGTAGTAAAACAAAGTTAATCTTATTTAAATTAAGAAACACCAATTTTCCAGATCTAAAAATAACTTTTCATGCCGCAAGTTGTGAATTATTAGAAGTATGTATTTCTTACAGTAAAAAAAAAACTGTAACAATAACACTTAAATGAAGTATTGTATTTGATGTAAAACTACTTGAAAATTGATTCTCTTTACACAAGCTAATTAGTAGTAGTAAAACAAAGTTAATCTTATTTAAATTAAGAAACACCAATTTTCCAGATCTAAAAATAACTTTTCATGCCGCAAATTGTGAATTATTAGAAGTATGTATGTCCAAATAGTTTATGCCAATCAAATTCGTTACACATTAATAAATCGTGTTCAAAAAAAGGTTTTGATATTGAATCGGTTGCAAGTTATAAATATTTGGGAATAGTAATTGATAATAATTTAAGGTGGAAACTTTACATAAATAAGCTTCATAAGTATCTGATACTCTGTATTAGGAATTTTTACTTACTGAAGAACTTTTGCCCAAAAAATTATTGTTGAAAATTTACTATGCGTTGGTATATTCTAAAATACAATATGGGATAGTAAGTTGCCAGGTACATATTTTATCACAATTAAGCCAATTCTTTTAGCTCAAAAATACATTCTTCGAATAATTTATGGTAAAGATAGAAATTTTAGTTGTTGGCCTTTATTTCAAATTTCAAAAGTTCTTCCTTTAAGACAGCTTTATGCATATAAATGTTTGATCAAATTTGCTAAGAGAGATAATCCTATAGAAATTAGAACAAACAACTCTTATAATCTTTGAATTAATAATTTGAACTTAGTTAAAGAGCCGTTTAGTTATAAAACACAATATAAAAAATTTTATGATACCTTAGCGCCAATTTATTTTAATAATTTTCCGTCTGAAATAAAAGAATCTTCTAGTTTAGAAAAGCTGGGTAAATCTTGGGTTTAATCTATTGATTATAAAAAATTTGAAAACATAACATAACTTTCAGCACTCTTTTTCATAAAGATTGCAAGTGAGAGTGATTAAGCATTAAGTATCACTTCAATTTCATGTTCGTTTATTCCATGGAAACGATATCTATGAAAAAAGAAGTGTATATTTATTGTTGTTTAAATGGGTAATAGATTCAGGATTAGTATTAATCTTATTTTTACGATATTATCTTATATTAATTTTAGTCACAAAATAGTATATAAAGGAGAAAGCTTGTTCTTCTAAATGCAATGATGTAAAAGGAATTTTGTAAAGTCTATCAGTATTCACGGCCTTTCGGTGGTAAACATAAGACCAGTTATTAAGGCGGAGGAAGTTCTATATTATTGTACTGCACTTCTCAGGACTAAAACATGTTGTGCATTAATGGATTTACTTTGGAACGCTATAATTTGAAACTTTCATTAAATAAACCAGGTGAAGTTCCACCTTAATACAAAGTAAGTGAAAATTATAATGCAGTTTCATTTGGTTTTAAAGAAAAACTAACAACAAATGAAATTAATGATTTTAAATGGGTTGTTCTTAATGAAATTTATGACAAGTAAATCCGGTCAAAATACAGTTTCCAAAATATATTATAGATATGCAAATCAAAAGAATTAGTAGAATTGAAAACATTACGAATTTTAAAGAACGAATTTCGAAAAAGTACTTTAACTGCGAATATAAATCATTATATGAAAAAGCTCTATGTAAACAACTATTAGGATATCTTTGCTGTAGCTGCATAAAATAACTCTAAATAATAAATTCCTTAAGATTTTTAAAGTTCACAATAAAATTAAAAAAAAAAAAAATTAAATTATGCCCCACAAAAATTTAGTGTAAAAAAAAATATTGTCATCCGAGCTATACAACACTAGTGATATATACATCCATTCCTGTATAGTATTTAATTTCATTATATATATTTTTTTAATTTTACAATAAGTTAAATATGTATGTACCTGTTATAATAATAAGAACCTAATATAAGTCTGTAACTATTATAATAATAAAAATAAAAATAAGAAAATAAAGTAAATAAAATAATGTGATATGAGATCAGAATTATCGTCTTCCGCACTGGGAGCTGTTGCCATTGATGAAGTATTTTGGTTGTTTTGATCCATTTCGAATGCTATATCGGTTGAAGAATCTTCATGTTCTCTTCTTGCGCTTGATAACAAATTTGCCTAGAGTTTCAGTTTGGATAGCGCTTCTGCCACTTTAATTGTGTATCCGGGCTTATATATATATGAGCTCATAGTTGTACTCTTCAAGCCGTGATTTCCAACAATTTAATTTGGCGTTGTTATTGCTGTTTCTCAGGGTAAATGTTAATGGTTGATGGTCGGTTAATATTTGAATCTTTTTGCGCCATATAGATAGTTGCGTAATTTGTCCAGTGCCCATATAATTGCAAGCATTTCTCTCTCGTTGGTGGCGTAATTTTCTTTTGTTTTATTAAGGGATCTTGATATGAACGTTATGGGTGTATCTTTGCTCATTTCACTGGACAGCTCCTATTGCTTCATTTGAGGCGTCTGTCGTGAGATTAAAATGTTTATATAAGTCCGGAAATATAAGAAGTTCAGCTGATGATAATAATTTCTTTAAATTTCGAAAAGCAGTAAACTAATTTTTTTTTTAAACTTATTTTGATCTTCTTTGACTGGTTTGATTTAATTTGAGCATTTTCACCTCTCGTCAAGTTGGTTAGAGGTCTAGAAATTTTTGCGAAATCTTTGATAAATCGCTGTAATAGGATGCTTAGTCTAAGTACAATTTCAGTTTCTTGAGATTTTCGGGAGGAAGAATTTTTGAAATGCTTGAATCTTTGAAGGGTCTGGTTTGATACCTTGACTTGTTATGATATATCCGAGAAATTAGACTTCTTCCTTCAGAAATTCTCTTTTATCATGATTGACTTTTAAGTTTGCTGTTTGTTATTTTTTGAACACCTTTTCAATATTTGGAAGATGTTCTTTCTCGCTTTTACTACCAAAAATGATCACGTCGTCGATGTATGCGTAGCAAATCTTTCCGATATATTCTTTGAGTACATCGTTGATCATGCCTTGGAAGATCGCGGGCGCGTTCTTCAGTCGAAAAGGTAATCTCCAAAATTCGTATTTTCTATTTAGTATGGAACATACAATTTTTGGAATGTCTAATGATATCATCCTTATCTGGTGAAATCCAGAAGTTAAATCGATAGTGATGTAAAACTTTGAGTCTCCCAAACTAGCTACTGTTGATGTTAAATCCGGAATAACGGAGGTATCCGAAAATGTAACTGTATTTAAGCTTCTGAAGTCGATTACAAGTTGGTGTTTTTTTAAACCTGAAGCATCCATTTTCTTTTCTACGATCCATATGGGTGACTTATATGAACTTTTTGAAGGGCTTATTATTCCAACTTGAAGCATTTGATGTATTTGTTTTTCTACTTCCGCTCTCATATGGACAGGTTATTATGCATGAACTTTTCTGTAGATAGGTGTATCACTTGTATTTTTAATTTCAGCTTCTACAGATGTGTCGATGGTTTCTTGATTGTTGATTGAACCGAAAAGCTCAATGTATTGATTTATTAACCCTTTTAACTTAGTTCTTGTGTTTTCATCTAAGTTTTCCTCGAATTTCGATGCTGTTGACTTGGAGAGGTGGGTTCTCTTTTAATGGTATTTTTTTTCAGGAGCTATTGTAAGCGTGTGATTTTTTCGGTGGATTACTGCTTAAAGTTCTTTGAGTATGTCGTCGCCGATTATCCCATAGGAACCTATTAAACCAGGTAGTATAAAGAATTCTGTTTTTAGGTTGTTCAAGAATTTTTACCACTATTTGTTTGTTACTTAATTTTGAATGTTTTGTTTGTTGGTATTGCGTTTGGTAACTATCAAGAATTTAAGAATTTCGTCGTTTTTTGTAATATATTCTATGTAGGGTATGCTATTATTGAGGCATGGTTCGTAAAATTTATTTGCTGCTCATCATATTCCTTTTCTTTTTCTTGGTCATCGTAATTTTGGATGCAATCTTCGTAACTCTCATCGTATTTTTCCAAATCAGTTGTTTCGAGATTGAAAATTCTTTGTTGATTTGGTTGCATACTTGGTCTATAATTGGTATTATTTCGAGCTCTCAATAATTCACTTTTTGACGGATCAACCTCCATCGATAAATTTTTTTGTTTGTGCCGGTTTTTCAGAGAAATTATTTCGAATTGATTGATATGTCCTTTGGTTTGGCTGTTGATTGTATTGGTCGTAATTACTTCGATTTTGTGGGTATGTGTTTTGTTTGGTTTGCTGATACGTATTTCGAATATTTCTCTGTGGTGGTTGAATTTGGAATGGTTTCTTCTTTATAATTTGATTCGTTTTTTGTGCCATGGTGTTGGAATTTTAACTGTGGATTGAGATATTACAGCAATTAGAATTTTCGATTTCCAGATAATAAGTGTTCGCTTCGGGTGGTTTTGCCAATTGAATTGAAAATTTACAAAAGGGTAGCTCTTTACCACAGAAGCTCACTGAGGTGATTTGGTTACGATTCATTAACCCGTTTCGGCTCCAGGGCTCAATAAAAATTTTTAATTTCTTTGTTGTCGCACTTAAAGGGTTTTACCAATTGAGTTGAAAATTTACAAAAGTGATGGTCTTTGTAACAAAAGCTTTCTGAGTTGATTTGGTTACCACTCATTAACTCATCAGGCTTCAGGCCATGAAATTCTCATTTTTTGTTGTTGTGCTTAAACGATTTGACCAATTGAAAATTTGCACAAGTATTGCACTTTAGCACACAAACTCATTCAATAAATTTTGTTGTGATACATTAACACATTTCGACACGACACGACATTTTTTTCCAGATCTAAAAATAACTTTTCATGCCGCAAGTTGTGAATTATTAGAAGTATGTATTTCTTACAGTAAAAAAAAAACTGTAACAATAACACTTAAATGAAGTATTGTATTTGATGTAAAACTACTTGAAAATTGATTCTCTTTACACAAGCTAATTAGTAGTAGTAAAACAAAGTTAATCTTATTTAAATTAAGAAACACCAATTTTCCAGATCTAAAAATAACTTTTCATGCCGCAAATTGTGAATTATTAGAAGTATGTATGTCCAAATAGTTTATGCCAATCAAATTCGTTACACATTAATAAATCGTGTTCAAAAAAAGGTTTTGATATTGAATCGGTTGCAAGTTATAAATATTTGGGAATAGTAATTGATAATAATTTAAGGTGGAAACTTTACATAAATAAGCTTCATAAGTATCTGATACTCTGTATTAGGAATTTTTACTTACTGAAGAACTTTTGCCCAAAAAATTATTGTTGAAAATTTACTATGCGTTGGTATATTCTAAAATACAATATGGGATAGTAAGTTGCCAAGTACATATTTTATCACAATTAAGCCAATTCTTTTAGCTCAAAAATACATTCTTCGAATAATTTATGGTAAAGATAGAAATTTTAGTTGTTGGCCTTTATTTCAAATTTCAAAAGTTCTTCCTTTAAGACAGCTTTATGCATATAAATGTTTGATCAAATTTGCTAAGAGAGATAATCCTATAGAAATTAGAACAAACAACTCTTATAATCTTTGAATTAATAATTTGAACTTAGTTAAAGAGCCGTTTAGTTATAAAACACAATATAAAAAATTTTATGATACCTTAGCGCCAATTTATTTTAATAATTTTCCGTCTGAAATAAAAGAATCTTCTAGTTTAGAAAAGCTGGGTAAATCTTGGGTTTAATCTATTGATTATAAAAAATTTGAAAACATAACATAACTTTCAGCACTCTTTTTCATAAAGATTGCAAGTGAGAGTGATTAAGCATTAAGTATCACTTCAATTTCATGTTCGTTTATTCCATGGAAACGATATCTATGAAAAAAGAAGTGTATATTTATTGTTGTTTAAATGGGTAATAGATGCAGGATTAGTATTAATCTTATTTTTACGATATTATCTTATATTAATTTTAGTCACAAAATAGTATATAAAGGAGAAAGCTTGTTCTTCTAAATGCAATGATGTAAAAGGAATTTTGTAAAGTCTATCAGTATTCAAGGCCTTTCGGTGGTAAACATAAGACCAGTTATTAAGGCGGAGGAAGTTCTATATTATTGTACTGCACTTCTCAGGACTAAAACATGTTGTGCATTAATGGATTTACTTTGGAACGCTATAATTTGAAACTTTCATTAAATAAACCAGGTGAAGTTCCACCTTAATACAAAGTAAGTGAAAATTATAATGCAGTTTCATTTGGTTTTAAAGAAAAACTAACAACAAATGAAATTAATGATTTTAAATGGGTTGTTCTTAATGAAATTTATGACAAGTAAATCCGGTCAAAATACAGTTTCCAAAATATATTATAGATATGCAAATCAAAAGAATTAGTAGAATTGAAAACATTACGAATTTTAAAGAACGAATTTCGAAAAAGTACTTTAACTGCGAATATAAATCATTATATGAAAAAGCTCTATGTAAACAACTATTAGGATATCTTTGCTGTAGCTGCATAAAATAACTCTAAATAATAAATTCCTTAAGATTTTTAAAGTTCACAATAAAATTAAAAAAAAAAAAAATTAAATTATGCCCCACAAAAATTTAGTGTAAAAAAAAATATTGTCATCCGAGCTATACAACACTAGTGATATATACATCCATTCCTGTATAGTATTTAATTTCATTATATATATTTTTTTAATTTTACAATAAGTTAAATATGTATGTACCTGTTATAATAATAAGAACCTAATATAAGTCTGTAACTATTATAATAATAAAAATAAAAATAAGAAAATAAAGTAAATAAAATAATGTGATATGAGATCAGAATTATCGTCTTCCGCACTGGGAGCTGTTGCCATTGATGAAGTATTTTGGTTGTTTTGATCCATTTCGAATGCTATATCGGTTGAAGAATCTTCATGTTCTCTTCTTGCGCTTGATAACAAATTTGCCTAGAGTTTCAGTTTGGATAGCGCTTCTGCCACTTTAATTGTGTATCCGGGCTTATATATATATGAGCTCATAGTTGTACTCTTCAAGCCGTGATTTCCAACAATTTAATTTGGCGTTGTTATTGCTGTTTCTCAGGGTAAATGTTAATGGTTGATGGTCGGTTAATATTTGAATCTTTTTGCGCCATATAGATAGTTGCGTAATTTGTCCAGTGCCCATATAATTGCAAGCATTTCTCTCTCGTTGGTGGCGTAATTTTCTTTTGTTTTATTAAGGGATCTTGATATGAACGTTATGGGTGTATCTTTGCTCATTTCACTGGACAGCTCCTATTGCTTCATTTGAGGCGTCTGTCGTGAGATTAAAATGTTTATATAAGTCCGGAAATATAAGAAGTTCAGCTGATGATAATAATTTCTTTAAATTTCGAAAAGCAGTAAACTAATTTTTTTTTTAAACTTATTTTGATCTTCTTTGACTGGTTTGATTTAATTTGAGCATTTTCACCTCTCGTCAAGTTGGTTAGAGGTCTAGAAATTTTTGCGAAATCTCTGATAAATCGCTGTAATAGGATGCTTAGTCTAAGTACAATTTCAGTTTCTTGAGATTTTCGGGAGGAAGAATTTTTGAAATGCTTGAATCTTTGAAGGGTCTGGTTTGATACCTTGACTTGTTATGATATATCCGAGAAATTAGACTTCTTCCTTCAGAAATTCTCTTTTATCATGATTGACTTTTAAGTTTGCTGTTTGTTATTTTTTGAACACCTTTTCAATATTTGGAAGATGTTCTTTCTCGCTTTTACTACCAAAAATGATCACGTCGTCGATGTATGCGTAGCAAATCTTTCCGATATATTCTTTGAGTACATCGTTGATCATGCCTTGGAAGATCGCGGGCGCGTTCTTCAGTCGAAAAGGTAATCTCCAAAATTCGTATTTTATATTTAGTATGGAACATACAATTTTTGGAATGTCTAATGATATCATCCTTATCTGGTGAAATCCAGAAGTTAAATCGATAGTGATGTAAAACTTTGAGTCTCCCAAACTAGCTACTGTTGATGTTAAATCCGGAATAACGGAGGTATCCGAAAATGTAACTGTATTTAAGCTTCTGAAGTCGATTACAAGTTGGTGTTTTTTTAAACCTGAAGCATCCATTTTCTTTTCTACGATCCATATGGGTGACTTATATGAACTTTTTGAAAGGCTTATTATTCCAACTTGAAGCATTTGATGTATTTGTTTTTCTACTTCCGCTCTCATATGGACAGGTTATTATGCATGAACTTTTCTGTAGATAGGTGTATCACTTGTATTTTTAATTTCAGCTTCTACAGATGTGTCGATGGTTTCTTGATTGTTGATTGAACCGAAAAGCTCAATGTATTGATTTATTAACCCTTTTAACTTAGTTCTTGTGTTTTCATCTAAGTTTTCCTCGAATTTCGATGCTGTTGACTTGGAGAGGTGGGTTCTCTTTTAATGGTATTTTTTTTCAGGAGCTATTGTAAGCGTGTGATTTTTTCGGTGGATTACTGCTTAAAGTTCTTTGAGTATGTCGTCGCCGATTATCCCATAGGAACCTATTACACCAGGTAGTATAAAGAATTCTGTTTTTAGGTTGTTCAAGAATTTTTACCACTATTTGTTTGTTACTTAATTTTGAATGTTTTGTTTGTTGGTATTGCGTTTGGTAACTATCAAGAATTTAAGAATTTCGTCGTTTTTGGTAATATATTCTATGTAGGGTATGCTATTATTGAGGCATGGTTCGTAAAATTTATTTGCTGCTCATCATATTCCTTTTCTTTTTCTTGGTCATCGTAATTTTGGATGCAATCTTCGTAACTCTCATCGTATTTTTCCAAATCAGTTGTTTCGAGATTGAAAATTCTTTGTTGATTTGGTTGCATACTTGGTCTATAATTGGTATTATTTCGAGCTCTCGATAATTCACTTTTTGACGGATCAACCTCCATCGATAAATTTTTTTGTTTGTGCCGGTTTTTCAGAGAAATTATTTCGAATTGATTGATATGTCCTTTGGTTTGGCTGTTGATTGTATTGGACGTAATTACTTCGATTTTGTGGGTATGTGTTTTGTTTGGTTTGCTGATACGTATTTTGAATATTTCTCTGTGGTGGTTGAATTTGGAATGGTTTCTTCTTTATAATTTGATTCGTTTTTTGTGCCATGGTGTTGGAATTTTAACTGTGGATTGAGATATTACAGCAATTAGAATTTTCGATTTCCAGATAATAAGTGTTCGCTTCGGGTGGTTTTGCCAATTGAATTGACAATTTACAAAAGGGTAGCTCTTTACCACAGAAGCTCACTGAGGTGATTTGGTTACGATTCATTAACCCGTTTCGGCACCAGGGCTCAATAAAAATTTTTAATTTCTTTGTTGTCGCACTTAAAGGGTTTTACCAATTGAGTTGAAAATTTACAAAAGTGATGGTCTTTATAACAAAAGCTTTCTGAGTTGATTTGGTTACCATTCATTAACTCATCAGGCTTCAGGCCATGAAATTCTCATTTTTTGTTGTTGTGCTTAAACGATTTGACCAATTGAAAATTTGCACAAGTATTGCACTTTAGCACACAAACTCATTCAATAAATTTTGTTGTGATACATTAACACATTTCGACACGATAGACTGTCAAAAAAAAATTTTGTTTCTAATTTCTGTCTAATTTGACAGGATGAATATATGGTTCTAAATTAAGCCTGTGACAAAATGTTTGTTAACGTTTGTTAACCCATTTCCGCACGAGCACTTATTAATAATATTTTGCCTAATTTTGTGTATTGTTATTATTATTATTAAAAAGATATTTCCAATACTCTTTACTTTTATCTATACTCTTTCTAATATTCCATAAAAACCTTTCAATGCAAATTTCTAATATAGAACAGTGATTAAAGTAACCTTATTAAGTATCTGAAGAATACTGTGTTTAAGTCTTAACAACATAACATTTTCGGCCGTTGTTAAAAAACAAAAACAATCTCCTACATTAGACAATCATCATGTCATCATTCAGAAATGCATTACTTACATGTGGTCTTTACATGTGGTCTACCTATATAAGATGCATGTGTATAGCATGTTTTCTATAAAACATCATTGAAATATGTACATATAGTATGTATAATATCCGTATATTTAAAAATACTATAAACTTTATCAATTAAATTAGAAAACATATTCACATTTCTGTACATCATTTAATCAAAAATAAGTACATACATATTTAAAGAACAGAAAACTTTACATTCTTATCCATATACAATTTTTACACATATTTGTAGCCAATCAATTTGGAAACATAATTAGAAAAACTAAACGTAAAAAAATTCTGGTCGATTTATAAAGGTAAAAAACAATCATGTATTTTTTATATTGAAAATATGTTAAACAGAACCTGAAATGTACGCATTTAAAAAGAAGTTTTTTAAAAATTTGAAGAGCTGTCGGTGCTGTAGGATCTCCAACGGTAACGGTGCATAAAAAATTTGTTCTACAACATTACTCTTTTAAGAGACCTATGCATAGTTAATATTTCATTGCTCTTTATTAAACAGTATATAAGTTTTAACAGATGGAGGGACAGAGCGAACTTAATAAAAAAATTTTCAAAATGTGCTTAAGAGTATAATTCACCAAAACATGAAGTGACATTACTCTCGAAAAAAAATGTATTAGATTATGGTCTTTTATAATTGAAATGCAATTTATGTTTCGGTATTAATGTACATATTGTGAAAACTCACTTCGCCGTAATTGTGTACTCAATAGATTATTGATTCCTTTAAAAATATTTTGTAGAAGAATTGTCTCTAATTCTTGGCTCTGTTTATTCAATTTAACTAAATCTAATAAAAAATAGAATATAAACTACCAGCATCTGTAAATGCATAGTAATAAGTTAACTATATTAATTAAATTATATTTACGCAGAAACAAAAATTAATAATTTTTATTTCATAAAGTCAACAAAATTCACCGCGCAACGCCGGGTACTCTGCTAGTATGTATATATTTTTAAAACCAAAAAAAAAAAAGAAATTCAATTAAGTTATGTTATTTTATTATTATAATAATTTTTTTTTTCTTTCTAAAAAAAAAAGATTTTTTGATTTAAAAAAAAAAACTATTAAATTAAATTAAAAACAAAGCTGTACACGTATGTTTAACCACATATACAAGTGTTACGTTTTTTATTTAATTAAAACAATTTCTTTTGGTGTGGTCTTAAGACTGATTTTTATTTTATATGTTGACTTATTTATATTAAAAATTTTAGAATTACTTAAAGCTAACATTTCTTAATATAAAAACAATAATATTACTTAATACTAATTACGAAATGTTTAGCGAATATTAATTTATATTTATTTAAAATTTATAAATGAAAAATTAATTAACAAAAATGCCTGTTATTCTTTGACTAAAATACTTTATTTATAAAAGATGAATGAGCTAATAATTAATATTTAGGTTAACATTATTATAATCTTAACATTATATAACATTAACATTTACAATATGTTCATATATGTAACACACACAATGCGTGTTATATGTAAATTGGTTAAAGTTAATGATATAAAGGAGAGTTGCGCTTTTGACTGCTATGGACGAAGTTGCATATTCTATTGATTCTAGTATGTTTGAATAAGGTACATGTGAGCTTCTGTGAGCTTCTTGATGAGTTCGTTGAGTTTCTGGAATTGGTATAAAAGTTCTAAATAAACTTTACTCATTGAATATGTCCTAAATATGTCCTAAGCCTTGCTTTATTTTGATTATTGCTGATTTGAATTCGTAAATTTTTAGGGCTCTTGTTGGACCCATAGTAGAAAGCTAAAAATAGATAAATTCGTAACTAGTTAGCAGAATTTTTTAAGTGAGCTTTGTGAATCCGTCTTCCAGATTCTGTTGTAATTGTAACTCTATTGTTTCTTGCTATAACTTATTTTTTGTAGAGTGATTTGTTTTTCCCTTTTATTTGTTTAATTTGGGCGAACACGGTTTTCTGTGTTTCGTAATTTCTTGGTTCTTTTTTTTGGATTTTTTCTCTTTCTAATTTCTTTTCTTGATTTTTCTTGATTTTTCCTTTTAAATCTTCATTGATTTTCTGCTGAAAGTTGATTAAATTTTGGTAATTAATTTGTTGTATTCTTCCAAGAAAAATGTCTGCTGGTTTTTCTGCAGTGACTGAATGAATGCTGTTACTATATCTATCTACTGCTATATAAACAATATTTCTTTCGTGGATAAATTTCTGTATTCTTGTTGCAAGGACCTTGCTATTTCCTCTATAGTTGAATGGACTCTTTCATTTGCTCGGTTTACTTCACTGTTTTGCGTAGGTGTAAAATAAATTTCGATGCCAATAGTTCTTAAATAATCCTTTACAATTGAACTTGTGAAGCTCGCTCCATTATACATTGTGATTAGTTGCGGTGTTGTAAAATAATGCACAATTTTGACTAATTTTTGTCTGATATGTAGTGCTGATTTGCTTTTGATTTTGAAGAATTTTAAGAATTTGGTAAATTTGTCTATGCAAGTTATGAAGTTTTCCTTTTTTATTTCCATTATACCTATGTGGATAATTTCAGATGGGCATTTCGGTATTGGTGTTTCCATAAAATGTGGTTTGCTCGGATGACGATGGTACTTATATATGTTACAGATGTCACAATTAGCAGTATAGTTTTTTTATTAGGCTTGCCATCTGTGGGAAATAGAAGTTTTCCAAAATTTGTTGCTTGTTTTCTTTCCAATTTATATTTGGTCTTTTATGCTCGTCTTTAATGATTTTAAATATATTTTGCTCATTGAGAATATCTGTTACGATTCCACTTCGAACTGACCCCACTTCCTATTGATATTATCTATTGGTTTCGAAAAACGTTAATTGGTCCTTCATAATATTGATATACATAAATATTGATATACTAAAGACATAAATATTGATATACTAAAAGAATCACGGGTTACGAAAAAAATATTTTTTGTTTATGTCAATGCACGGACGAATTTCAATAATAGAGTCACCAACTCGTATAACTGAATATAGTAGTACCTGTATTGATCATATTTTCTTAAGGTTTCAAACGCGAAATATTAATATTGAACCAGTAACTTCAAATTTAAATCTAGGTATCACAGATCACAATTGTATTTCATTAAGTATTAATACACTTACACTTTAAGTATTAATACACTTTGCGCTCCGGCAAAACAATAACAAGTTAACAAAAAATTAATTTAATTTTTAAAATATGAAACATGGGAAGATGTATAAAACCGAACCTTCTTCTTGCTATAATAGTTTCATTTCTAAAATAAACTACCATATCAAAAAAAGCAGTTCATGTGTATTATATTATAAATCAAAAGTAAAGAAAAAATTAAAACCGTTGATGTCAAACGAGCTTATAACCGAAATAAATATGAAAAATAAATTAGGTCTTAAATGTAAAAATGAACCAAATAACATATTTCTACAAAAGAAGTTTAAATCACTATGCAAAGAAATTAAACAAAAAATTAAGATTCTACGTGATAATTATTACACTGACGAACTACATAGGCATAGCGGCAACTATAAAAAAGAATGGGAATTAGTCAACATCATATTAAAATAAAAACATAAGCACAAAAATAAATGAAATAGAAGTAAATGGAGAAGTAATTATAAATAAAAAAAAAATTCCGAATGTATTTAATAACTTTTTTGTTGATTCAGCAAAAAAATTATTTGTTATTACGGTTTCTAGGTGTCATTGTACAATAAATTTAATTAATACTTATAACAATTTTATGCAAGCTAATAAGTTTGAAGTTTACAATACTATTTTAGGTTTAAACAACAGAAAATCATGTACTTTTGATAAGATAAACATATTTTATTAAAAAAAGTAGCTCCATACATAAGTTCGGTTCTTAGCTACATTTTCAATTTATCTTTTTACAAAGGAGTCTTTCCAGCAGCTTTGAAATACACAGAAATAATCCCCTTTTATAAAACGGAGTCAAAAAGGCCAGTTTCAAATTATAGACTAATTTCGCTCTTACCATGTTTAGGAAAGCTTTTTGAAAAATTAATTAAAAAAAGGTTGATGAGTTTTTTGTTAAAAGCAAAATTTTTCAGTGCAAAACAATTCGGGTTTCTTAATGAAAAATGTACTGAAGATGCTATGCTAAAATTATGTACGGAGCTGTATTCAAGTGTAAATAAAAATAATCATACAGCTGCTCTATTCATTGATATAAAGAAAGCTTTAGATATGGTAGATCATAAAATTTTATTAAAAAAATTGGAAAGGGCTGGTTTCAGGGGTTTCACTTTAGCTTCTTATATAAAAAATAGAGTGCAAAGAATTAAAATGGAAAATGACATATTTAGTGATAGTAAAATAATAAATATAGGTGTTCCTCAAGGTTCAGTTTTAGGATCTTTATTATTTTTAATTTATATCAATTCAATACTTGCACTACCATTTAAAGGAAATATCACAGGGTTTGCAGACGATTGTGCTATTTCTTATAGTGAAACAAATACAATAACTCTTAAAGAAAGTATTGAATTTGATGTAAAACTACTTGAAAATTGATTCTCTTTACCCAAGCTAATTAGTAGTAGTAAAACAAAGTTAATCTTATTTAAATTAAGAAACTCCAATTTTCCAGATCTAAAAATAACTTTTCATGCCGCAAGTTGTGAATTATGAGAAGTATGTATTTCTTACAGTGAAAAAAAAACTGTAACAATAACACTTAAATGAAGTATTGTATTTGATGTAAAACTACTTGAAAATTGATTCTCTTTACACAAGCTAATTAGTAGTAGTAAAACAAAGTTAATCTTATTTAAATTAAGAAACACCAATTTTCCAGATCTAAAAATAACTTTTCATGCCGCAAATTGTGAATTATTAGAAGTATGTATGTCCAAATAGTTTATGCCAATCAAATTCGTTACACATTAATAAATCGTGTTCAAAAAATTGTTTTGATATTGAATCGGTTGTAAGTTATAAATATTAATTGATAATAATTTAAGGTGGAATAGTAATTGATAATAATTTAAGGTGGAAACTTTACATAAATAAGCTTCATAAGAATCTGATACTCTGTATTAGGAATTTTTACTTACTGAAGAACTTTTGCTCAAAAAATTTATTGTTGAAAATTTACTATGCGTTGGTATATTCTAAAATACAATATAGGATAGTAAGTTGCCAAGTACATATTTTATCACAATTAAGCCAATTCTTTTAGCTCAAAAATGCATTCTTCGAATAATTTATGGTAAGGATAGAAATTTTAGTTGTTGGCCTTTATTTCAAATTTCAAAAGTTCTTCCTTTAAGACAGCTTTATGCATATAAATGTTTGATCAAATTTGCTAAGAGAGATAATCCTATAGAAATTAGAACAAACAACTCTTATAATCTTTGAATTAATAATTTGAACTTAGTTAAAGAGCCGTTTAGTTATAAAACACAATATAAAAAATTTTATGATACCTTAGCGCCAATTTATTTTAATAATTTTCCGTCTGAAATAAAAGAATCTTCTAGTTTAGAAAAGCTGGGCAAATCTTGGGTTTAATCTATTGATTATAAAAAATTTGAAAACATAACATAACTTTCAGCACTCTTTTTCATAAAGATTGCAAGTGAGAGTGATTAAGCATTAAGTATCACTTCAATTTCATGTTCGTTTATTCCATGGAAACGATATCTATGAAAAAAGAAGTGTATATTTATTGTTGTTTAAATGGGTAATAGATTCAGGATTAGTATTAATCTTATTTTTACGATATTATCTTATATTAATTTTAGTCACAAAATAGTATATAAAGGAGAAAGCTTGTTCTTCTAAATGCAATGATGTAAAAGGAATTTTGTAAAGTCTATCAGTATTCACGGCCTTTCGGTGGTAAACATAAGACCAGTTATTAAGGCGGAGGAAGTTCTATATTATTGTACTGCACTTCTCAGGACTAAAACATGTTGTGCATTAATGGATTTACTTTGGAACGCTATAATTTGAAACTTTCATTAAATAAACCAGGTGAAGTTCCACCTTAATACAAAGTAAGTGAAAATTATAATGCAGTTTCATTTGGTTTTAAAGAAAAACTAACAACAAATGAAATTAATGATTTTAAATGGGTTGTTCTTAATGAAATTTATGACAAAGTAAATCCGGTCAAAATACAGTTTCCAAAATATATTATAGATATGCAAATCAAAAGAATTAGTAGAATTGAAAACATTACGAATTTTAAAGAACGAATTTCGAAAAAGTACTTTAACTGCGAATATAAATCATTATATGAAAAAACCCTATGTAAACAACTATTAGGATATCTTTGTTGTAGCTGCATAAAATAACTCTAAATAATAAATTCCTTAAGATTTTTAAAGTTCACAATAAAATTAAAAAAAAATAAAATTAAATTATGCCCCACAAAAATTTAGTGTAAAAAAAAATATTGTCATCCGAGCTATACAACACTAGTGATATATACATCCATTCCTGTATAGTATTTAATTTCATTATATATATTTTTTTAATTTTACAATAAGTTAAATATGTATGTACCTGTTATAATAATAAGAACCTAATATAAGTCTGTAACTATTATAATAATAAAAATAAAAATAAGAAAATAAAGTAAATAAAATAATGTGATATGAGATCAGAATTATCGTCTTCCGCACTGGGAGCTGTTGCCATTGATGAAGTATTTTGGTTGTTTTGATCCATTTCGAATGCTGTATCGGTTGAAGAATCTTCATGTTCTCTTCTTGCGCTTGATAACAAATTTGCCTCGAGTTTCAGTTTGGATAGCGCTTCTGCCACTTTAATTGTGTATCTGAGCTTATATATATATGAGCTCATAGTTGTACTCTTCAAGCCGTGATTTCCAACAAATTAATTTGGCGTTGTTATTGCTGTTTCTCAGGGTAAATGTTAATGGTTGATGGTCGCTTAATATTTTAATCTTTTTGCGCAATATAGGTAGTTGCGTAATTTGTCCAGTGCAAATATAATTGCAAGCATTTCTCTCTCATTGGTGGCGCAATTTTCTTTTGCTTTATTAAGGGATCTTGATATGAACGTTATGGGTGTATCTTTGCTCATTTCACTGGACAGCTCCTATTGCTTCATTTGAGACGTTTGTCGTGAGATTAAAATGTTTATCAAAGTCCGGAAATATAAGAAGTTCAGCTGATGATAATAATTTATTTAAATTTCGAAAAGCAGTAAACTCATTTTCTTTAAAATTTATTTTGATCTTCTTTTGACTGGTTTGATTTAATTTGAGCATTTTCACCTCTTGGCAAGTTGGTTAAAGGTTTAGCAATTTTTGCGAAATCTCTGATAAATCGCTGTAATAGGATGCTTAGTCTAAGTACAATTTCAGTTTCTTGATATTTTCGGGAGGAAGAATTTTTAAAATACTTGAATTTTTGATGGGTCTGGTTTGATACCTTGACTTGTTATGATATATCCGAGAAATTAGACTTCTTCCTTCAGAAATTCTCTTTTATCATGATTGACTTTTAAGTTTGCTGTTTGTTATTTTTTGAACACCTTTTCAATATTTGGAAGATGTTCTTCCTCGCTTTTACTACCAAAAATGATCACGTCGTCGATCTATGCGTAGCAAATCTTTCCGATATAGTGAGTACAATTCTTTGAGTACATCGTTGATCATGCCTTGGAAGATCGCGGGCGCGTTCTTCAGTAGAAAAGGTAATCTCAAAAATTCGTATTTTCTGTTTAGTATGGAACATGCAATTTTTGGAATGTCTAATGATATCATCCTTATCTGGTGAAATCCAGAAGTTAAATCGATAGTGATGTAAAACTTTGAGTCTCCCAAACTAGCTACTGTTGATGTTAAATCCGGAATAACGGAGGTATCCGAAACTGTAACTGTATTTAAGCTTCTGAAGTCGATTACAAGTTGGTGTTTTTTTAAACCTGAAGCATCCATTTTCTTTTCTACGATCCATATGGGTGAGTTATATGAACTTTTTGAAGGGCTTATTATTCCATCTTGAAGCATTTGATGTATTTGTTTTTCTACTTCCGCTCTCATGTGGACAGGTTATTATGCATGAACTTTACTGTAGATAGTTATCTGTAGTTTTCTTAGGTATCTGTAGATCACTTGTAGTTTTAATTTCAGCTTCTACAGATGTGTCGATGGTTTCTTGATTGTTGATTGAACCAAAAAGCTCAATGTATTGAAATCCTTTTAACTTTGTTCTTGTGTTTCCATCCAAGTTTACCTCGAATTTCGATGCTGTTGACTTGGAGAGGTGGGTTCTCTTTTAATGGTATTTTTTTTCAGGAGCTATTGTAAGCGTGTGATTTTTTCGGTGGATTACTGCTTAAAGTTCTTTGAGTATGTCGTCGCCGCTTATCCCATAGGAACCTATTAAACCAGGTAGTATAAATAATTCTGTTTTTAGGTTGTTCAAGAATTTTTACCACTATTTCTTTGTTACTTAATTTTGAATGTTTTGTTTGTTGGTATTGCGTTTGGTAACTATCAAGAATTTAAGAATTTCGTCGTTTTTTGTAATATATTCTAAGTACAGTATGCTATTATTGAGGCTTGGTTCGCAAAATTTATTTGTTGCTCATCATATTCCTTTTCTTCTTCTTCGTCATCGTAATTTTGAATGCAATCTTCGTAACTCTCATCGTATTTTTCCAAATCAGTTGTTTCGAGATTGAAAATTCTTTGTTGATTTGGTTGCACACTTGGTCTCTAATTGGTATTATTTCGAGCTCTCGATAGTTTACTTTTTGACGGATCAACCTCCATCGATAAATTTTTTTGTTTGTGCCGGTTTTTCAGAGAAATTATTTCGAATTGGTTGATATGTGCTTTGGTTTGTCTGTTGCTTGTATTGGACGTATATTTCTCTGTGGTGGTTGAATTTGGAATGGTTTCTTCTTTATAATTTGATTCGTTTGTTGTGCCATGGTGTTGGAATTTTGTCTGTGGATTGTGATATTACGGAAATTAGAATTTTCGAATTTTTACAATTTTTTTAACGATGTTCTTTATTATTTTAATTTATTATTTTTACTTATTCTTAATTACATATTATATTACTTATTACATATTATAGTTCTCATTCTTACTTTTTTATTAATTTTTTGTAATTGGTAATTTCGTATGGTTGCTTTGAAATATAACGTATGATTCCTTTTTAGTCCTAAGCTTTTATTCTCGCAAAGGACCTACAGTGGTACAATAATATTTACTTTGTATTCTGAATTGTGTTCCCAAGGTTACAATGACTGAATACTAGTTGCACTTGGAGTTTAGTTATATTGTCACAGGGATAACTTTATTTTCCAAGGTGTTGACCACTGGGTTCTCACGGGTTCTCAGCCGCGTCCTTTTGATGATCGAAAAATATTGGTTGACCACTGTGTTATTAAAGCTATAGCTCCGTCAAATATTTCTGGATCAATCCCTGTAGAATATCTAATTTTTCCTAGTTTTTCCCCACGGTCCTGTCACGGTCGCCAATTAAGAATTTTAATATAAATTCTTTTTAAAAGAATAATTATTTGGAGTGAAGTACACTTTATTAATTATTACAGGCATGTACAGGTGTCTTAACTGTGCAAATTAATTATATATATATATAATTATTATTATTATTATTATTATTATTATTATTATTATTATTATTATCATTATTATTATTATTATATTATTATTATTATTATAATTATTATTATTATTATTATTATTATTATTATTGTTATTATTATTATTATTATTATTGTTGTTATTATTATTATTATTATTAATAATAGTATTCAGCCTATAATGAACTAGTAGCCTTAGTAGCCAACAAAATCCTGAAAAAAAAATCTTGAACACTTGAATATAAAATCTTGAATTAAAAAATCTTCAAATAAAATTATTTATTTTTTAAATTATGATTTTAAAAGAAAACGAGGAAGAACGAGCAACGAGGAAGTTGCCTTTGTCAACTTTTAGATATCCGTACGAAACCATTAGTATGTTAATAGTTCGTCACTCTGCTTATAATATTACTTTTTTAATTTTTCAGTATTTTAAAATAATTTGGCGGGAATTTTATAATTTCTAGAAATATGGTTTTGTACGTATATGTTTATACATATATAAAAACATATGTAAGTATATATTTATACATACTTCAAAAGCATATTTTAACGGTCCACCTAACGATTATCAATCTACAACTTTTTCAAATATGCTATTACCATTTTAATACTATGCTATTACCATTTTTATACCAAACTTACTACAAAACAAGTAAATGTAACAGTAAGTCGATGCAACCGACTTATTAATACCCTACACCTGAATAATTCGAATTAAATTAAAAATCCATAAGTGTTTTTGGCAGCTGCTTGAACTTCTTCTCTTTTCTGTCTTATTCAACTCGAATTTCAAGAACGTAAAAGAGGCATCCGCTTGGGATATGCTTGACACCCTTGTATAAAATTTTAAGTTTCTATCTTAATTATTTTCGAAGATTGGTAGTCCTTGGGATGTTTGTGTCAGCTACCCGAATTGCCACTCCAATTCATCGAATCCATCTCAGGAACATAAAGAAAACTTGCCAGAACACCATTCTATTAAATTTTCTACTTAAAGGTTCTACTTTTGTTGGTTTTGGAGATACGCTCGTTGCTCTTGTGCTCGTCCGGAAGTTTCCAAAATACGAACCCATGGTTCAAATTCTTTCAAATGTCAGTTTCCAATTTTACAGAAAAGGAAACATAACAGAACACCTTTGTACTAAAAATAAAATTTCTATCTTTGTTGGTTGTGGAGATATACTCGTTTGGTCTGGGGCTCGTCCGGAAGCTTCCAAGATTTGAACCCATGGACCATATCCTCACAAATTTCAGAAACATAAATCAAACATGAAGGAACACCATTCTGCCTAATTTAAAGGTTATATCTTTGTTGCATTTGGAGATAATATCATTTGCTCTGAGGCTCGTTCGGAAGCTTTCAAAATCCGAACCCATGGATCAAATCCTCTCAAATTTCAGAGGCCTAAATCATACATGAAAGAACACCATTATGCCAAAAGTAAAGGTTATATCTTTATTGGTTTTGGAGATAATCTCATTTGCTCTGGGGCTCGTTCGGAAGCTTCCAAAACCAAACCCATGGACCAAATCCTCTTAAATTTCAGAGACATAAATCAAACACGAAAGAACACCATTGTACCAAATTCAAAGGTTCTACCTTTGTTCGTATTGGACATAATCTCATTTGCTCTGCGGCTCGTTCGGAAGCTTCCAGAATTCGAATCCACGGTTCAAATTCTTTCAAATTTAAACCCATGGCCAAATCCTCTCAAATTTCAGAGACTTAAATCAAACATGAAAAAACACCATTCGGCCAAATTTAAAGGTTATATATTTGTTGTTTTTGGAGATAATCTCATTTGCTCTGGGGCTCGTTCGGAAGCTTCCAAAATCAAAACCCATGGACCACATCCTCTTAAATTTTAGAGTCATAAATCAAACTGGAAGAAACATCATTATAAAAAATTTAAAGGTTCTATCTTTATTGGTTTTGGAGATAATCTCGTTTGCTCTGGGGCTCGTTCGGAAGTTTCCAAAACCCGAACCCATGGACCAAATCTTCTCACATTTCAGAGACTTAAATAAAACATGAAAGAACACCACCCTGCCAAATTTAAAGGTTATATCTTTGTTGGTTTTGGAGATAATCTCATTTGCTCTGATGCTCGTTCGGAAGCTTCCAAATCCAAACCCATGGACCAAATCCTCTTAAAATTTCAGAGGCCTAAATCATACATGAAAGAACACTATTCTGCCAAAAGTAAAGGTTATATCTTTATTGGTTTTGGAGATAATCTCATTTGCTCTGGGGCTCGTTCGGAAGCTTCCAAATCCAAACCCATGGACCAAATCCTCTTAAATTTCAGAGACATAAATCGAACGGGAAGGAACATCATTGTACAAAATTTAAAGGTTCTATCTTTTTTGGTTTTGGAAATAATCTCATTTGCTCTGGTGCTCGTTCGGAAGCTTCCAAAACCCAAACCCATGGACCAAATCCTCTTAAATTTCAGAGACATAAATCGAACGGGAAGAAACATCATTGTACAAAATTTGAAGGTTCTATCTTTGTTGCTTTTGGAGATAATCTCGTTTGCGGAGATTATCTCCAAAAGCCCGGAATCATTCGGAAGCTTCCAGAATCCGAACCCATGGACGGATTTTGTCCAGATTCGAACTAAGCCTTTCTATCGTAATTAGTAACCTACTATATAAATTTCATCAAGATAGCATCATTATTTTTTGAGTTATCGTGCGTACGGATTCGCTTAATACGGATTCCTAACTCGCTTCCTTTTGGTGATTACAAACACCATACCAAAGTTAATATACCCTATACTTTAGGTGTAGGGTATAATAACAAATATATATTAATATGCATAATGTATTAATATATATTATTACATATCGCCGAACATTGCATTATTTTTTAAAAAATACTTCATTCATAGAATAAGCACATATATATATATAATAATAATAATAATAATAATAATAATAATGATAATAATAATAATAATAGTGTAGTGTAGTTGTAAAATATTTGGTACGGTATCGGTAATATCATACGGAATCGTGTACGCGGTAAATAGCAGAATTAGAGTGAGTAAACGGTTATAGACATTTTAAAATGTTTGAAAATATTTTTTGGAACCATTCATAATTTTGCACATTATTATATTTGATTTTTTTGGATATTTAAACATTATATCATTAACTTTAAATATACCTATATACATATTTGAATGATATGCCTATCATTCATTGGAACATAATAAATAAATTTACATAGTGTACATGGACTTTAAATATACCCATATACGTATTTGAATGGGTTTTTGGATTTCTGAACAGAGTGTGGATCGAATAATTGGTTTTAATTTCATGAAGTGGTATAAAAACGCTTGAACGACGGGTTACAGTCTTTTTATTTTAAAAAATTTATCTGAATTTGGTTGATGTTTTAGTTGAGGTAAATAAATTAAAAGAAAGATGGAAGACTTAATAAATCCTCAGTTGGCACAAAAGCACATCCTTGAAAGTTGCTTTAATAATTATAAAAAGACGGCGAAGGATAAGCGCACTAAATTGTTTTATCAAAGAAGGTTACTAGCTTTTCAAGGGCATTGGGATACATTTGTCAGTGGGCATAAAAGATTATTAGTTCAAGGTTATCAGAAAAGGTGACCCAAAAGAGTTATAGTTACTTTGAAGAGGATATCTATGCTGAGGTGGAAGATTACTTCAACACTAATTACGAAATAATTGAAAGCCGATATGAAGCAGACTTTGCAGAAAACGCATCAAAGGAAACCAAGACCAGCATGATACAATCCAACCAGTCGAGAATCACTCTGGAGTGCGGCTTGAAGTTACCAAAGGTCTCACTTGATAAATTCGATGGTGATTACAAAAAATGGCCAACTTTATATGACCTTTTTAGAACAATGGTACACCAAAATGATTCTCTGAGTCCAGTTTAAAGATGCACCTTGTAGGAGAACCGGAACAGCTTTTGAGGCCGTACCAGGTAACAGAAAATAATAATTTTTCAGCATGGTCACTATTACAGGATCGATATGACAGTCGAAAGGTCTTAGTAAATACAAAATTAAAGAAATTATTATTTCAGTCAAAAGTTCAACAAGAGTCAGCCCACGGGGTCAGAGGATTATTAGACACAACATCTGAATGCTTACACGCTCTAGATAATCTGGATATTTCTACGAAAGAATGGGACCTGATTTTAGTTTTTTTAATTCTCAACAAGCTTCCAAACGAAACGCATGAGTTGTGGGGGCAAGAAACATGCAAAATGGAAGAATTGCCATCTTGGAAAACACTCAAAGAATTTCTAGAATCGAGATTCCGCACCGTAGAAGCCATAAATAGCAGAAAACAAATACAGAAAGAGCCAGCAACCATTTTTAACATTAATCGAAACAAAACTACAACACAATGGTATCATATTGCAACTCCAACTTCATGTGTCGGTTGTCAAGGCCAACACACCATTCGGCAATGTGATGAATTTCTAAAGCTAAATCAGGGTAAACATTTAGACTTTATGAAGGTAAAACATTTATGTATCAACTGTTTAGGGTTTGGGCATAGAGTTGTTAATTGTCCCAGTACGAGAGTGTGCCAATATTGCAAAAAGAAACATCACACGCTTTTGCATAAAAATATAAACTCAGTGAATCAAAACAATAACCAACAAAATAGTCAATCTACTAATCAATCCAGTCAGCTTAGTACTTCCCGAGCAACATCAAACAACAGATTAACTCCCAATAGCCCAAGTTTTGTATCAAATAATCAAATTCAAACCATAAACTCCAATTTTTTAAATACATCCGATGTTCAATCTTTTATCACACACCGGCAGAATAATCAAATTTTATTAGCAACCGCTGTTCCTTCAGGTAAACAAAGCCTGACTAGAGCATTCATTGACCAAAGGTCTCAAGCCTCGTTCATCACCGAAAGAGTTGTTCAACAGCTTGGTTTAAGAAGAGAACCAGTCCGCACTACTGTGCAAGGGATTGGAAAAAGTCAAACACATCATGTCACTACTAGAGTCAGATTAAGCCTTCAAACCTTAACAAAGGAAACTTTACTAGGAGTGGAAAGTGTCGTTTTAAAAACATTAACAAATCATCTACCAACTTCAAACATAGAAGTGCAACATTGGGAACATTTACATGGTTTACAACTGGCAGATCCACGATTTGATCAATCTGAGCCAATAGATTTATTACTTGGAGCAGATGTTTTTAGCAGCATAATATTAGAGGGCCTAAGAAAAGGCAGTCCGGGTTCGCCCACAGCCCAGAAAACGATTTTTGGATGGATATTGTCGGGTAACATTAATTGTGCAGGAGAACCACAACTTAGTGTTAAAAATTTTCATATGTGTGCTGATCTCGATAAACAATTGAAAGCTTTTTAGGAAATTGAGGGATTGCCGAAACAACAAAATCAATCAGAAGAAAAAATCAAATGTGAACAATTTTTTGAATCAACCACTATTCGTTTAAAATCAGGACTATACCAAGTTTCATTACCATTTAAAGAGGTAACTGAGCAACATCACTTAGGGAAATCAAGAGACATTGCAGTGCGCCGTTTGAATCAGTAGAGTAGTAGAGTATGCTATTATTGAGGCATGGTTCGTAAAATTTATTTGCTGCTCATCATATTTCTTTTCTTCTTCTTCGTCATCGTAATTTTGAATGCAATCTTCGTAACTCTCATCGTATTTTTCCAAATTAGTTGTTTCGAGATTGAAAATTCTTTGTTGATTTGGTTGCATACTTGGTCTATAATTGGTATTATTTCGAGCTCTCGATAATTCACTTTTTGACGGATCAACCTCCATCGATAAATTTTTTTGTTTGTGCCGGTTTTTCAGAGAAATTATTTCGAATTGGTTGATATGTGCTTTGGTTTGTCTGTTGATTGTATTGGACGTAATTATTTCGATTTTGTGGGTATGTGTTTTGTTTGGTTTGCTGATACGTGTTTTGAATATTTCTCTGTGGTGGTTGAATTTGGAATGGTTTCTTCTTTATAATTTGATTCGTTTGTTGTGCCATGGTGCTGGAATTTTGACTGTGGATTGTGGTATTACGGAAATTAGAATTTTCGAATTTTTATAATTTTTTTAACGATGTTCTTTATTATTTTAATTTATTATTTTTACTTAATTACATATTATATTACTTATTACATATTATATTTCTCATTCTTACTTTTTTATTAATTTTTTGTAATTGGTAATTTCTTATTATCTTACATTCGTTATAATTAAAATAGTTTGCATTTGAGCAAAGGAATGACGTTTACTTAGCTATTAAGAAGGTTCAGCTTCTTCGTATGGTTGCTTTGAAATATAACGTATGATTCCTTTTTAGTCCTAAGCTTTTATTCTCGCAAAGGACCTACAGTGGTACGATAATATTTACTTTGTATTCTGAATTATGTTCCCAAGGTTACAATGACTGAATACTAGTTGCACTTGGAGTTTAGTTATATTGTCACAGGGATAACATTATTTTCCAAGGTGTTGACCACTGGGTTCTCACGGTTTCTCAGCTGCGTCCTTTTGATGATCGAAAAATATTGGTTGACCACTGTGTTCTTACGGGTATAGCTCCGTCAAATATTTCTGGATCAATCCCTGTAGAATATCTAATTTTTCTAGTTTTTCCCCACGGCCCTGTCACGGTCGCCACTTAAGAATTTTAATATAAATTCTTTTTAAAAGAATAATTATTTGGAGTGAAGTACACTTTATTAATTATTACAGGCATGTACAGGTGTCTTAACTTATATATATGTATATATATATATATATGTGCTTATTCTATGAATGAAGTATTTATAAAAAAATAATGCAATGTTCGGCGAAATATAATAATATATATTAATACATTACGGATATTAATATATATTTGTTATTTTGTAGTAAGTTTGGTATAAAAATGGTAATAGCATAGTATTAAAATGGTAATAGCATATTTGGAAAAGTTGTAGATTGATAATCGTTAGGTGGACCGTTAAAATATGCTTTTGAAGTATGTATAAATATATACTTACATATGTTTTTATATATGTATAAACATATACGTACAAAACCATATTTTTAGAAATTATAAAATTCCGCCAAATTATTTTAAAATACTGAAAAATTAAAAAAGTAATATTATAAGCAGAGTGACGGACTATTAACATACTAAGGGCTTCGTACGGGTATCTAAAAGTTGACAAAGGCAACTTCCTCGTTGCTCGTTCTTCCTCGTTTTTTTTTCAAATCATAATTTAAAAAATAAATAATTTTATTTGAAGATTTTTTAATTCAAGATTTTATATTCAAGTGTTCAAGATTTTTTTTTCAGGATTTTGTTGGCCACTAAGGCTACTAAGGCTATAATGACCTACTATAATGAATACTATTATTAATAATAATAATAATAATAACAACAATAATAATAATAATAATAATAATAATAATAATAATAACAATAATAATAATAATAATAATAATTATAATAATAATAATAACAATAATAATATAATAATAATAATAATAATATAATAATAATAATAATAATAATAATAATAATTATAATAATAATAATAATAATAATTATAATAATAATAATAATAATAATAATAATAATAATAATAATAATAATGATAATAATAATAATAATAATAATAATAATAATAATAATAATAATAATAATAATAATAATAATAATAATGATAATAATAATAATAATAATAATAATAATAATAATAACAATAATAGTGTAGTGTAGTTGTAAAATATTTGGTACGGTATCGGTAATATCGCGAATCGTGTACGCGGTAAATAGCAGAATTAGAGTGAGTAAACGGTTATATACATTTTAAAATATTTGAAAATATGTTTTGGAACCATTCATAATTTTGCACATTATTATAATAATAATAATAACAATAATAATAATAATAATAATAATAATAATAATAATTATAATAATAATAATAATAACAATAATAATATAATAATAATAATAATAATATAATAATAATAATAATAATAATAATAATAATAATTATAATAATAATAATAATAATAATTATAATAATAATAATAATAATAATAATAATAATAATAATAATAATAATAATAATAATAATAATAATGATAATAATAATAATAATAATAATAATAATAATAATAATAATAATAATAATAATAATAATAATAATAATAATAATAATAATAATAACAATAATAGTGTAGTGTAGTTGTAAAATATTTGGTACGGTATCGGTAATATCGCGAATCGTGTACGCGGTAAATAGCAGAATTAGAGTGAGTAAACGGTTATATACATTTTAAAATATTTGAAAATATGTTTTGGAACCATTCATAATTTTGCACATTATTATATTTGATTTTTTTGGATATTTAAACATTATTTCATTAACTTTAAATATACCTATATACATATTTGAATGATATGCCTATCATTCATTGGAACATAATAAATAAATTTACATAGTGTACATGGACTTTAAATATACCCATATACGTATTTGAATGGGTTTTTGGATGTCTGAACAGAGCGTGGATCGAATAATTGGTTTTAATTTCATGAAGTGGTATAAAAACGCTTGAACGACGGGTTACAGTCTTTTTATTTTAAAAAATTTATCTGAATTTGGTTGATGTTTTAGTTGAGGTAAATAAATTAAAAGAAAGATGGAAGACTTAATAAATGCTCAGTTGGCACAAAAGCAAATCCGTGAAAGTTGCTTTAATAATTATAAAAAGACGGCGAAGGATAAGCGCACTAAATTGTTTTATCAAAAAAGGTTAGTAGCTTTTCAAGGGCATTGGGATACATTTGTCAGTGGGCATAAAAAATTATTAGTTCAAGATTATCAGAAAAGGTGACCCAAAAGAATTATAGTTACTTTGAAGAGGATATCTATGCTGAGGTGGAAGATTACTTCAATACTAATTACGAAATAATTGAAAGCCGATATGAAGCAGACTTTGCAGAAAACGCATCAAAGGAAACCGAGACCAGCATGATACAATCCAACCAGTCGAGAATCACTCTGGAGTGCGGCTTGAAGTTACCAAAGGTCTCACTTGATAAATTTGATGGTGATTACAAAAAATGGCCAACTTTATATGACCTTTTTAGAACAATGGTACACCAAAATGATTCTCTGAGTCCAGTTCAAAAATTGCAGTATTTAAAGATGCACCTTGTAGGAGAACCGGAACAGCTTTTGAGGCCGTACCAGGTAACAGAAAATAATTATTTTTCAGCATGGTCACTATTACAGGATCGATATGACAGTCGAAACGTCCTAATAAATACAAAATTAAAGAAATTATTATTTCAGTCAAAAGTTCAACAAGAGTCAGCCCACGGGGTCAGAGGATTATTAGACACAACATCTGAATGCTTACACGCTCTAGATAATCTGGATATTTCTACGAAAGAATGGGACCTGATTTTAGTTTTTTTAATTCTCAACAAGCTTCCAAACGAAACACATGAGTTGTGGGGGCAAGAAACATGCAAAATGGAAGAATTGCCATCTTGGAAAACACTCAAAGAATTTCGAGAAACGAGATTCCGCACCGCAGAAGCCATAAATAGCAGAAAACAAATACAGAAACAGCCAGCAACCATTTCTAACATTAATCGAAACAAAACTACAACACAATGGTATCATATTGCAACTCAAACTTCATGTGTCGGTTGTCAAGGCCAACACACCATTCGGCAATGTGATGAATTTCTAAATCTAAATCAGGGTAAACATTTAGACCTTATAAAGGTAAAAAATTTATGTATCAACTGTTTAGGGTTTGGGCATAGAGTTGTTAATTGTCCCAGTACGAGATTGTGCCAATATTGCAAAAAGAAACATCACACGCTTTTGCATAAAAATATAAACTCAGTGAATCAAAACAATAACCAACAAAATAGTCAATCTACTAATCAATCCAGTCAGCCTAGTACTTCCCGAGCAACATCAAACAACAGATTAACTCCCAATAGCCCAAGTTTTGTATCAAATAATCAAATTCAAACCATAAACTCCAATTTTTTAAATACATCCGATGTTCAATCTTTTATCAGACACCGGCAGAATAATCAAATTTTACTAGCAACCGCTGTTCCTTCAGGTAAACAAAGCCTGATTAGAGCACTATTGACCAAAGGTCTCAAGCCTCGTTCATCACTGAAAGAGTTATTCAACAGCTTGGTTTAAGAAGAGAACCAGTCCGCGCTACTGTGCAAGAGATAGGAAAAAGTCAAACACATCATGTCACTTCTAGAGTCAGATTTAGCCTTCAAATCTTGACCAAGAAAACTTTGCTAGGAGTGGAAAGTGTCGTTTTAAAAACATTAACAAATCATCTACCAACTTCAAACATAGAAGTGCAACATTGGGAACATTTACATGGTTTACAACTGGCAGATCCACGATTTGATCAATCTGGGCCAATAGATTTATTACTTGGAGCAAATGTTTTTAGCAGCATAATATTAATTGTAAGGAGAACATTAATTGTGCAGGAGAACCACAACTTACTGTTAAAAATTTTCATATGTGTGCTGATCTCGATAAACAATTGAAAGCTTTTTGGGAAATTGAGGGATTGCCGAAACAACAAAATCAATCAGAAGAAAAAATCAAATGTGAACAATTTTTTGAATCAACCACTATTCGTTTAAAATCAGGACTATACCAAGTTTCATTACCATTTGAAGAGGTAACTGAGCAACTTAGGGAAATGAAGAGACATTGCGGTGCGCCGTTTGTTTTGCTTGAACACAAATTTGGAAAAAATCCAAAACAAGAGTATCAAAAATGTTTACAAGAATACATCGATCTTGGTATTCTTGTAAATAAAATCTTCACCATTAGTAACTTGTATCATACTAATGGAGACTATCTTCACCATTAGTATGATACAAGTTACTAATGGTGAAGATAGTCTCCCATCGTACAAGACTGGCATCGTACAATTGTTGTTACCCTCCACATCATGCCGTAATTAAGGTGACGAGCACCGCAACAAAGCTACGTGTAGTTTTCGACGCGTCCAAAGCAACATCATGTGGATTGTCGTTAAATGACATGATTTTAAAAGGTCCGGTGGTACAAGATGATCCCCAATTCAAGATGCATCGCCCAATTCGTGTCGAAGATTCAAACACAAAGATGAAAAGATGCAATCGCCCAATATGTGTCGAAGATTCAAACACAGAATTCCAGAGAATAGCTTGGGGAGATGATTCAAATCAACTTCTAACAGTTTATAAATTATTGACGGTTACCTTTGGTACAAAACGCACTCCTTATTTAGCAACAAAAATTTTACAACAATTGATGAAAAAGACTGGCTATTGATGAAAAAGACAACTACCCTATAGCAGCAAGAACAACGTCAATTGTTTTTATTGTTTATGCAAAACAATAAAATTTCTTTATTGTCGTCTTTAGAAGAAAATGAAACTGTTCGAACTCTTAGCATCACATGGAATTCGAGCAAAGATACCTGTATGTATTCTGTAAATTTGCATGAAAATTCTGAAACATGGACAAAACGTAAAATACTGGCGCAACTCGCCAAGTTGTTCGATCCACTTGGTTGGCTATCACCCACAATCATATTAGCGAAAATACTTATGAAAAGACTTTGGTTATGTGGATCTCATTGGGATAAACAAGTTAATACGGAGATTGAGCAAGACTGGAAAAAATATTTATTAAATCTTCCAGAAGTTCAAACAATCGCCGTAGAGAGATGGATTCATTATTCAAACAACAGTTCTCAAATCGAAATTCATGGTTTGGGCGATGCATCTATCAAGGCATATGCAGGGGTAGTTTATATTTGTATAACCAATAGCTTGGGCGAAAGATTAATTGTCGCACCAATTAAAACGATTTCTCTGCCAAGATTAGAACTTTGCGCTGCAACGCTGGTGTCGAAATTACTTAAGTACATGTTAGAAGCGTTTCAATTCGATCAAGCAATAAGTATTTACGCATGGACAGATTCAGAAATTGTTGCAGCTTTTTGCATTCAGCCATGATGCTCATCCATCTCGTTGGACAACCTTTATCACAAATCGCGTCTCACGCATACATGAACAGCTTGGGAGAAATTTATGGGATCACGTTCCTTCAAAACAGAATCCGGCAGATTGTGCTTCTCGCGGTATGTATCCTGCCCAGTTAAAAGAACATATACTATGGTGGCATGGCCCCGAATGGCTTGGAAAATCAAAGGAAAACTGGCCCACTAAGAAAAACCTAGAAACTAATATGGAAGCTCAAAAAACGATTTCTATCCATACCAATGTAGTACGACCATATTTTGAAACAGATTTGTCATCGTGCACAAAATTACTTAGGGTGACCGCCTACTGCATAAGGTTTGCTAAAAATTGTAAAAAACCCAAATCGAAAGAGACCAACTATTTAAAAGCTCACGAAATACAAACATCATTGCAGATTTTAATCAAACGGATGCAAAACCGGCACTTTTAGAAGGAAATAACCGAACTGAAAAGCTCCACATATAAGCCGAAGACCGATGTTTTACCGAAACTAACTCCGTTTTTAGATCACAACGAAATTTTGGGAGTAACGGGAAGAATACAACAATCGTCACTGTCATACAATCAAAGGCACCCTATAATCATTCCTGACAAAGAACACGTCACACAGCTACTCATAAGAAAAACCCAATGAAAAAACTCTGCATGGAGAATTTCAATTAATGGTAACTATTCTAAGACAAAAGTATTGGTTACTAAATGCCCGCAATACGATACGGCATCATATTTACAAATGCATAACATGTCGCCCATTTTCACATACTGGTATCGATTATTGCAGTCAGTTTGAATTAAAAACATATAAAGGAAGGAGTGCAAAAAGATACAAAGCGTACATCTGCTTATTTGTATGTATGTCCGTAAAGGCCATACATTTGGAACTAGTCACCGATTTAACCAGTGAAGGTTTTATCGCAGCCTTTAGAAGATTCACGTCCATCCGCGGACTTTGTAGTGACATCTATAGTGACAATAGCTCGAGTTTTCTTGGAGCGAGTAAAGTTCTGGCAAAGGAAAGAAAGATAATGCTTGGTCAGATAAATATTGAAATTGCAGAGAGAATTGAAACAATCGGAGTAAACTTTAATTTTAATCCTCCTGCTGCTCCGCATTTCGGCGGTCTATGGGAAGCTTGCGTAAGATTCACAAAAACTATCTCAAAAGAATTTTGAAAAATGACGTCTTAACGTACGAAGAATTTACAACATTGTTGCACCAAATTGAGACGTGCTTAAATTCTCGGGCACTGTATGAAGTGAGCACTGACACTCAAGATTTAAACATATTAACACCGACTCACTTTCTAATTGGTGACACAATTCTAACTCCACCTGAGCCGGCCATATTAGATCTCAAAACGACTCACTTAAATCGATGGCAACATTTTAAACGTTTATATCGAAATTTTTGGGAACGCTGGAATACTGAATACTTAACCAGATTGCAACAGCATCCAAAATGGACAAAGCAAATTCAAGATGCTCAAATTGGAGACGTGGTCGTCTTAAAAGATGAAAATCTACCACCTTGTCGTTAATTACTAGCTCGCATTACAGAATTGCACCCCGGTACGGATGAGTTAGTCCGCGTCGCGACCGTACAGACAAAAAATTCTATCTTAAAACGACCAATTGCAAAATTATGTATTTTTCCTATACACACATACAAGCATCTCATTCTTTGAAAAGCGCACATACCATTTAACCGACTAAAATGTAATACAACCTACTTAACTACCACTACTAACTAGCATTACTTAAAAATAGCATTACTTAAAACTAGCACTTATGATATAAATCTAAAAAAAATAATAAATCTTAATTGCTAAAATTAAAACTAACACTAAAACTATGTACCAGTTTACTGATCCAATTATTTCTCGTTTCATATTTTTCTTGAGGTTATCATTCAAGCTGATAATATGGTCATCATCAAAAAGAAAAAATGGTCAAAATATATCGGCATCCATTTCATCGATGCCAATGAGGGGGAGTATGTAGCGTCCTGGGCATCGGTCAACCTAAAAAGAGTTTGAAAACAACCCTAAAGAATCATTAATAAAAAAGTAAAGGAAATACTTATCTAACCATCCATCAACACCTGAAATCAACACCTGAAAATAACCATGAACACCTGAAAATAAATTAGTCATTATTTTTGTATTGTATTTAAACTTACCAATAATAATCCAAATTTTTATGTACATATATTGTTACTTCTAATTCTCAATAATTACCGAAATCGTCTTTCTCTTTTTTACTATAAGAAATCGTTAGTATTGTTTCATAATTGTAACACATAGTATAATAGTAAATTAACTTCCTTATTAATTTTATCCGTCACCAGATATCATCGTGATAGGATAAAATATTAATTTAATTAATTTTTAATCATCGCTATTGGATAGATTTCTTATGTACTATAATCATATTTCTCTTATGTAATGTCGATTATAATTCCTTTTGTTACTGCTAAGGTCAATGAACTATAGTACATAAGACACTATATGATCATAATGTTAATGGCATTTTTTTTTTAGTTAGAATAAGATTTAATATAATATTGTCTAATTTTTTAGGTTTAATCGCTATCGAGTCGTTGAAAAAGAAAGATTGTAATAAAATTGATCGAAATTGAGTTATTGGAAAATTTAGCGTTTTATTTTTTATCTCAAACTATTTGTTAATTTTTGTGAGAAAGAAACATTAAGAATTCATAATAAGCTAAGTCAAAACACCCTGCGCCACCACTGAAGTAACCATCATGCTCCTCGCCCGGATATCGTCCTCCAGTGCTCTGATGACATCCACCCATCTGAGAGAGTTAAAAGCATTTCTCGCATCGAGCGTCATCAAAAGGACCAGTCGACGTGAGAAATGCTTGTAACTCTCCGCCTGCTTTACGGAATTCATCACCTCGGAAATGGCATCCATCGTTGACCTACCGGACCTGAAGCCGTACTGCCGCGGAGAAAGTCCCCCTCGGTCCTCTATAGCGGAATGCAGCCTCACCCTCAGCAGCTTCTCCAAGGTCTTCCCCGCCGTATCCAGCATGCTCAGCGACCGTTACAAAGATGGAAGCTCCGGATCATCCTTTGCCTTTTCGATCAGCACAAGGCGTGCTGTCAACTCCCCGATTTCATGAGCCTACCAGTATACCGGACTTTTCCCATGACGACAACCTTTGCGGGGTATAGAAGCCCCGCACGCCTCCACTACCGTATTCATGGTAGAGTCGATGATCTCTTTGCCGGAATACTCCATCCCCCATTCCAGAGCCTTGGCATTGAAATCACCGCCCACCATGAAGCATCCAGAAGCACCAAGTATCATGTCTTCAAGATCGCCCACTTTCTCCATGAATTCGCCAATTGGGGACGAGGTACACGCTAATCAAAGGTGCCTCCCTACACCTAACCCAGACGAGTCCGCGCCCTCGTCCATGATCCTTCACCGGAAGTTTCACCGGGTACGGGATCCATATCGCTGCTGTCCCCAGGACATCTGGGTACCATGGAGAAGGATTGTTAAGACTATACTGCTGACTAATGAGCAGTAGATCAATACCCTTCTCCCTGCCCATCTGGCGGAGAAGATCATTAGCAACCCTACTT
This sequence comes from Poecilobothrus nobilitatus, assembly GCA_947095535.1. NCBI lineage: Eukaryota > Metazoa > Arthropoda > Insecta > Diptera > Dolichopodidae > Poecilobothrus > Poecilobothrus nobilitatus. The sequence continues at coordinate 147,381,341 of OX352772.1, forward strand.
CTATTCAGGTTGGCCTGCAGGATTTTAATAATCTTGATTCCCTCCCCTTCTGCAATGCCGTCTTGAAGACCTTACATCGCCCCGTTCCTGCTGCGTGGGTCCACTCTTCAGCCTCACAGCCTTCATCGAAACAGAGCACATAGTGGTCCTTTCGCTGCAGATGACCCTCCTTTGCCAGATGACCCTCTCCGCCACACCTCCGACTGAGGCGTCTCCTGTTTGAACCCTTGCATGTTCGCGCTATATGGCCAAAAACAAGACACCCTAAACAACGCTCCAGCTCGACTCTTCTCCGGACTCTGCAACTCACCCAGCCGATTTTGATCTTACCCTGACCAAGGAGCTTACGGGCCACTCGTTCGCCGATATCTATAATGACGTATTTCTAACTCCTGCCATTCTCCTTAGTCAGCCCTACCTGAAAGTCATGTACCTCCGGGACGTCCCGCCTTATTGCTGCTCCCACCTCCGCCTCTGTAGTAAGGCAGTCCTTACTACGTCCAGCAGACTTATCACCCAAGACTTTATGAGCTGCTTTCCGGACACCTTCTCTATCCTTGGTCCCAGGACCAAGCTCTATGAGAACCGCTCCAGTCTTCGTCTGCCGTATCGCCTTGACGTTTGTCTCTGAATCCTCTGGCTTTACAGGGGCCCGTATATCCGCCAGGACGACATCGGCATATAAGCGAATGTCGTTGGACCTAAACAACACTGCCTCGGCTTGATCTTTGGCCCTCGATTCCGAAAACTTGTCTACTCCACCGCCTTAATACCCTCCACAGTTTTTGAACAGGTCACGGTTTCGGTGCCCCAAGCCGCTTTGGTGCAGACTGCAGTCTTGGCCTTCGCCTACTACAGTCTTTTCTCCTTCTTTTTGCGGTGGCCCTGCTTCCAGTCCCCACACTTGTCTTGGTTTCGGCCTGGGTCTGCCTGTCAGCCCTCTGCCGCTATCATCCGCCCGATTGACTGGAATAGAAGCCGGGCGTTTCGTATTCGTCGAGCTGGCCAGTACTTTGGCCGTTTGGTC